>JANFAH010000023.1:600000-1046656 GCA_024663395.1 Pisolithus tinctorius | reverse complement strand
AGCTACCAATGGGGCCTTCAGAAGGGACGTCTCCCGAAGATTGGGTTTGTCCCAGATTCGCCTGGCGCCTTTGGTTTTCTTGACCCTTCCCTCGTAATCCGCGCTTGCCATCTTATTCCTGCATTCGTTAACGGGCACACCGATTCACTCCTTCGACGTGGACCTTCGATGGGCCGTCCTGCCAATGAGGTTGATGACTGGGAAGCGTACTACGTCAATATGTGAGCTTTTCTGAGGGACTACTACTTCGCTTCACTGAAACATTATTCTTATAGCTTTGCAGATCGCGATATGTTTGCTCGCTTTTCTGGTATCGGCATCGGGCATGATGCTCAGTATTCCCTACCTGAATTGGTACCCAAAACGTCCTCAGACTCGGACCTGGATCTCACCGATGCCAGCGACCATTCCGACCAAGAAAGTCCCACTGATGAAGACATAGGCAGCGAGGGGGATGAAGGTCTTAATGATGGCGATGACATCGAGGATGAAAGCGTGACTTGGATTCCTCCCAGACAGACGTGAGCGCTCGGAGGACAGCAGTGAGGATGTAAACTACTCTGATGCAGAGGATGACAACAACGTCCCGAGTTCTGAGCGTTGTATATACCTGTATATTATAGCTATCCGATGAATGTGTTTACAAGCGTTTGTGTCTACTGAGTGGTGTCTACGTGATTGAACATTGAGGGTGCATCGACCCTCGGCTTATATACTGTGATCGGGAGTAGCTCACATTTCGCAACATGGTTCTGGTCATGGTACCCGCAATCAAAGGACATACGACCAGCACGCTCGCTGACCTTTTCCCATTCCTGGCCAAGGTCTACGGTGACTCTATGCGGTGAAGCAATCAGTTGAGTCTACGTTTACTAAACTCAGGCGAGAACAGACTGTTTCGGTAGGTTAACCTCTTCTGGGGTCCATTTTCCCTGTCGCTTTTCGGGCTGGAAGGCGCTTCAAACACAATGATAGACATACTAGGGCATGGCTACTACTGCAGAGAGTATGGTTAGATGCGTTGGGGATATATGAATACTTGACGTACTGGTCTCCAACCGAAACGTGTTGGCTACCCTTCTCTTTCCATTGGACGATGGTTTGCAGTATCTGATTGTCAGTGAGTCCCTGACCCTAGAGGTAAAGTTGGGCGAAGGGTATCAGTCAAGGTTATTAGCACCTGAAAGTGTTTCAACAACTCACGGCCTTGGACAGCTTAATGGCTGTTTTCGGCTGCTTCTCTTTCGACTGCCAAGAACTTCTTGCAAACAAGTCCTTCGCTCATGATTAACAACACACTCACCCTTCAGTTTTTACGGGCTCAGCTCATTTATTCGCAAGGACATGCGCGTGTTCCAGGGTGGAAGGCGCGGGCCTGGAAGATTCACATCCGACACAGGTTTATGTGACGGTTTGGTTGACTTCGGGGCAGTACTTCGGTTAGCCCTTGAGGTGGACAATACATCGGCTACCAGTGCTAATTGACATGGGGCATCAGTGTCACTGGGCATGGAGGAACAAAACGAGGGGTTCTCGCCTGCAGCATCAGCAGTAACAGCAACGTTTCCCAGCATCTTGAATACACTGACTATTTTGGGCATGTCCATGTCCTGGATGGCGCGCAGTATATCATTGCGAATGGGAATTGGGCACAAGACCGCCTAATGCTGGAAAGAGTGCTTGCGAGTGTGGTAAATGCAAGGGGTCAAATTGGGGAACTTCGTTGAAACCGTAGTGTACAGCGGGGATGTGCAGTGACCCTTCAGAAAGGCGGCAGACGCAACATGATAGTTATCTCCTGAGAGATTGGGGTGGTGTAAGCCACTCAGAAGGGGATCTGCGCCTCTAGCGGGCTCGTCACGCAGTGTGCGCCTCCCACCACATCGTCTTGTGACGGTCCCAGTTGGGTGTATTGGATCGTCGTGACCATGACAGGTCTGTGTGCGGGTGGATACAGGGCTGACAAGACAAGGTCAAATTTGTGGACAGCATGGGAGAAATGCCCGTACATAATATATACGGGGAGAGTGATGGAACTAGAACAGGGCCGTCGCCGCTGGTAGACACCTTGTTTACCACGCCGGAGCCCTGGGCTCAAACAACACACTAATTGAAACAGCAATATGAGCCACTACATTTAAGCAGGCATTACGATGATTGTCATCAGAAAAGCCGATGGATGATAGAGTGACGACATACTTTTTACCTCGATCATTGTTTCCCGGAGACCAGAATCTCATAGTCTGCTTTCTCCGCTCCAGAAGCAGGATGCGGAGGACCAGCAGTCAGGATACGCTTCACCGTTTTCCCCAGCCTCATACCAGCCTCCCATGCACGCATATCCTCGAGAAAACCAGAAGACACGAGCAAATCCTCTACACTAGGTTCTCCCTTGTTCGGTGCATTAATTAAAGTATAAGGGGGAGGAGGGTTTGAAGTGATGAGCGTCATGCCTGCCATCAATGGAGTGAGCGAAACGAAACAATTACTTGACAAAACGTCCGAACTCTCCTGCATATTCTCAGCTTCCCGGCCAACATCATTTGCCTTCCTGATCTCGCATTTACTCCCTGCATTGCTCCGGATGCAGATCCCGCGCCACAGATCGAACCGTCGGTACCACTCAAACTCCCCAATGATTATCGTCGCTTTCCTCGGTGTCGACAAGACGTTGAACCCTTCCCCTCCTTTGAGTGCGTATGTGGGCGAGGTGGCACATGAAAGACTCGGAGACCTAGTGTGAAGGTGTAAAGTGAGAGGAGGGGATAATGGGTTTTCGGTATCCACGGTCATGTTGGGAGAAGATGTCGATAGGTCCACCGACAAGATAAAATTCCGGAAATGGAGATGAACTCAGCGTTTATTGCATTGGACGAGCCCGTCCTATACGTCTTCGCAGTGAACCAGCACAAAGGATACGGAGTTTTCCAATATGAAAGAAACTGAACGTTGGAGCGGGATGTGCTACGAGACCTGTAACACTTCAGCAAGAGTAGTCTGAGTAACACTCGTACATACCCAGAATTAGCAAGGTAGCCGGAACTACTGTCTCCCAGTCAAACTGCGTTACTCTACTGCTTTGGTTCGGAAAGCAGAGAGTATTATCAGTCAAAGGAGTATCGTTGGAGTGATCATGGAAAGGTGATGAGGACATAGGAAGATGGCGTCCCACTGCTGAGCCCCAGTGAAAACTGGTTATCACGCCGTGTGACCCTAGCTGACGGGATATGCCCAAACGAGGGAAGTAAGATGTAGTCATACCAGGTTGGAATTCCGTAGTAAAATGAGACTAATACAATATGCAGGGGCACAACTCCATAGCACCCTAGATGACTTTTTTGTGCATCCTCACATGGGCACATATCAGGGCATATCTTGGTCTCCCCTTACCATGTTTATGCCATATGCTTGTGTGTGACAACATATGCCCTTGTATTACAAAGTCATATCTGCTCATATATATGCACATTTATTTATTACCCACACACACTGCATTAATATGCTTCAAAATGACAATTTATTACATGGTAGCACTCTACATAGTACAGGAAATTTTCCTGGGGGGTAATAAATACACAATGATGATGATGCAGACAGTGTGGCAGGCAATGCAAATGATGGAAAACCCTGCCATGTGATGCAAGTGCAATGCAAGTACAATGCAAATATGATGTGAGTGGATGATGTGAGTGGATAATGCAGGCAGATGGCATGAAAAAATATTGTGGATGGACTTCCGTTTGAGCAAAATGGATTGTTATCTAGTGAAGGTTGCCATTCTCGATAACAGCCTTAACCCAGGCATTGTCTTGGACCTGATAATGTGTTAGCATGGTTTCTTGCTGGCCTGTCACTTACAAGCTGTTTGGCTTCCTTGTTGTACTCCTGGTTTTTGCTGTCTTGTGAGCAATTCATGAACAAACCAAATGAGACATACCTCATGTTGAGTTGCAGTCAATGTCTTGTCATAGTAGAAGCAGAACTGTTCTTTTTTGCTGTTTGGGTTGACATGCTTCAGCCATCGCAAGATGCAGAGGTTGCTAATGACTATGTTAGCAAGTAAATCTATACTGCATTTGTGCTTACCATCTGTTCTTGGTACCTGAGGGCTGAAACTTTTTCTTGGAAGCATCCTCCATTTGAGAGACACATGGTGGTACTGACTCACACTTGACAGGAGAGTCTGGAATAGGCAGCACAGGTAAAGTCTTGACTTTTGAGGCAGCCACAGCAAGTAAGCTCCTTCCCGAGTGATGTGAGTTAGTGAAGACTCAGATAGTCAAATAGAAACTTACATTGGATCATATGATACTGGAGGCTGAGTGATATTTGTGTGATTGATGACTGGTATATTTTCCTTGTTGTCTGGGGCAGTAAAAAACTTGGGTGGGTTTGATTGTGTTGCTGGGATTTCTGCAGGTCTTGTCTCAGGTTGTCCATTCCTGAGAGTAGTGACCTCAGGAGGCTCAGCTGCTGCCATGTTGTCCACTGCCATGGCTCAATAAATCAGTAGAGTATGCAATACGATGTGCTCACCTTTTGCTTTCTTATTGTGCAGTGCTTCCAATTCTGTTTGATATCACTGTTTCTTGCTGGGTTTGTGGTCTTGGAGGTCTTTGTCTGCATCATCAAGGGCTTCTTCTTTCATAGTGTTGTGCATTGCCCTCTTCAGCTTTCCATCATCATCCAGGTAGTGCTTACTCCACACCAGGTATCCCCTTGTACAAATATACTCTAGCTTCCATCCATTTTCAGCAAACTTGAAGAGTGGGAATGCTGTCTCCATGATCAAGCATATGAACTGCTGAGCACTCATACTGGCTTTGCCCCAGGTTTCCAGGGTTGTGTTGCACTGGCTGAGCTCTTGCCATGCCCCACATAAAGTCTTCTGCATATTGGCTAGTGTTTCCAATGAGGGGACATTGCCATTTGTGTCTTTGAGGTATGCATATATGCCAATTGCTACCCTTGGCCTCAGCAGACTTGAGCCAGTTGTTGAAGTCCTTCTTGGTCCAGAACTGCACATTAGGGTGCAATTCATGTGTTGGAGCCTTCTCATCAGTCATGGTAAGGGTTGGTAAGGGCATGCTGGCATCAAGGAGCCTGGGACTGCATGACATGGATTTAAGTGCATTCATGAGCTGGTCAAAGAGATTTCTATAGGAAAATCAGTAAACAATCCATGTTCATACAGAAAATGAAAAGACTTGCCTAACTGTGTTGTATTCAGATGTTACTTTGACCAAATGCTGCTCAAGTGTCTTGCAGTGGTCCTGCAGGTAAATGACTTGGGAGTCCTGCATATATGTGCCCTAGACAATGTTAACCCCTCCAAAACTACCCATTCCACTTACATTTACTTGATTCATCAAGTTCTGGGGCAGGTATGATGCAAAGGATTGCTGTGTGCCAGATAGGAGACCCAGACTGGTGTTCTGCAAAGGAGACAAGATTGATGGGTCTTCAACATGATCAGCAGCTGGAGAGAGTAAAGAACTTGTCATTGGAGACAATAATGAAGAGCTACTGCTGAAATTGAAGTGAGACTTGCTCATGGTGAGCAGGTATATGATAACTTAATGGTGGGAAGGTGGCAGAAGAGGCAGAAATTTGGCTAAGGTAAAATTCCCATCCCTTTGCTAATTAGGCTCTAGGCTCTTGACTATGACCTTACCTTATTAACTGCAACTGAGAACAAATGCTGCTGACACCAACTAATTTAGCTTTTGCTCCTGCTCCTGCCATTACCATGGTCAATAATGTCATCCTCATTGACCTTGAAGGCCTTGTCACAGATTGGGACATGTATACATTTTCATTGAACATACCTTCAGCTGGTGTCACACACCAAAGGTGTTGTGGACATGGTTATAGCTGACTCTGCCTAACTTGTTGATGAGTTGTGTGCAATGCCCATGCATGCAGATGAAGACTAAAGGCCTCATGCATAGAAAGACTGCCAGATGTGAGCAGTCATCCTTCACACAAGAATGAGTCATCAGTGCTAAAGAGAAAAGAGGAAGAGTTGAGTGTGCATTAAAAGTTTTTAGTGCCTGTGTACGGCATTCGGTTTTCATCATATCTCCACCATTTCCAAAGATATTGACTCCATTCTCACACTTGCTTAAAGTGCTCTGCCATGTGATTCTGCCTTCCAAATCTGGAGAGGATCCTCACACCCTATGCATTTCTACAGCACTCCATACATCAGATGCTCATTTCACTAAGTCCATCAATCATGGCCACCTCTTCATCAATCATCTCACTTGTCTCATTTGCCAGAGACAGTGGCTACATATATCTGCCAGGCATTCCCACCAGCTTCCATCCTGAAGCCCCCTGGTTCATCCCATCATTGTCAGCCCCATCTCATCCCATGCAGCTTGGTTGGTGTGTTCTCCTTGTCAGTATGACTTCCAGAAGGATGTTCTTTGGTCATCTCAGGTCTGTCATTTGGTTAGAAAGGTCTTATGTGGTTTCGGTCTCCCCTCTTGATGAAGCATATGGATCATTCCTCCCTGCTCCCTGCACCATCTTTATTCCAATCTGTCCATCATTCTTCCTGCATTGCAACAGCTGCAGCATAATCTACTGTTCTCCAGCCTCCCTGATCACATTCATGACAAGTATGATGTGCATCTTGCCTTCTTACTGCAAGATCCAGCAGAAGACATCCCCCCTTCTCCTCCTCCATCAGAGCCCTGTTCATCCTGTTCATGAAGTTTTTGTTAACTTTGCTGGGAGGATGAAAGGGTGGGAGACACGATCACATATGCTCCTGTTTCCCCACAGACCCCCAATGCCCTAGCCTCTTTGATGCCTGACTCATGCCCTTCAATTCTGGAATTAATACTTCCCTATCTGGAAACACTGCCCATCTGTCATGCCATCTTTGGATCTAGAGATGTCTCTGCCAAGATCTGACTTGCATCACCACCCCCTAATGTGATATCAGTGCACTTACTCAGTTTCTGATTCTATTTGACTCATTCTGTGATGTTTTGACTATCCTTGACTCGTTTATTGCCAATACTTACCAATCCTCTCTGCTTGCTTACTTTTCATTTCTCACTTACTCATCATGATTACTCAGTCCTTACTCATTACTTACCAAGCATTTGTGCCTTGTTTGTCATGAGCTGTCCTCCCCCCACAGTATATAAACCCCCATGTACTTAGCTACACCCCAAGTGAATCAAGAAGTCACTCAGCAGTCAGTTCAGTGCATATCTTGTCATCAACAGTTGAGGCTTATTTGGAAGAGTCTAACTGTCCCATTTCATATCATTGGTAGTTGAGGCTCTATGAAGGGGTCTATCTACCTCCATTCCTTATCTGAAGCTTTATCCCCTCTTAGTCAGCAGTCTTGCTTAGTCATCCCTCCACTCCTGTGTAACTTGTCATCAACTTGTGCCAGGAGCATGTTAAGTCCTTTCAGCTGAACACCTTCACTCTGTTCAGCATCCCTCATCCAGTCATCACTCACTCATCTTCTCCTGCATAACTCATCGACAACTTGCACCAGGAGCACCTGCCATTGAACTCCCCCCCCCACATTAGATTTTCTTCTGCACTCCAGGTTCTGTGGAGGCAAACCACCACTTGCTCATATTTGTCTTTGGTGTTGGATTTGTTTGGTTTTCACCACCTTTCCACACTTTGACTCACACTGGTACTGAGGTAAGTTTTTTGTGATGGCCTTTTTTGACTTTGCTAACCTCATTGAATGCATTAGAGAATTGTGTTGTGCATCAAACACCCTGAATTCCACAAGCATGGCTGCCCTTGAGTCAAGGAACCATACACACAACCTGTGCAGGTCAAGAACATCATGCTTGAATACACAGATCCAGTCAAGGTGGAGGATGCTAGCCAGGTGCTTGGCAATTCAAAGCTCAAAGAATCTGGCAAGTCAGAGGATCCAACTGATTGTGAGAAGAGCCTGTAAGTGCATCTACCTACTAATTCTGTGGAATCCAATGATCAGTGCCAGGCAGACTGCTAGCATAACTCCATTCCCTTGCATGCTCCTCACTTGGCAAGGTAGGAATCTGCAAGGTGTTGAGGAGGAAGTACTCCCCCAGCCTTGGAAGTACTACCTTTGTTCATTCAATCCCTTGATTCTTCTCATTGAAATCATGCATAGGAGGGAAGCTATGGAAAAATATGAGGATAGGCTTGAGAGAGAAGAGAAATGCCATAGACTAGATTGAATGTTTTGATACCTTCTGCAATTGCTTGTACTTTCATGCATACATTGAACAATTCAACTGCTGTTAACTCATGCAGTAAACCCAAATGCATTGATTTCAACTTGGTAGTACTACAGCATATGATCCTACTTGACATCTTCTCCACCTTCATCATCATCCCCATTGCAGTAAACACTGTATGGTATGCCCCATGTAGACATGTCAAATCCAGGTCATTCCATCATACAGTATACATCTTGTTTGATGCCTGATGGCAATGCCATGCACTGAGGAATCATTGCGACAATGCTGACAATCTGTTTGACACAGATTACTGATAACAAGTTGAGTAGAGTTGAAGCAAGGACAACATGATTCGAAAGTCAAAGTAGATCTTCATCAGGTGTTGAGTAATTCGCAGATGATGGCAATGTTGATATATTCCCAGCTACCCCCATCTCTGATGTTGGTCAACCTAGTGAAATATTGTACCTCTCCACATTGGGTCTCACCATCACTTAGAAACTACATATACTTTTAGCCTTATGATAGAGTTTGTAACATGAGTGAACTGACCTTAACATTTCATGACATGTGGAGTTGTTCTGGTGGACGGAGTTTCTCTCTCCAAGCTGACCATGCAATCTGCCCATTTGGTAGGCACAACCAGGCCCATTTCTTGATGCATGGGAGGACATGTCCAGGGCCAAGAAATTGAGAAATTGAGGCAGCTTTGTCACCCCAGGGGATTATGGAGTTCTTCATGCATTTGCAAAGCAAAATGTACCCATCATGGAGGTTCTCAGCACCAGAGGGGAGTCCATTGCCAGAGTCATTGAGCTCAGGCATTGCAGATAGGAGGGAATTTACCTGACAATGCCGGATACCCTCACAAGCTAAGTTGGCAAAAGGTTTTGATGGTTGTCAAATTTGCTTGCCAAGACTCCCAATCATGCATTCCATAGTCCACTGGGCATAGCAGCTTGGAGGACCCTTGTGTATTGCCTCAGAGACCAGATGGATGACTTGATGGATGCAAGGGCAAATGAAGTGGATACAAGACTCAAGGAGGCCATAGTAAGTGAGTTCAAACTTGTGCTCCCAGCTGCAGAGAAGGGCATGGGCATCAAGAAGTTCGTCCTTTGTCAATGTGCTTTGGCACATGATCTGAAAGCCATGGATGAGCTTGCAGTAGTTTTCCCAGAAAGGGCTAGGCAGGACTGGAACAAAGGAGGATGGGCATGAGGGTGAACATGTATAATTGGAATTCCCAGGTCTTGTACTGGGTATTTATCTTTTCAGCAATGTTGCAGGGCTTGCGATCATAAGAGCCAGGGAGATGGAAGCCAGCATGCATGACAGCCTCCCCATGAGCATGCCATACTTCTTCATCGGCAAGGACTGCCCATGGCCAGCACTCTGGGTCATCGCTATCAGCATGATTGATTGTACCATGCCAAAGAGAGAGGAGAAGGTCACTGATATTACTGGCAAGATGCATTGTATCAGTGGTTATGCAAAGGGGGATGCTGAGACACTGATTTGGATGGAGTCTGAGAAGGAGGGGGGGTTTGGTTAGGCCTGTCTCAGTCTTCTTTTTGTCCCACTGAGTCTGATTGCAAATGGTGACAATGGTTTTGAGGTTAGCAAGATAGTTGGTACATCCACCAAACAGAAGATTAAAGACATTGACATCAGGGTGGTCACTCCCTCTGATGCAATGATCACAAGGTTGGAGGAGGGCTGGGTAGTAGTGTTTCCCTTGTGACTTATGCCTGCTAATAACACTGCAATACATGTGATAGCCATTCTTTCCACTATGTCCCACCATGCCATTCCAGTAGACAAGACTGGGGCCATCTGTGGTGGTGAATAAGAGATATATATCAGAGAGGTAATGTGAATCCATGTGGGCATTCCAAATGGGGAGCCCTTCAGCCTGAAGAGCAGAAAGGTGGTGTAGACCTGGGAAGAGGAACGAGTCAAGATGTTTGAGTTTATTTGGGCCAGGGATAAAGCCTCCAGGGTGGACATGAAGCTTGTGGTATCATTTGTCTGGGGGTAAGTTGATGATGATCCAAATATATATCCAACAGTCTGACTCCTTGCTATCATACAACTGCACTCCATCAATTGAAACCATGAGAATGATATCATTTGGCTTGATGTCACTGTTGAGAATGGCACCAAGGTAATCCCACCCCATCAAGACATTGTTGATGACAGGGATACTCCCTGTCTCCTGTAACTGCCAAAGGATCTCTTGCATATGTCTATGCAAATAGTCCATGTCAATAGCACTGTCTTTGTGCTGGTAGAGAGCCTGCAGCTGAGGCCCAATTGGAATTGTGGTGAATGTTTGAGCAGTGACTTTGGATCATCTGCAATTGCCTTGCAACCATTCCTCCTTCCAGCAAGAAACTTCACATGTAGGAAAAACTTTGAGTTGGGAGAACAGACCAGTATATGCAATGCAGGTGTTACAACACATGTCATGTTCAATAGAAATGACCCCCATGTAGGATGTGATAAGTTTTTTGACATTATAGAAGGATAGAATATCATCAGCACCCAGGGAACCAGCAAAACTACTGCGAGCTGCTTGGCAGACATGATTGTACACATTTTGAGATGTGCTCTCGAGAGCTAGGTAAGTGGATATGGAGAAACACATGCCTGGGTTCTCAATAGATATTGGTTGACTTGGGAGGTTGTGTAACCATTCAAGAGCATCCTCATCAAGCTTGGAGACTGAATCATTCAAGGACATGTTCTTGAGCTTGGCAACAAAGTTCATGGTCTCTTGCATGGATGGGAATATGGCAGTTGCCACAAGCACCTCTATATTGACAATGGGACAAGCCTGACACTGATGCTGTATGTTGAGGGTATGCAGGGAATCGATGTCGTCCAATGGTCAAACCACATTGGTTGATGGATTGCTGGGAAGATCAGATTCTACAGGTTGCTATGATGTGGATTGAAGTCAGCAGTCCAGATAATACTGTAAGTATATAGTGACTAACCTCATCATTGGGCAGGTGGAGGATTGCATCTGGTACATCAGGTGTGTGCAATGGTAGATTCTATTGGAACAAGTTGGATTAGTGGGCAAAAAAACCACTGGCACTTGTAACTTACCTTGTCACGTGGGGGATCAAAGTCATCCTCAGGGAGATCTGGGAAGTGTGGAGGCATATCCTACAGAGGCATTTGGATCAGTGAATGTGAATGTGAATATCGATGGAGTTCTTACCTTGTCAGGTGGGGGATCAAAGTCATCCTCAGGGAGATCTGGGAAGTGTGGAGGTGTATCCTATGAAGGCATTTGGATCAGTGAATGTGAATGTGAATATCGATGGAGTACTTACCTTGTTGGCTGGTGTGTTGAGAGGAAGACCAGGTATACTTGGAGACATGTCCTATAGAAAAAATTGGTGTCAGAGCATCAGAGCATCAGCATGGATGAATTGATGACATACCTCGTTGGCTGGATGACTGAAGCCTTCCTCAAGGAATGCTGGTGTGGGTGGGGGTACACCCTATGGTAGGCTTTGAAGTTAGTGCTGCTACATGAAAATAACTCAGAAAACTCACCATGTCAGCACTGCAAGCATGCTTCTGATGCCCAACATGCCTGCAGGCATCTTCAACCATCTCAAGACACCTTTTTGCCATGGCCTGGAGAATGGCTACATGGCAAGCTGCAGTGGAAGTGGATTGCCTGGCAAAGTTGAGCCCCTCATAGGTTTTGGTAGATCATAAATGTGCTTTCTCTTCTTCAGTGTCCACCTCATCAATATGACAGTAGAAAGTTGCCTTGGAGACTGCATGAGGGTGACTGAAGTTGTACTTGGTGCAGTTGCACATGTACCACACTGTTGATCCAAGTTCACCCATATTCAAAGCCATGGGCATCAAGGAGGAGTTGTAGAGAGGACAGCACACCTGCACTGTGTAGTGTACCACATAGCTGCTGCACTGTGCCAAGGATGCAGTCAATGCTACATATCACATCACACATTGCTACATAGCACAGTCCATAAAAGGCAAGTCTCATAAACATTATTGACCACATCATATTTTTCATATTGATTTCATATCTCATTAGCTAGGGTCACATGGCATGATAACCAGTTTTCACTGCATCAGCAAATTAACAAAAATCTTATTGAATCTTATTTGACCTTATTGAGCTTAAATCTCAAGCCAAGTATAATAAGCCAAAATTGTCAATAAGGAGAAAAAGACTTAGTGTCAAAATCTAACTTGCCATGCTTTGCAGCTTATTGAGCTTGCATGACTTGAGATATACAAAATGAGTCACATGAGATAGAATAGACAGTGCTATCTATGGAATACAATGGATGTGACTATGAAAGCACAATGGAGGAGATGAAATCATGAAAGAAGCATGACATATAGTTGGGGAAAAATTCTGTACTGCAAATGATCATGAAAGGTAAAAAGATCTTCATACTCACTATCATCTTCTCCCAAGCCCATAGCACTGGAGGTCACCATTCCTTTCTTGACATACATCTGCATGTCCTCAACCACAAGCACAAAATTCTCCTTGGACAATCCTTTGATGGGCTCCAGGTAATGCCTTGTTGCTGCACCCCAGACAGTATCATTAAACTCATACTGGTTACCTTTGGGAGTGGTGGTAGTCCACACACTGGCAGAATTGGAAGACCTGAAAGCAAGATGGTCATCTGTGACCAACATGAGAGTTCGACAGACCTACAAATAAATTGTATCAGTATGATTCAGTGGAGGGAAATAAAATAGCATGTCACCACTGCACAGGCCAATGCAAGCACTGTACGAGATCCAGCCAACTTGCCATCTAAGGCCAGGACTTCCATTCAGCCCTGGATGAAGTTGAAGTGATGGGCAAAGGTTTGGAGCACAAATGGTGCCCTCTGCAATCCAGACCACATCTATTTAGCTCTTTAAGTTAATGTGATGCAAGAAGGCATGAAAACTTTTTACCTTGTTGTCTGTCCCCCTGTTGTGGCTGAAAAGAAATCAGTTCCTCTTGAGCATTGCCTTTGTGAATTCAACACATTGCTTGGGATCCTCGAAGTCAGCATCATTGGCAAAGAATGTTGTGATGACAGCTGTGGCAGCTGCAGTGAACCTGCCACACCAGTTATTAAGACCTTGTTTAGCCTAAAATGAAATATGGCATTAGTGCTAAGATGTTGACACATACAATAATACTTACAATGTGGAAAACAGGCCCACCATTGGTGACAGTGTGCTCAATCTCACTCTCATATACCCTGTCCCATATCACCTGCAGGATTGTCATGAATTTCTTGGTGGGAATGGCCCAAGGATTGTTGTATCCAGCAGCAAAGTGTGCAAGTGCAGAGATGAAGAATTGTCTCCATATGTTGTCAACCATGGAGCCAAGGGGGAGGTCATCCTTGACATACTTCCTGTTCACTCCACTGCCAGAGTGCTGAGATCCAGATGCACTGCATTGTGATGGCTTGGGTTGTTTGGATGGCAGAGCATCTGATTTGGACTCCCCTGCATCTACCTACAGTGCATGTCAGTCAATAAAAATGTGTGGTGTGGGATACAAGCCTACCTGAATTTGCTGGGTTTGTTTTTTCTTCAAGCTCCCAAAAGACTTGTCACTGGCAGCATGTGTGATATTTCCTTTAAGAGCACCTTTCTGGGCAGATGATTGGGTAGCAGCAGGTGGGGGTGATGGTTCCCACTCATCTATCTTGGAACCGCTAACAACTTCAGTGATGTCCTACACAAAAAAATCAAGATGGAATTAGAAATCATAGAAAGAATCTTACCATAGAGTCTGTCCATCAACCAACTGCCTCTGTGAGGGGTTCAAGATCACCCTCATCAATATAAAACCTATAGTCACCATGGTTGAGCTGAGATGGAGGAGTAAGGTGGTCTGGAAATGAGTGCTGGGAGATGGCAGAGGAAGCCAGAGTTGAATGCAGAACTTTGAATGCAGAGTCAGTGCTAGCACTGGAGATGGACCTTGGTACACAAGAGTTGGTGGAGGTGGACCTCAGTGCATGAGAGTTGGTGGAAGTGGACCACTGAGAGAGCAAGGTGTGGAGTGATCTTGACAAGGCAAGCTTGTCCACCCAATCCTTCACTTCTCCAATGCCAGCAAAGTTGCCTTTTGCTGATGCTTGGCTACATTGATGATAGAAATGGTCAAGGCAATCCCAGTAGAAGAGAACAGCTTCAGTGAGCAAAATCATGTGGAAAGATGGGGGATAACATACACAGATGCCTGGTGCTTCCCTTTCTCAGGCTGATTCTTATCAACACTGTCAGCAAACTCATTGCCACCTTGCACTGCCTCTACCATGTCCCAAGTTGAAGTTTTCTGATTTCTTTGTTTCCTTACCACTTGCATAGGTGATTCACCATTGACCTCAACTTGTTGACTGTTAACATCACCATCCAGGTCAGCACTTTCTCCTGACATTGTATCTTTGCTGACATCCATTCCAGCAATGGGCTTGATGTCCAGTTCAGATTCCTCAGAGGGCCTGACTGGTGTTGTTGACACAACATGTGGTTTAGGCCTGGGCTTTGGGATATTGGTGAGTAGCATTTTCTCTTGGCACTCTGTTTCTTCAACAATATTGGCCAGGCATTTGATACCTCACTCTCAAGTTGCTGCCTGTTCCAGCCTTGCTTGTTCAGTCCAGGCATTGTCAGCTTGTTTTTGCTCCGAGGTACACCACAGCCTGTTTCCCTTCAAGTAGGATATATCCAGGGTGCTGATGAGCATTCTTTGCATGGGTTGTAGGGTGGGACATTGTAGCAAAACTGGGGGCACAAAGGACAAGGGTTGGTAATGGGGGTTACAGCAAAGGGATGTTGGACTCTGTATTTTTTTCTGAGGCACACTACATGCTTCAGGTATGTATGCTATTGCTGACCCATGGGCACTAATGCTTTGTGACTAGCTCCCAACAGGCACAACAGTTCACGTCACACACCAGCGTAGTGTTAATCCACTCTTCCCCACCATGCCTCAGTCTGGTCCTTGGTCACACCTGTCTCACCATGCATTTACTGTCTGCTGTATTCCATGTCCTCATGCAGGTTGTAACTGCTTATTCAAAACAGTTCCCAGTTTAAAACAGCACCAGTCATTGGATCACAACTATTCTTTTAACCCAGTGGGTTCTGAAAATAGCCCTCATCAACATTTGCCACCTTCTAAACCAGCCCCCAGGGTTCTTCGTGCCCATATGGTAGCCAGCTCCGATTTGAAACTGCAGAGTTTCTTTTCCAGAATACTGAGATGTCAGCTACTAACATTGATAGGCTTTGTGATTTATGGGGGCAGTTGCTACATACTGAGCAAGGCAGCAACATGCCACCATTTGCAGACCACAAGGAGCTATATAACACAATTGATACTACACTACTTGGCAACATTCCATGGGACAGTTTCAAGTTAAAGTACAGTGGTGAACACCCCATGGGAGCTGTTCCTCCTTGGATGGACCAGACATATGAGTTCTGGTTCCACCCAGCCCATTCTCTCGTAGTGGATATGCTTGCCAATGCAGAGTTTGACAGTGAGTTCAACTACACTCCTTACCAGGACTTTTCGAAGGACAGTGAGAAGTGACAGTATGAAAACTTCATGTCAGGGGATTGGGCATGGATGCAAGTGGTATGCATTTCCATTTGTCCCTGTACAATGGCTCATGCACCATAGGACAAGATATGTGAGGATGAATCAACACACAATGGAACTTTTGTTCCCATTATTCTTGGGAGTGACAAGACTACAGTGTCTGTGGCCACAGGCCAGAATGACTACTGGCCTGTATATGTATCTATTGGGAACATTCATAACAATGTCCAGCATGCTCATTGAAATGGTGTTGAACTCCTTGCATTCCTCACCATCCCAAAAGGTTTGTTTTCATTGTTACTGGATTCAGAGCCTGTATTGACTTGTAAGTCTTACAGCAGTGAAGAAATATGTTGATGACCCCATATTTCGGTGGTTCAAAAAACAACTTTTCCATGTCACTATGTCAAGGATACTGGCCTCCCTCAAGCCCAGCATGACAATGCCCCAAATCATGAAATGCCCAGATCATCATTTTTGCCACATTATTTTTGGCCTCAGTCCATACACTGCTGACTATCCTGAGCAAGTTCTCATTTCAGGGATCATTCAAAACTGGTGTGGAAGGTTCATTCACAATCCATCTCATACTTTTCTACCCAACATATTTCAACGGATGCATTGCTTTCCCTAATGACCTCAATGGCAGTGGGGCACCACAGACCTTGGAACTTACTCAAGCACTGATTGAAGAACTGCCTCTTGGCATTCTTTGGGATGAGTGGGGGATTGATGGAAATGTTGTGGTAAGTCATTGAATCTTAAGCTGGAACCTTGCTACTATAAATTCTTCATGCAGCCATTTACTGATGATTTCCCTTGCACTGATATTCATCAACTCCTTGCACTGGACCTTCTCCATCAGCTTGTGAAAGGAACATTCAAAGATCACCTGGTCAAGTGGGTCAGAAAATATCTGGAGTTGGAGTATGGCAAGACTGGTGCCAAGGAATGGTTAGCAGATATCAATCGATGGTAAGTCTAATTGATGCAATGAATTAACATATCTGACAGTGTACTGTCAGTATTGCCTCAGTGCTGCCATTTCCAGGGTTGCAACAGTTTCCTGATGGGTGGGGGTTCAGCCAATGGACTGGGGATGATTCAAAAGCACTGATGAAGGTGGGCCATTTCCCATTACTCTGTTTCAATGCCATCTCATTCTGTGTAGGCATACCTACCTGCCATTGAGGGCCATGTTCCAGAAGATATCATATGAACATTCTGCACATTCTTAGAGGTTTGCTACATTGTCTGCTGGAATGTCATAACTGAAGATACTCTTGCTGAGTTCAAAGACATGTTGGATTGGTTTCATCAGTACTGCAAAATTTTCAGGGACATTGGCATCTGTGTGGACAGCTTCTCCCTTCCATGCCAGCATGCTCTCAGTCCACTATGAATCATTGATTTGCCTTTTTGGTGTGCCAAACAGTTTGTGTACATCAATTACTGAATCAAAGCACATCACTGCAGTTAAGAAACCTTGGCACCACTCAAACAAGTATAATGCCCTCAGACAAATCCTGCAAACCAACCAATGCATTTCTCAGCTTGCTGCAGCTCATGCTGGTTTTGAAGCCCAAGGGATGCTGCCAGCTTCACATCAACCCTATCATCCTCCACTGAATGGTACATTCACAGATTTTCTCTTATTTGGATAATAACCCTTACATGCCCACAGCCACTCTCCACTATGATACAGGCATTGACCAGGTTGGGGGCAGGGAAAATAGTGATGTTGCACAGCATGAAGATGGAGAGGTTTCAACCTTGGATGAGGATGATGACAACACAGGAATTGTGGATGAACACCCTGGGTTGATACATTCAGACATGAAGCTCTCATGCACCCCTGGTGAGTGACATCACACTGTCAATGTGCCCGAGTTGGCTTGAGCATACTAACATGAACTCTTGTCAAGCTTGTAACCATGCAAAGAATGCTCTTGCACTGGCGATTGAGCTGGGTATCCCTTCGCTCCCTGGGCTCATTGCTCGATTTATCTTTGAACAACTCCACCCAGATTCTACAATGCTGATTGCTTCCCACCATGTTACTCCCTTCACCAGTCATGTCAAGATTTTTCATTCAGCCACTGCAACCTTTGTAGCCCCAAGTGACCCAAGTGGTATTGGCAGCATGTGGCACAAATACATTCGTGCAATGCCTTCATGGCATCAAGGTTCTGGATGGTATGACTGTGTCTTTGTGAGCACAGTGTTATGCCCAAGCCAAGTGACTTTGTCAAATGGACTAGTCACAAGTGGTGCGAAGGGGGAGTCTACAGGCCAAACTTGTTGTAACCCCTATGGCTCAACTTGTTATTGACAAGTACTGGCAAGGGTTAGCCTCTACTGGCGAGTTCTTCTGAGATCACGATGGAGAGGGAACAGAGTATGAGTCAAAGATAACAGCTGAGTTGCAAGCTATCAAAAAACTAAGGATACAAGGTATGGTACATGCGTATTTATATGTAACTGATAGGGTACCATACCAGTCATGCTGTCAAGGTGGTAAGTATCCACAGCAACAAACAATCAAACAGAAAAGGAAACACACGGTGTCAGACAGAGTGGGGGAAGGATGAAGCAAGGGCTATACTGGCTGTGCAATCAATGTGCAGCAAGGAGCCAGACACCAGAACTAGGAAGTAAACATACGAGCAATATAAATGAGTCAAAGGAACATGGAAGGGAGATCAGGACATAAATGAAATACTGTCCATCAGCTGCAGGTGCAGCTACGAGTCAGAGTGACTGAGGGCATATGCAGCATCAGTAGGTATTGGAAATACCTCCACTGCTGGTGATCCAAAGGCTCTGGGTGCCAACAGACTGAGGACTACCATTGCGAGGACAAACAACAGTGATGATGACCCACATGACCCACATGACCTTGCAGTTTGGGCGAAAAAGGAAAAAGCCCCTATATGGGCATAACATCCCCCCCTCTAAGGTCCTCAGACCCTTGAGGACAAGGCATGGGTGTTGGCAGATAAGTTGCGAAGTAGGGCAGTGGGAACGAGTGTGAGAGGCAATGGGCAATGGAGTCGGTGAAGACGATGGTTCCTCGCTTGCTCAGGTCCAACTGTGAACCTTGTCCATTGTGGCAGGACCAATGTCCCAGGTAATGACACTGGTAGCAAGCATACTTGTAGAGGGGGTGTCCCTCAGGAACTGCAGTATGTCCTCTGGTGTAGAACCAAAGTTGATCAGTAGGGATGGGGAGGAAGGGAGTCAGAGGGAGAGGACCAGCGGCATGGACAGCATTATGATAGTTCTTGTCAAGGCTGGCCCACAAAGCGTCTGTTAGAAAAACCTCCCAACCAGAGTTGTTATGTCCCATCCCCAGACGAGCACCAACCTCTTTAAAAACCGTCGCGTTATCAGCCATTTCCAACAGGGGATCCCACTGGACTTCCTGATCAGTGGAAGGCTTCATTTCAGGTATGACTGGAGACATTTCTTTAGGTTTGATCCAGTCGAGAAGCCGAGAAGCCATAGGGGCAGGGAAACTCACCGATCTGTCGGTTGCGAAGGTGATGGTAGGCTCCTCCAGTTGCCGCTTCTAAAATGTCCACATATCCCTTTTTGAGCATGGAGGTCATAATGACCTCTGCCAGGGGAGTGGTCCCAGAAAGTTGCCAGGTCCTAAGCCTTGGAGGCACACCATCCGATCATGTCTGCTGCTCTGTAGATTTCAGACAACAGCCCAAAATACTTAACTTGTTCCTGTGTGCACCCATCAATGTCATCCCCATTGTTGAAGACATCAAGTGCCCTAGTAATGTCCAGGTAGTCACTCGCTGAGACTGGTAGTCGTGGCTTGTCATCCCTGGCAAGGGCGACTGAGGCAAGCATGTCGAGGGCGGCATTGTGACTGGTGACAGGTTCTGCTGGATGGGCAGGGCAAACGTGGGGAGAGACAGGAGCATTGGTGGAGTGGCTGCTGGCTGCTCCTTGATCGGTGCCATGGTGAGGCTTCTCTTTACCCTTTCCCTTTCCCTTGCAGTTACTGTCCCCGACTGGGGGGACTCTGGCCTTGGGGAGCAGTACTCGGCAGACCGAGAAACCCTGGTGTGGATGCGATCTTGGAGGTTTGGCGAGAGAGGGCAGTACGGACTGTGACAAGAGGGATGTGGAGTCCAATCCAGGAAAGCAGGAGGAGGGGGACAGGGGAGGGGAGTTGCGATAGACGATGGGCGGGACCTGTAAGAAGTCTCGGTCGGCTGAGGGGTCATAAACAGATTCTCCAATGAGGTCAGCATAGTCATTTTCAGTGTTGACAGAGCGAGGGGAGTCCATTAATTTCTGAGGTGGTGAGTGAGCTTGTACTGATCAAGGGCATCCATTAGCATGGTCTTTTATATGTTCTTCAGGTTCCCACGTATTTGATGAATGTGGGAACCCTTTCCACTTGAATTTGCACTGTCCTCTGCAGCCCATCTGTTTTGTGATTCAGTATCGCCTCAACCTCCCACTCCACCTCATCATCTACCAACTCTGGTAATGGTGCTGCAGGTGCAGCTGCCATATGTTTTGTTTTTGGTGAATGGAAAGATGCGGGGACCCATGGAACACCGGATGAACCTTCCAAGTAGAGGGAAGGTCCAATTGGAAGGTGACAGGTGACACGACCTGAGTCACTTTGAAAGGTCCAAGATGTTGGGGTGCAATCTTGTCGCACTGGTTTTTGATCCTAAGGTGCCCAGTATCCAACAGCACCTGATCTCCGACTTTTGGTGGCACATACAAACCTTTGCTGCACGAACGCATCAATTCCTGTGCCTTTCTGTGCACAAGGATGGCAACATCCTGGCTTGATGCAAGTCGTTCTAGCCTTTCATCTATGGAGGGGACCAGGGTGAGTCATACTTCAGGGTAGGGGGAAGGGTCATATCTGAGGATGAGGGAGAACGGGGTCATCTTGTGAATGGAGTGGATCCGGGAGTTGTGAGCAAACTCGGCAGGAGGGTAGTTTCACGCTCCATGAGTTAGGGAACTCAGAGCAGTACAGGCGAAGGTACCCCTCAACCTCCTGATTAACCCGTTTGCTTTCTCCATTAGTTTGTGGATGGTACCCAGTACTTAGCTTGGTTTTTACCCCTATTGCTTTGTACAGCTCTTTGGTAAACAAAGATGCAAACTGTGGACCACAATCTGAGATTACCAATTCTGGTACCCCAAATCAGGAATAAATGAATTGATGGAAGAGTCAGGTGATCCCGACGGAGTCAATTGTTTTGTGACATGGGGTGAACAACGTGGCTTTGGTGAGGCCCTGATCAACAACTGTGAGAATAGAGTCATATTTTTGTTCTTCCAAGACTGGGAGATTGGTAATGAGATCCATTGACACCTGCTGGAACTGGGAAGGTGGTTTTAGGAGTAGTGTGGGGAGTAACTGGGGGTGTGGGTGGATGCATGACGACCTTGGTAGTTTGACATGCAGGGCATCCTGTGACATAAGTCTTGATGTCTTTTCCCATACCTTCCCACCATACTTCCTTTCTCATTTTAGCGAACATCGCTTTTTGTCCAGGGTGTCCAGTGGACTCATGATCATGATAGGAATGCATGCAGTGGTGGCGATCCTCAGGTGGGATATACAAGTGAGTAGTTCTGAATCGTTTTGTTCCGTCTTCTGCTATGGTTATATTGTCGACTTGGCTCTGGGCCTGTTGAACCTTTTGATGTATTGTTCTTGACACGTTCATACAGGTCAGTTGAGATGGTGACAACCCCTCAAGCTCCTTTTATGGGTTCCCTTGTGGGGTGAGCTTTGGAGGCCAAACTCTCCTTTGCAGATTCCTCAAGTGGGTGAGAGTAAGGCTTGGTTTTTGAGCAGTTAACACGAGCAGGAAGATGACTGATCCTTGCTAGTTGATTTATTTTTAACTGTTTTTGAATTTTTGTAAGCAAAAATAACAGGGAAACAAGTTGAATTTGTGGTTTTGAAGGGTCCACCCCCTCCGAAAGCCAAAGGTTCTCCAGGAGAACCATGGCCACTGGGGTGGGCTCCTCTGAAGAATTTCTATGGGAAAGAGTATTGGCAGGGACCTGAAGGCAGCCAGCCTGCCACGAGAACCTGAATAGGGTAGGACTGGATAGTAGCAGCCCAGCGTGCTTGACAGTGGGGTGAGCTGCTGAGGTTCCCAGTAATATTTGAGGTTTTTATGATCTGTAAAAACAATGGTTGGTTCGACCAGCAAAAGTAGATACAGGCAAAAGGCTTTGAGTGCCCATATGACTGCCAACATCTCCAAGTCATAGACCTGGTAGCACTGTTCCACACCAACCAATGACTGCAAAAGATAGGAACAGGGGTGCCACTCATTGTCCAAGCCCTTTTGGGCGAGCATGGCACCTGTTCCGAGTTTTGAAGTGTCAGTGAAAAGTGCAAAAGGCTTGGAGAAGTTGGGCATTGTGAGGACCAGAGACAAACATAACAAAGTTTTTAGTCTTTCAAAAGTGGCCACTCGCTCAGGGGTCCATTGATACGACATGCCTTTCTTGGTAAGGTCGTGGAGCAGGCAGTGCAACTGCTTGAGAAAGAAGGGATGAACTTCCAGTAGAAATTGCAGAATCTGAGGAATCTATGAAGACCTGTAAGATTTTCAGGGGCCTCCCACATACTAATGGCATCAGTCTTCGTCAGCAAAGTCTCCATACACCCTTTTCTGATTATCATTCTGAGGAACTCCACTTCTTCAACTTCGAAGCAGCACTTGCTGATCTTGAGGCGAAGTTCTTCCTTTTCACAGATTTTCAGGAACTCTGTTACACAGTTTCCGGAGTTCTTCGATAGTCTTTGCATGGACAATGTCGTTGTACCATGTACCCTACTTGCTTTCCTCATTGAGATTCGAAAGTTTTGTCCATATACCTTTGAAAAGAGGGAGGTGAGTTACACTGGCCAAAGAACATTACTGTGGGTTCAAACAGCCCTCTGGGGGTTATGAATGCCCCCTTCCACTCATCTCCTTCTTTTACTTGAAGGTTAGTAAACCCCCATCGAATATCAAATTTAGCATAATATTTTGATTTGACCAACTCATCGAACAGTGCCTGCGCATTCGGTAGTGGATGCACATCTTGGATGGTAAAGGAATTGAGGTAGCAATAGTCTTGGATTAGTTGCTTCTTTCCATCCTTCTTGGCGACAAAGAACACCGGTGCCACTTGAGGTGAGGTGGACAGTTGAATCTTTTTGTATTTTAAATTTTCATCAAGGAATTCATCTAGGATTTTTAGTTCGTCAGGAGACATCAGATATACCGTTGCTTTCTTGGGTTTAAAATCATCCTTCAGGCATATTTCGTGATCAAGCCTGGGACTGATGTTTTGGCAGCAGGATATCGTCTTCTGTGAAGACCTTGGCGAATTCCTTATATCACTCTGGAAGATGGACCTCTTCCTTGGTCGAAGCTTGTGTGGCTTCTAGTTCTGTGGATAAAGTAGTTTTATTAATAAACACTTCCAACTTCTTGGAAGGTTGCTCCTCGACGGAGACTTCCTTAACATTAGCTTTTTCTGGATACATGAAACTATCATCCCAGCATGTGATCTTACCGGTTTCCCAGTTCATGTGGGGTTTGAACTCTTTTAGGAATGGCATTCCCAAAAGTACATGTTCCTTTCCAACAAGTGGCCCTACACAGCATTTGACCCGAATGACATGTTCCTTGATTTCCATCTTCAGGGTGCACTTGTGCGTCACCCACTCTTCGTCTTTCCCAGTAAATGAGGTAGTTTTGAACTTGCTTGATACATGGTACGTTGGTATCTTCAACTTGTTTACCATTCATTTGGAAATTAAGGAAACCTCTGCGCCTGAGTCAATACAGGCCCATATTCCTGCCTTGAAGTTGGGTAGGATAATGAGTCCAAGAGGAGAACAGATTCACATATTGGATTCATCATCTATAGAAGTACATTTAGCTGACAACACAGAAATCAGACTGACTGATGCAGGAATTGGTTCAGCAGTCCTCTTTAAAAACCCAACAACTTCTTTTCTTCGTCGTTTGCTTCCCTATTGCCTACATAGGCAGTTTTGCTTCCATCCTTGGAAACCACAATGTGAACTCCAGTGAGTTGTTTGGCTTTGCAGTCACTCTTGTAGTGACCCTTCTTGTTACAATTAAAACATGTGATGTCAGTGGCAGACCTCTGGACGTTCTTCTTTCGCTTATCAACATCCATAGCATCAGGGTCTTGGTTATTACTTCAGAAATGAACATACTTCCTTTCATACTGAGACTCCTTCCCTTCTAGGATATGTTTGGTGGTGATAGCAGTTTGTGCTTCTCCCACAACCTTGATCCATTCCAAAATGGTAATAGGGGCACAGCCACTGTTGAGGATCCAGTCTCAGTATTCCTTCGAGAGACCTTTTCCAAAGAAGATTCCTGCTTCACGGGACTCATCCTTCAATTGTGCCTTGTTGACAAGGCCTGTAAATTCCACGATGTAGGCTTCAAGTTTCGCATTTTCCTTGTTCGATACTCGAGAGACAAAGGATGGCAAGGGTGGTTTGATCGCTGGACTCGAACGTAGCTTTGAGACGTTTGACAAACATCTGGAAGGTATCCATGTAGTAAATGGAGCCATCATTAAGCTTGTTCTCGTTTTGATAATTTTCAGCAAAAGAGACTGCGGCCCCCTTTGTCATATATGTGAGAGCAAACAAGATCTTGAGAGCTTCAGTGTTGTAAACGTGTTTGTTAATGTTGAGATAACCTTCAACTTGGGTAAGCCACATCTGAAGACTATTGTGGCTTCCATCATATTCTCCTGGGCACCCAACATTAAACTCACAACCCCTGTTAGGAGGGCAAGGGTGGTAATTCGTCATCATCATCATACTTGGATTTCCCCTTACTGCCACCACCAGTGGATGGCTCTGGGAGTATGTCCTTTCTGAAATTCTGAGTGTACCATCTTTTCAACATTTCTTTGGTGGGCACACTAGAGGGAAATGGGTCAACATTCTCGCAGATGAGGCAATATGCCTCTTCTGCCATAAACAACTGTTGATCTTCAACTTTCTGCCTCAACTCCTCCTTGGTATACATTTTGGGAGGCATTTCCAGGGCAGACTCTCTGTGACCTTGGGTCATGGACATTATGGGTGTTTGTGCTTCTTCCTGTTCTTCTTTGAGGACTGATCCAAGGGAAGAACTAGACTTCCGATCATCTTCTTCTTCTGAACTTAAAGTGACTTCTTCTTCACGATAATGCGACAAAAAGGAAATACAAGGGTTTGTGGCAGAGTAAGACGGTCCTGAGTTGCCCACGAGGGATAGGGGGCAAAGGTGGGTTCCTTCCTAGACCTAAAGAAATGGGGCAAGGGGGAACTGGAGGCTTACTCTTAGAGGGTGAAGACACTTTTACAGATAGTGACAATGGAGACTGAGGGAGGAATTATATCCCGAAGGAAACCTGTCAGTGTGATTTGGGTTTGGTGACCGAGTTACTTTTCATGAAGGGAGTAACAAGGTCGAGCTCAAGGGAGGCGATCTATTAAAGCCCAAGGGCTGCCTGTAGAGCAATGAGTTGATTTGAAGGAAGGGTTTGTTGAAGTTCAGAAAACCCTAGGACGAGCAGGTCACAAGTCCTGGAAAGCTGCAAGAGTTTTTCAATTTTGTTATGCCCAAGCCAAGTGACTTTGTCAAATGGACTAGTCACGAGTGGTGTGAGGGGGAGTCTACATGGCCAAACTTGTTGTAACCCCTATGGCTCAACTTGTTATTGACAAGTACTGGCAAGGGTTACCTCTACTGGCGAGTTCTTCTGAGATCACGACAGAGAGGGAACAGAGTATGAGTCAAAGATAACAGCTGAGTTGCAAGCTATCGAAAAACTGAGGATACAAGGTATGGTACACACATATTTATACATAACTGATAGGGTACCATACCAGTTGCACTGTCAAGGCAGTAAGTATCCGCAGCAATAAACAATCGAACAGAAAAGGAAACACACAGTGTCAGACAGAGCAGGGGAAGGATGAAGCGAGGGCTATACCAGCTGTGCAATCAATGCACAGTGAGGAGCCAGACACCAGAACTAGGAAGTAAACATACAAGCAATATAAACAAGTCAAAGGAACATGGAAGGGAGATCAGGACATAAATGAAATACTGTCCATCAGCTGTGGGTGCAGCTACAAGTCAGAGTGATGAGGGCATATGCAGCATCAGTAGGTATTGGAAATACCTCCACTGCTGGTGATCCAAAGGCTCTGGGTGCCAACAGACTGAGGACTACCATGGCAAGGACAAATGACGTGACAACGACACACATGACCCACATGACCTTGCAGTTTGGGTGAAAAAGGAAAAAGCCCCTATACAGGTGTAACACACAGATGATATGAAGGAAGGAATGCTCAGCATGAATGTTGCTCAAGTTTTGTGTCTTTTCTCTTTTGTTCATACCAATGGCCAGACATTCCCATACACACTGATCCATTGGTTTGATTGAATTGCTGATGAACCCAATGAATTGACAGGCATGTGGATGGTTGCACCATCTTTTGTGGAGGACAGCTCACACCTTGCAGTAATACATATTGACAGTATCATTTGTAGCACACATCTCCTACCAATTTCTGGGGACAAGTATGTCCCACCATATGTCAACTGTCACAATTCATTGGACATATTCTGCAGATTCTATGTCAATCATTTTGCAGACCACCACATGTTCAAGCTGGTGTCATAATTCTTTTGTAAATTGCACTACTTGATTTACTTTAGAATTTATTGAGCTTATGGAACTCTATGCCAAAACAGCTGTAAGACCACTAAGATCCATAAGACATGTGAGATAACAAAATAGTTGGCTCTTTTGTCTTAATGTTCTCAACAAACACAGCATGCTTAGCCCAGCACCACAAGCAGTCACAAGTACATTAAGCTGACATAAGTGTGTTTTAAGTATGAATAAGACTTTTGTTAATTTCCTGATGTGGGGCTGAGCACTGAGGTCTAAGACATGACATAAAGGCCCTTCGCTGTCACTTGCAACGTTGAAGAGCGTGGGAACTGTAAATGACAGGGGCACTTCACAGTGGTGAATGCTAGTGGCGCATGAGAGAGTGAGTGAGATCCCGGCACTGCATAATACTGTCACAATGCATTTCATGGATTCCGAGTGCATCGCGGTAGGCTGCGTGAGTGGTGGGTGTCTGAAAATTGTGTCCAGCCCTAGACTAGCCACCCTTGAGTAGACCAACAAGGTCTTGACCAGACTCCGAAGATAATTGTTTCTTCTTGACTGTCGTAGCCGTGCATCCACCGACTCTCCCTAACGCTCTAGTCACAGTTAGTCCCACTTACTGCCATTTCAGTGTAACTGACAAGCAGGTTTTTCCTGGTCCACGTTCTCATACAGTCAGTGGAGTCTCACTGGCAGGTGGGCCGGAGCCAGTGATATCGTTCGATGCCTCAAACCCTTCCAAATGAGCTGCTAATGCGAATTTTCCGCATCAGTATGTTATCTACGCACGATCCATACACCTTGCTTGTCGCCAGGAAAGTTCACACATGGTCAGTTTCTTTTTTCTTGCATCAGTCTTCTACGAAGATTCACAGTTCGCTCACAGTGTTGAGCAGGACGGAACGCTTTCTCTATGAGAAGGTCGTCTTGGCAGAAGAAGCACAGGCATCGTACTTCCTTTCAGTCTCTCCAGTCTCGGCCAGAATTTGCAGCAAGATCTGTCCGATTCTTGCGGATCAAGCCTGCTGTTCAACTTCGTACTGCCATTGAGATCCTTCAGCTGTGCTGTGGACTGGTAGATCTCATTCTGCAAATTGTACCATGCGTTCCTGGACGTTCATACTGTCTTATCGACACGCTCAATACTCTCCCCCTGAAATCCCTCTCCCTTTCACTTTCTTTAGTTTTTGACAACTCCCCATCATTCTCTCTCCACTCGGTCGCATTCTTCCGTCAACTCACGCACTTGGAAATCAAAGAGGGGTGGGTACTCTGGGGATCCACCATCGGGTTGGAGCAACTCAACCACCTTACTCACCTGGCTGTGCGCCTCAGCACCCAGTGGACCCAGGCTTCTCTTATCAAGCAGATCCTTACCAACTGTTCTAGGTTGAAACTTCTCGTCCTGTGGAGTACAGAAGCTTCAGATGAGGTAAAAGCTTATATGAGGTACTGGGAAATTTCCGATAAATGCATCATCCTGGCTGATTGGTCATGGAGCTGGGGTGGCTTAGAGCCGGAGCAAGACGAGTTTTTTTAGTGGTCTTGCCGTAGCAGAGTTAATCGTTTCCATACCGTGTCCATTAAATAACGTGCCCTGGATGACCGGAGAGGGAACAATACTGTATATAATGCATTTGTGGCCATCATCAAGACAGATGGAAACAGATCTAGTAGACATAAGAAACGTGTGGAGCCAACAATTAGTTACCAAATGGCAGGTGACGCGAACTGCGAACATCTTCGTCTTTGACGAACAGGGTGTGTATGTGCTCTATCAAGGAGTACCCTGGCGAAGAAGAAGCAGAGACAACTTTTGTGGAAAAGTCTTCGACGCCGACAGGCACGGGTGGGCGCATGGAGGAAGCTGGAAAGGTGGATGACGAAGAGTAAGACTGGGACACCTCGAGGGGTGGAATACGAAGGCGGCAGAATGTACACGGACCGTGGGGGGGATAGATGGCAGTGCGAGCGAGGGAGCAACAGGGCAAAGCCTGTATTCTGCGGGGTGAAAGGGTTCACGGACGGAGGGAGAGTCGACTTTTTTGTTAACGGTAGGATGTAAGTGAGAATCACGGTCGTCGACATTGGGGCGAATCGTCAGGGTACTAATGAGGTGGAAAAGGTGATCGACGAGGGCAAGATGTCAACTCGGACACGGCGTCTGGTGCTTCTGACTCATCCTTCGATTCCTAATGTTCATTACTTGCAAAAGGACTACGGTAACGGCCTGTAGTCAGGGCCCCGATCGCACGACTACAACGCCACCTGTCCATGGGTGGGGCTCAGTGCCGAGCTCGAATCATCTGAGTCTGAGGTTAAATCCGAATCTGAGTCGTCCGACGAAGCAGAATTGGACGTCATGGAAATAGTCGAAAACGAGCACGTTTGCTTTCGGAGAGTTTTCCATCAGAAACGCGCCCACTTCACGCTTGAACCCAACCGCAGTCTCAATCGAATCATCCATCCAGTATTTGAGGAGGGGTGAGGGTTCCGAGCGCAATAATCTCGTGTGCGACACCTTGATTGACAGGATGAACAATGAAAGTTGTCGAAGAATGACAAACGGTCTGTCCGGCATGACATCAACGACTCGAATCAAACAGAAAAGAGAATTGCGATTTACCTTGTCATTACACTTAAATGTACTCCGCGACTGGCTTATCATCTAGGTCAAGACAGTGGAACTCACCAAGGAGGGGTGAGTACACTCAACGATCACAACCGCAACGACAGAACGTGGACAGGCGTGTGGGATTAACGATCAAGCGTATACGCGATACAGACGATCGACAGAGAGAGAGAAAGGGGGGAAAGAAGAGATGACCCCATGAACACTGACAGCACCAGTATATATACCCCCAGAGTCCAAACAACGCAACACATCCGCATGGCCGGACGAAAGCGCGATAGGAGGTGTGATAGTGTGACATGTTAGCAAGAGCGACGTCGATAGCGTGAGTGGCGTGTTAGTGGTAAGCGTACGCTTACAGACAGGTTCTCCTACCTGAGGAAGTTTTGTGTTGATAATGGCCACCAGGGCGACGAAAATGGGTGTGAAGGGTAAGCTGGATATCTGTCCTTTCATGACGCAGCGCGCGAACAGGCCACGTCCTCGTATGAGCCTTTCCGATAATAACTCGGTAACAACCTACTTGTGTAGTGTTGGCAGCGTTGACTCAGCTAACAATACCGATGATTGATTTGCTCAGCGCACCCGGGAACAACCGAGATTGGTACTCTTGACTTGACGTGTCCGTTGCAGCAGCAGCCTGCATGGCATGGAGTTGAGCAGCTAGGGGGAACATTAGATCGGGTTGCAACCGTATCTGCGTCGCTGTAGTACAGGTGAAAGTGGCGAAGAGCACTCCAAGTGCGTTCACATAACCGTTGCCACTCCATAGTAAGCGTGCTGACAAAGACGACAAATCCTTGTCCGTTCGCAGGCACCGTACTTCCAGTTTGACGTCCATGACCAGCACCATTCACGAAGAGAGTACGTGGCTCTTGCAGTTGCAATGACATGATTTTAACCCTTGAGCAGCCAAAGAAGAACAAGGTATATCTCACTACCATGAGCGCTCTCAACTACGAAGAAGCTGTCCACAATCTTGAAGATTCAGTTCGAGGAAGGAGAAGAGGTGAGTACTGGTCTTAATTGCTGCAAAAACCATCGTCATAACTGCGATGTCTGGAGTTTCGAGAACGTTGAGACGTTGCAGAATGCCTTGTGTCTAGTCGTAGAACAAACGCCGCACACTGCTCGAGCAAGAACCCTCATCTCCTGATTCTGATTCATCAGATGACTCTGATTTCAACTCGGAATCGGACACCACGTTCAATTCTACTGACTCATCCTCATCTGTGGTTCCCGATGGCATGCCCGACGCTCACCCCATAGTTGGCCCAGCCCATACAACTACAAGGCCACCTGTTCATGGGAGTGACGGAGAATGTAGACGGGAACATGATTGTGTCTACGAGCGAGACAAATATTGCGAGAACTCGTGCTCGCCATCTTCCCCTTGTCGATCTCCTTCGTCCTGTAGATCTCCTTCTCCACCTCGCCGGTACGGTGATAGTCACATGACGAGAAGGGAAGACTCGCCACCCCACCACTGCTACGATTCACCACTACATCGACCTCGAAAAGACGGGAACGTGGAAGGCCACGTGCCGATGGGTACTATCAGCGCAGAATGTAAATCTATTAGCGCTGAGTGAGTCTGAAGATCCTATGACTGGTGATGGTGCCAATGATGCCCCTGCCATTTCCCGTGAAAAATGTTGGCATTGCTGTTGAGGGTGCTACTGACGCTGCTTGAGGTGCCACTGATATCGCCCTGACGGAACCCGGTCTCGCCACTATCATCCATACCATCCGTGGCTCCCGTATCATCCTCGAATGTATGCGTAGCTGCTCCATCTACGCTTGTGCCGTTACTATCCGTATTGTCGTCTGCTCCACCTTTCTTGTATTCGCATTCCACTACGACTTCCCTCCTCTCATGGTGCTGATCATCGCCCTGCTCAACGATGGTACCGTCATGACGCCAGATTTGTGGGACTCGGAATATGTATGGGATTGTACATGGTCTTTACTTGACTCCTTCTACGTGGGTGTTTCCCCTTGGTTCTATGAGATCGCGTACTCATTGTGTCTAGCATTGCCCTCATTGCCATTGTTTTGAAGATGTCGTTCTTCCACGATAACTTTGGCATTATGTGGCCCACAAGCAGCAGTGGCCCTCAGTCGCACAAGATCACGTACCTCCAAGTTGCCATAATCTCGTAAGTATTGAGCTTCGTCACCGTCACGCGTTCGCATGAATTCTTCGTGGAACATCCGTCCTACAGTCTTATGGGTGCATTCCGCGTCATACAACTTATTTCATGGATCATCGCTGCTCGTGCCGATTGGGGTTTTACGAACATCCACTTATTGGCTTCTGATGGCCGGATTGGCATTGCTTGGGTCTGAGTGGGTTTCCACGTTGAATATTTGGCGCGCACTTGAGTTTATTTGTCATCGTAGAACATCATCTGGTTTATCCCCCTTGATTGGATCAAGTTCGCAATGAAGGCTACAATCATATGGAGATCCGCAAGCACTACTGTGATTAGTGAGGAAGGGATGGTTCGTGGAAGGAGCAGGATAATGGCTGCTATTTGAGGGATGAAGGCTGGAGTATTGCCGCGCAGGGTACGTTTCAACTGAGAGATAAATCAGATGGAGAGGGAGAAGTAGCAGCACGCTGAGTGGGCTTGGAGCTATCATATAGAGGGTTTTCACAGGGATTGGCCCTTATATCCTGCCGTCGACAAAAAAGCTGACTCCTCCATTCGTCAACCTGTTCACGCCACAGAACTCAAGCTTTACCCCATCACCGCCTGCTATTTATCCACCCCCGTGGTCTGTGTATGTCCCGCTACCTTTGTGGCACTTTACCCCTCCTGATACCCCAGAAGCATCCCTGTCTTGCTCCGTGTCGTCCACCTCCCTGGCTCCCTCCACACCCCTACCTATACCCGCCGGCATTGAAGGCCTATCAGTCAAAATCGTGTCCGCATTGTCTTTGCTGGGATACTCCTCGATGGAGCATGTACCCATCCTGTCGTCGAAGACGAAGGCGTTCGCATCTGCTTCGCCTGCCATTTGGTAAACTTGGCCTAAATGATATTAGGTACCCACCATGACACTGCAATTGTAACCTATTGATGCGTGTTTCTCCGATGCCCCCCGCATTTTTTTTTCAGGTACCGTGCGCATACAAGGATATCGATGGTGAAGCACTCACTGCTTGCATCCTAAACAAACTCCGTGATCAACTCCAGGTCGCAGCTGTCAAGGTTCCCGGATTCGGTGATAACCGCAAGTTCATCCTTGGCGACCTTACCATCCTCACCGGCGGTACGATCTTCACCGACGAGCTCGATGTCAAGCTTGAGAAGTCAAGCCCTGACCTCCTCGATTCGTCCAGCTCCATCACCATCACCAAGGAGGACACCGTCGTCTTTAACGGCGAGGGTTCCAAGGATGCCATTCAAGCACACTGCGAACAGATCCACACTCTTCTTGCAGACCCCTCGACGAGCGAATATGACAAGACCAAACTCCAAGAGCGTTTTGCCAAGTTGAGCCAAGGTGCTGCTGTCATCAAGGCTGGTGATGGCACCGACGTAGATGTTGGTGAAAAGAAGGATATGTACGACTACCCTTTGAACGCTGAACGTGCAGCCATCGAGGAAGGTATTCTTCCTGGTAGCGGTGCGGCATCCCTTAAGGCATCCCTTGCCCTCGCCACCAACACTTCTGGATCATCCAGCTCACCGACGCGCCCCCATGCCAAAGTTGTCCCTTATGACGCTGCAACTGCAACATACTGATGCGTGTTTCTCTGATGCCCCTGTATTTTTTCCTTAGGTACCGTACGCATTTCTATTACCCTGTGCATCCAAGGATGCCGATGGTGAAGCACTCGCTGCTTACGCTCTCAGTAAACTTCGTGGTCAACTGCAGGTCGTAGTTGCCAAGGTCCCGGATTTGATGATAACGGAAATCCATCCTTGACGGCCTTGCCATCCTCACCGGTGGTACCGTCTTCACCGACGAGCTCAATGTCAAGCTTGAGAAGGCAAGCCCTGACCTCCTTGGTTCGTCCGACTCCATCTCCATCACCAGGAGGGCACCATTTTCCTTAACGGTGAGGTTTCCAAGGATATCATTCAGGCGCGCTGCGAACAGATCCGCGCTCTTCTTGCAGACCCCTCGATGAGCGAATATGACAAGACCAAACCCTAAGAGCGTTTTGCCAAGTTGAGCGGCGATGTTGCCAACATCAAGGTCGGCGGTAGTTGGAAAATAGAGATTGGCTAAGAGAAGGATAGGTATGACTACGCTTTGAACGCTACACGTGCAGCTGCCGAGGAAGGCATTCTCCTTGACGGTGGTGTGGCCCTCCTTAAGGCATCCCTTGCCCTCGCCTCCAACACTCTGGATCATCCAGCTCGCCGACACCCCCTCGATGCCAAGGTTGTTCTTAGTCGTCTTATCAAGGAACTTCTGTTCGACGATGCGTTGTAATCAATCGACATGCAATGAATTCATCTTCAGGCTTCTTCCATTTTTCTCATGTAGACGGTTCAATAATTTTCGTGCACTATGTCATATATTGTATGGAATGGACTCCGAGAATTCGCATGGTACACAAAAACACGCGCAGGGTGAGAGAAATGTGTGTGGGACCTAAAAAATGCAGAGGGCATCGGCAAAACACGCGTTAATACGTTACAGTTGCAGCGTCATAGTGGACGTAAGGCAAAAAGAAGGGAAGGTGAACGAACCAAAACCAAGTATATGGAAGAGCGTGGGACGCATGTCAGAAGGCGATTTACTCTTTCTTCTCCTCAGAGCCTTGCGTTGACTCCTTGGAAGACGCATTCTCTGTGCTACGCTTCTCGTACACCTTCTGGAAAAGGCCTAGCGAAGCTTGTTGAATCTCACTGATCTTCTCCTTGATTTGCTCGGCAGTGACAGAAGCATTGCTGGTGAGGCCTTTTGAGGCCAATTTACGAAGTTCGCCAGCGAGTTTTGGCACCTTCCTCTCGGCAGCATCGAGTTGGTCCTTGAACTCGTTCATTGCTATAACAAATGTGAATTAGTGCAAGAGAGCGAAGCACCATTCGACAAATACATACCCTTCTCTGTGTCCACACAGATCGATTCACCCTTGTTTGCTTCCTCGATGAGTCCCTGGTGTGCCTTATCGGTATCGGCATACTTCTCGGCGTCGGAGATCATGCGCTTGATGTCCTTGTCGCTCAAACCCGACGAGGACACGATCATCATAGACTGGTCCTCGTTAGTTGCCTTGCCCTGGGCGGTGACGTAGACAATATCATCTACAAGAGGTGAGGAAATTATCTGAACACCTACATGAGGGACATACCAGCATCGATGTCGAGAGTGTTCTCAATCTGAGAGATGCCCTTCGGAGCCGGAGGAATGCCAATGAGATTGAAGTTGCCAAGGAGTTTGTTGTCCTCGACGAGTTCACGTTCACCCTGGAATATCTTGACCTCAATAGCGGTCTGGCCATCGGCAGCGGTGGAGAAAACTTGCAACCCTTCGTTGGGATAGTCGTATTGCGGTTGATGAGTTTCGTCACGATATCACCGAGATTCGTCTCAATGCCGAGGGAGAATAGGGTGGGCAACGTCGAGAAGTAGAATGTCAGTGACATTTCTGGCGAGAACACCACCCTGGATAGCAGCACCAATGGCAACGGCTTCATCGGGATTGACACCTTTACCTGGGTCGCAACCGAAGATCGACTTCAGTCTCGCCAACCTTGAGCATACGGGTCATACCACCAACGAGGATGACCTCATTCACCTCACTAGGCTTGACTCCGGCATCCGACAATGCCTTCCTGCAGGGATTGACAATGGTATGTTGGATGAGAGGGCTGGTGAGAGTCTCAAACTGAGTGCGGTTGAGCTTCAAGTTAATATGCTTGGGACTGGTTGCGTCTGCGGTGGTGAAAGGTAGCCTCGCGGATGCGGTGACTGGCCATGCAGTCTTGACTGAGGTCAATGCTCGACTGTTTCTTGAATTCGTTTAAAATTAAGGATGTGAGTAACAAAAGCGATGTCGAAATCCTCGCCACCAACGCGGGTGTCTCCATTGGTAAACTTGACCTCGAAGACTCCTTTATGCATCTCCAGAATGGAGATATCAAAAGTACCACTGCTGAGATCGTACACAGCGATCACTGACGACTCGGCATGGTCAAGGGTCATCCCCAAAAAAAGTTACAGACCGTATATATTAAAAGTACCGGTGACTGCAAAAGTTGCACAGTAATGCAAAATTTGTCGCACAATCACCACCGTTTTATTTTGCTTGTTTAATGTTACAGACGCAACGTTATATTGTGACGCTGCACCATCCAGGGTGAAATTTTTCCTGACGATCGGATAGCCAGTAGATGACAATTAGAAGCAACAGCTCATGCTATCTTTATGCCGCCTGTTCTTCGCCCTACACTAAATAAATCTTCGCACATGCAGCCCACCACCGTTAAATGTGCCTATAGCGAAAGGCCATTTCTTATTGTACTTATCTTTCATTCATCTGTGATTAACATGTGGATTTATGGAAGCATCCACAGCCCTTGTATCGGACATGCAAAGATGAAGGTCCCGCTAAAACCAAACCAGATTCCCGTTTGCCTATATTGCAACTATAGGTTGCTGCAGGGTGATAACTATTTTAGCGACCTCAGTGACCCTACACCAGTTTTTGAATGTGGCGGAATTTTGCAGAATTAGTTGAAGTTGGCTTCTAGAATTTGGTCATGCCGTTCATAGATTAGAAGGTACTCTGTCTGAATGTCCCCTAGATACCCATATGTAGCCCTCATGGCTAAAGCATTTTGAAATGTCGAGAATTACAATGCCTTTTCAATGCATACCGTGATTGGCAGGATTGGTTACTTCAACCAGATTTCACACGTTCTTCATATCTCATACCAACCAGTCTAATGTAAATGCAGTACACGGCATTTCGGTGCTTATTCAGCATTGTCAGAAGGGTATAGCACGCGATGAAGGTTTCAGTGATATGAGCATCTGATTCTTTGTACGACTTGACGTTCCCTAACCATTCCTACAGGGTTGTACCATAGAGTAGCAGCGCAGCCAAGATCTCAGCAGACGAACAGAGGACACCGAAGATGAGAGCGTCTGCTGCAACAGAAACCAAACATTCAGGATTTGACAGTGACGGCAATGCACCAACTCAGTTCGTTGGGCGACATGGTCTCGTCGCGAACCTCATATGGCTGTCCTGGGCTCCATGGCCGAACACTTGTTTGAACCTCTGCTTTGTAGCGACATCGCAATCGTACCCCCCGGTAGAGGCGAAACGCGTGAGGACGAAGAAGGCACAAGAAGCGAAGCCAAAATTGGGATTAACATAGTCTACCCGGCAGAAATTTGCGGGGTGAGTCCGAATGCCGTTGGGGACTACAACGGTGAACACACGTAAAATTCGAGGAGTTATAGCCCGTTACTAATTCTATCTCCCAGATGTTGACCCTATCAACGACACCCGTCTCCTCATTAATTGGCTCTTTGTCGGCCACGAGATCTTTTATGACATCTTGTTGGAGGATACATCGGACTGCCACTTTGACAGCGGGTGTATTCAAGAAGGGTGGGGATGAGTGTGGTGTGAGTCCTGTCGAACATGGACGACTCGCAGTCAAATATCCAACTTCATAACCCAAAATGATCTCGGGCCATTATCCGCTGGTGTCAATGCCGCCGACTGTATCTTTTTCATTATAGTTCATTCAACAAGCACAAGTGCGACCGCTAGCGCGTGACACTCCGACTCCCGCATGCCATCGGCATTAACGTATCCTAACAGTATCTCCTTCCCTTCACCGGCTTTCGTCTCTTGCAGCCACATCGACTTTCTATACACGCACAAGTTCTTCCAAAGCGGCCGGTGCCAATTCTGCAGACTGGGAAGCTGTCAGAGCCATACTAAGAGCTCTAGCAAGTGACGAAAGATGTGACCGAAGCAAACTGAACATCAGGTCATGCAACAGTGCAAGGAAAGACCTCGAGGAGACCGACACGGGCAGGCAGAGCGAAGAGACGGAAGCAAAAAGCGTGAGGATGTACGTGTCTTGATATGATAGTCGAGAAGATGGGAAAGTTGTCGCTGAGCGGCATCCAAAGCTGTCCCTCGTACGCACAGCACTCAGCAGACAGCAATTACCGCCGCAACACCAAAAGCCGAACCCCTCGCAATGCATGTAGAGCACATACTCTCACCATATATTGGTGCCATGCTCATTGTACGAAATTCTCGGGGGGTATAAGAGATGCCTTGAAGGTCTCTGCACTTGACCCCGGCAGCAAGATCATCATGAAGTCACCCTGGAGGTAGCATGACCTTAGAAGTATTTTCATGCACCTCTTTAGAGAGTGACATAACCATCCACGGGAGAAGGAGCCGGCGGAAAAACTACATACATCGAAGTGTGGCATGAATCGTATAGTATTCTATTCTCAAATAGAATGTCCCGCTAGGTTGTTATATGAAATTTTATACAATACATTCCGCCGCTTCCATACATGTGTCCAGTAGACACCCATGGTTATTAGTAGGGGTCACATCTTTCAGCCGGGAACCCACAGCTTGAAGGATAACATCTCGCCTGTGGTTGAACATCAGAGGGGGATATGTCTGCACCCAGAAAGCAACAAGTACTCACTGTATCTGCCCATATACGACCCTAACATCGTGCTTCATTGACTGTATGTGGCACGGCCACGTAGAAAAGGTTGCAACATCGAATATAAAAGACACTATCGCCTTGGCTTTGACACTAGGGTATAAGATCGAAACGTCGACAGAGAAACCTGAGGGGTTCTCTTTAAAAGTGGTATAGAACTTGATGGCAACCAATCTAAATTGTAATTGCAGTCGAGAACAACAGGACCAATACGTTCCAACGAACTCGACAATCTGGTGGGGGGTAGATGAGGTCATTCGAAGTCCAACCAAATGCGCGAGACATGCGTACCTTGCGAAGGCTATTGCTCACCTCTGGTCGATTGACGAGTTCTTTCGCCGCCCGCAAGACGACACTACTGAACACTGGGAAAACTTCCGTCCTCTTTGCATCCGGGAACTTCTGAATTTGGACAGTTCCAACCACAGGACGACATCGAACACAGGTCGCAGACACTTCGTATGTGGATGCATAAGCAAATTTGAAGAGATCATCCTCAACTTTGGTTATCTCCACCATGTGCAACCGTTGCAGCGTCTCCAGTTCACCTGTCGATCGATCAGTTAACTAGTGACACTCGCGAATGTGTTCGGCGGGATTCACCCTTAAGTCGGAAAACTTCTGCATGAGTACTGTTCTTCTGTACATTGATGAGTCGCTCAGTCTTCTCAATCGATGTAGAAACTTCAGCCTTCTCCGTTTGGACCTCCTTGAGCTTTTCCTCGATACGACTGAGCTTCGCCTTGGCTTCCTCGACTTCCCGACGGTAATTGTCAAGTTCCGTACTACGAGATGTCAATGCCACTGTGCAATAAACTACGAGCATGAATGGCACACTTACCCCTGTTCAGATATGCTCGCCTTGAGTTCCTTCAGATAATCTTGATCGCAGGCTTCTAACTCCACAATTTCTGCTGTCTCCTTCTCCAGCTCTTCCACGAGCTGATCGTGTTCTTGCTGCAAGCCAGGAAGGATACTTTGGGCCTCGTGGATAACTCCCTCGAGAAATTTGGCATCCTTGGTGGTGGTGTGGTTCAGTGATTACGTGCATACAGGTTGACATAAACCATACCTTCTCCAAATGCTCAAAGCCCTTGCTAGCCTTCTGATCTAACTGTTCGACCCACTGCAATTTCCAATCGTACCACTCTGACTTCGCCTGTTCGTGGTTATGGACCTTAATCAACTTTAACTGGTGGATCAGCTCCGCCTGTCCGGTCTCGTCCGCGGAGATGAACTCTTGGAAGAGCTGCGGCGTCATCTCGAGCGCTTCCTCCTCAGCCTCTCGATGTATAGATTGGATGCGTTCGATCCACGCTTGGAGATCCTTGCTTACATGGGTATAGAGCTCGAGTTGTGGCACGTCCACTGCCATAGCCACCATATATTCTGCTAGAGGTATTTGTCCATCGACTGATGCTCGCCGTGAAGGACGAAGGGTAGAGGGATGGATACTTTGTCGGCGGGGTGCAGTAATCTCATCCATAAATCGAATGCCCGTCATCTCAAAGAATTGTTGAATCGAAATTGGCGGACCGTCTTCCTCTTCACTGCTCGCTTGTTGGACGTCCTCTCGCCATTGCTCGGTTGCCTCAGTTGTTGGCTCACCAATTGGCAGCGAATTATTCGGGTCTTCGTCATCGCTACCGTCACCCCCATCCTGGGCCACATCGAGCATGGAGTCTTCGACAGGGTTCTGCTGAGGAGATGGAAGCGGATTTGGCTCAGGTAATTGGTCATCATGAGAGGATTCAATGACCATCGACACTTCGTGCAGCTGGGGGGGAAGTGCAGCTTCCGAGAGCTGTGTTTCCGTCTGCTCAGCTGACTCCGCTGTATCTTCCATGACGCGGTCCTTCCCCGCTCTGTCTTTCTCTGCAGAAACGTTGAATCGGGGGAGTACTCCTTCAGCATCTCTAGTTACGGCGATGCTCTTCCTCCTGGCTCCCATGGCCTGTTTACCTGGGGAGGATGGTCGACTTGACTGACTAGCGTCACCAGCGGAAAGAGGGGTGACCGCTTCTCCGAAACTTTTCCGCTGGGCAAGGTATCCTGAGGGCCTTCGTAGACCAAGTGGTGCACGTTTGCTTGGACCAGCCTCGGATTGTGTCCCTTGCCTAGCTTGGGGCGGTGCTATCTTGGTGGGTGATAGTCTAGAAGGAGCGTTCGGAGGCCGCGGCAATTCATGACGAGTCAAACCTGCGGTCAACTTCTCGGGACCCGAGGGTTTCTTGGCTGGGCTCGACCGACCGTCAGGAATATGGGCAGCAGCAGCGGATCGCTTTTCGGGAACCGGGCGGGAAACGGGAGGAACGAAATTCGCACTGAATTTCTTAGGTGAAGGCGGAAGTGAGTTGGCTTTGGAAGGAGACGGTGGTCGTGCGGTTATCGCAGGAGTTCGTGGGCGTGGAATAAAGCTGAATTTTTGCGGTGCAACAGCAATATTCTGGGGTTCCGCTATTGCAGGCTTCGCGGGTCAGGCAGATAGCATGCAATTAAATATATACCTACCAGTTCGCCTTCACTACCTGCAGGAGTCGGGGATGACGGTTTCCCTGTAATCGGATTGGTCTGTTGCGGAACTTTTAACGATTCGGTAGCCGGTGTTGTTGATGGCACCTCAGGAGAGTCTTCTTGTCGTTGCTCACCGTATACAGAAGTAACGTCCATGGTTGAATCGTCAGTGCTTGGAACAAGGCTTATTCGTCGTATGAGCTGGGTAACGTTGACGGTTTGATTCCCTTCGTCGTCGTCATTTCTACTGTTCTCCTCCGCAAAGCTGTCCTCCGTGCTGGTAAAACTGTCTGGCTGAACGTCTTCTTCGTTTAAGTTTCCGAGGTCTAAAGAAGCACGGGCAGCCTGCAACCTCGAGACAGCGTCATTCAAATCCATTTCTTGTACCCCTCCATTGCCTCCGTTCTCCTCGTCGTCTGATGATGGGATAAAGGGCGTATTGCCCGAGTGGGTAACAGCACGAAGAGCCAGCCACGCTTCACTTGGTGGCTTTGCTGGGCGGACGAGTGGAACTGTAAACTCCATGGGTTGGGAAGTATCGCCTTCAGAGCCAAGGGAGTGCGACTGGCCCGAGTCTTCCTCCACAAAGGACTGGTCCTTTTCTTGACCTTCCCCGTCTCCGCTTTGATTATCGAGTGAAGCTCGGGGAACAGTGAGGTTCCCAAGAGGCTGTCGAGGTCCACCTAGCGAGAGGGAGCGTTTGCGTACGATATTGTGGGATATAGCCTCCGTCACGTCCATGTCAGCAGCGTCGTCATAGTCTTCTTCGTCTTCAAATCCAAAGTTAGGCATGTCATTAACACCCTCTTGCGCGTTCGACGCCCTGAAAAATGCGCCTGGAGAATAACCCGTGTCATCCGAGTCCATCTCCATCGACTCCTCACCGCCACCCTCGCTGAAAACTGCTGACCTCCGAATAGAACTGTTGCGACGAAAACTTGAAGCCCCAGGATAGGCATTTTCGTCGTTCGCCCCTCCATGACTGCCTATCTCGGCCGCAGGGGAAGACTGAGGAGACGCGGTGCTGTTGGTGTTTTGTTCCGGCACTTCGAACAAACGGACGTGGGCGTGGTTGGCGAAGCTGACACGCCTTCCAAGGGACTTTCGCGAGCCATCCGCTTCGAAACGAACGACGCCTGTCATGTCCATTGCCTGCGTTCTGTCCTCTCCATCGTCTGTGGCATTCACTTTGAGGATACTCTTCCGTGGAGCCTGACAGACAAGTGTATATAAACCGGTGAATGGCGAGTACCAATGACACGAGAAACACACCAATGAACGACGTGCTCTGGCCGTAGGACTGAGATGGTCGCCTGGGGCGATGGAATGAGCGCGTCGTCTGTGACCGGGATGAGCCCTGTTGTGGCCAGACACCGAGATCGAATTGCGCCGACTTGGTGAGCTCTTGTTAACCGCCATGGAAATTCGTGCTAGTACTAGTTCGACAGGTCAGTTATCGAAAATATGTGTGCTCGGGATCCCTCCACCAAGGGCCCAAGGTGCCGCGGTCTTCAAGGTGGGCGACGCGCTACACGTGACCCAAATAACAACTACGACTGTGTTTGTGCCTATTGAATTCGGGAACTCGGCGATTACATACGTCTCACAAATGACTTGAGCTGTAATTACAATATCCGAGAATTACGGACAGACCGGGTCTTCCCGTTACTGGTCACTATTGGAAACGTTCGCGCCATTTCACGCCATCAGTTGCTTCGGGTTTCCAGGCTTGAACCTAGAGAAGTTTGAGGTAACAAAGTACTAATCTCAAGAGTTTTGATCCTTCACTAGATTCACAACCATGTCCACCACTGAGCCACTGGCCGGCCAAAATATTTATATCGTACCTTCGTTCATGCTAGAATCCGGAACGGAATTGAAGCAGGTCCCCGTTGCATACAAAACATGGGGTCAACTCAACGCAACGCGAGATAACGTTATGATAATATGTCACGCGTTCACCGGCAGCGCCGACGTGGAAGATTGGTGAGTGTTCTCTTCATTTCAAACCGATCGACCCGTTCAGTAAATGCAGGTGGGGACCCCTCATGGGCCGAGGCAAAGCGTTCGACCCTCAACGTTTCTTTGTCTTCTGTGCTAACGTCTTGGGCTCGCCATACGGCACCGCATCGCCCGTAACCGTAAATCCAGATACACAGAAACCGTTTGGTCCCGAGTTTCCGCAGACAACTATCCGAGACGACGTTCGGTAAGTTCTCTTCTGCTGGAAAACCCCGGAACGCTAACTGGTTACCTAGATTACACAAGCTGGTACTGGACCACCTGGGTGCTTCTGGCGTAGCGGTCGCTATCGGGGGGTCGATGGGAGGCATGGCAGTCCTCGAGTGGCCGCTTTGCACTCCCCAAGGCTATGTCCGTCATATCATCCCTATCGCTACATCCGCCCGTCATTCTGCCTGGTGCATCAGCTGGGGCGAAACCCAACGACAGAGTATATACAGCGATCCCATGTACAGAGACGGTTACTACGACGCCCAGCCATCTTCTGGGCTCGCTGCAGCACGTATGGCTGCACTGCTTACATACCGTTCCCGCGACTCCTTCGAACAGCGATTCGGTCGACGCCCACAAGTCCCCCCCGTCTCCGATCCCAGCGCAATCGCCCCACCGTCGTTACCCTGTGCTGCGGACGCCGCCCTTGCTGCGCACAACGAAGGCTGTCAGAAATCATCCAGCTCAAATTTTCAGCCTAAAACGCCCGAGTTACGACAATCGGCATCCTCCACTCCTCCCATCTTCTCTGCACAGTCATACCTCCGTTACCAAGGCGCAAAGTTCGTTGCCCGGTTCGACGCCAACTGCTATATCCATATCACTCGTAAGTTGGACACGCACGATGTCGCTCGGGGGCGCACGGTATTCCCTGAAAATTCTAGCAGTACAGCGCAAGCAACCGCGCTTGCAGCTGTACTTGCGACCCTTCCCCGACGCGCGTTGGTCATCAGCATAGAAACGGACGGTCTGTTCACGCCTAACGAGCAGAAAGAACTGGCCACTCATATACCGGAAGCAAAACTCGTGGTCATTCCATCCCCCGATGGACATGACGGGTTTCTTCTCGAGTTCGAGCAGATTAACACACATATACTTAGGTTCTTACGGACAGAATTCCCGGAGTATTACCAACAAGAGGTCGATGGGGAAGTCGGAGTGGACGACTTCAAGGTGACAAAGGCGAGTTTGTTTGGGGAGGCAGAGCTCGATGTCACGAGATGGTAGCTATGGAAGTAGCAGACCCTTTGGTATAAAATTTGCAACGGCTTGATGTTCCCTAACCATTCCTACAGGATTGGTACGATACAGTAGCAGCGCAGCCAAGATCTCAGCAGACGAACAGAGGACACCGAAGATGAGAGCGTCTACTGCAACGGAAACCAAACATTTAGGATTTGATAGTGACAGACCCCTGCAGGAACCTCATTCAACGAGAACTGTAGCCTTCTTCACAGAACCGACCCACGTATCCCACCAGGCGCCACATGACGCCACTGACGGTGCCAATTTGAACAGTCCGTCTGCCGAGGGTGGGTCTGTGGAGGCCTTGAGCAGGCGAACGAGAGCAAGGATATGTCTCGGCTTCGTGTACATGATACAACAACAATTTTGGCTATGACATGGTCGATTGTCATACAGGGGGGAAAGACTAATAAGACATGTAGAGATCGTGTCAGGCTATCACTAGCTTCGGCAATGCACCAACTCAGTTCGTTGGACGACATGGTCTCGTCACGAACTTCATATGGCTGTCCTGGGCTCCATGGCCGAACACTTGTTTGAACCTCTGCTTTGTAGAGACATCGCAACTTGAATCGTACCCCCCAACAGAGGCGAAGTGCGTGAGGACGAAGAAGGCACAAGAAGCGAAGCCAACATTGGGATTAACATAGTCTACCCGGCAGAAATTTGCGGGGCGAGTCTGAATGCCGTTGGAGACCATAACGGTGAACACACGTAAGATTCGAGGAGTTCTAGTCCGTTAGTTCTATCCCCCAGATGTTGACCCTATCAGATCTTTGTCGGCCACGAGATCTTTTATGACATCTTGTTGGATGATACATCGGACTGCCACTCTGACAGCGGGAAGGGTGGGGATGAGTGTGGTGTGAGTCCTGTCGAACATGGGCGACTCGCAGTCAAATATCCAACCTCATAACCAAAAATGATCTCGGGCCATTATCCGCTGGTGTCAATGCCGCCGACTGCATCTTTTTCATTATAGTTGTTCATTCAACAAGCACAAGTGCAACCGCTAGCGCGCGACACTTCAACTCCCGCATGCCATCGGCATTAACGTATCCTCCTAACGGTATCTCCTTCTATACACGCACGAGCCCTTCCAAAGCGGCCGGTGCCAATTCTGCAGACTGGGAAACTGTCAGAGCCATACTAAGAGCTATAGCAAGCGATGAAAGATGTGACCGAAACCAACTGAACATCAGGTCATGCAGCAGTGCAAGGAAAGACACCGAGGAGACCGACACGGGAAGGTACGACAACTAGGAAAATCGAAGGTTAGCCTGCGAAGTAAACTACGACGAAAACCAAGGAAATAAATATTACGCATGCCGACAACAGTGCCCAGCATTCCATGCAAGCCTCCTACCAGGTCTTGCCAGCTGGTCGCAAGAGTCACACGCGACATGTCATTCGAGTAACAGTCTTGACTTGCGCGCTATACTGTAGTTAGCGCGAACCCCCTCCCTGCAATTAAAGCGGACTCTGCCTCGCGGCGAGAGGTCGTGTTCTGACTGCCAGTCCTAACTGTGGTGAGCAAGCGATCAGGTCCAATACCTCTGCGAGCACCACTCACGCGTCCGTCCTTTGTGCTTCAGATCCCACCATTGCAACGCGTAGCGGAAGCTTCCAGCGAGACTCCCAGACCTGCATTGTGTCAGCAGGCACAGCCTCGCGAATAGTCAGAACATGATATGTCGACCCAGGCGATGAGGGGAAAACCGTCGTGCAATAGCGGTTTACTGCACGATGGTGTGGTGAAAAGAAGCTTGACAGGAGGGTAAGGCAACGGTGCACATACGCGTGCGTGCAAGAATGCTTCGAGAGGCTGCGGATAAGAGGGTGTCAATGTCGGCATGGTAAAGTGCGCCATGAAGTTGTTTCAGAGTTTCGTCGGCGGATCTTCGTCTTGGCTTGACTGAGCGGTGAGCAATTGAGACCCTATAGAAGGCGAGAGACGGTACGGATCCAATGGGGCGTGCGTGTCGAAAGGAAGCTGGTGTACAGTTGGTATGTATGCCAGTTAGCACTGAAATGAAACGGATAGGAAAAAGTGCCGGAGTCCGGCTGGACCCCTGTACATACGAAGTGGCTACTGTCATGCATATCCACGCTGAATACCCTGCGGTGAGAGAGCGCATCTTTGAATGCAGCCAGCCCCGCACCCACGCTCCAAGGTACAGAAACGAAGAATACCACTGCGAAGCACCCCGTCAAAGCATTTTGTTCCTCAGTCACTCTGCGCCGCGGAGGAGGTGAAATGTCAAGTCGGTGTTAATTATTACGTAGCTTATCGTCTTGCGGGCAATCATTAATCATTACATAATCGTGGCTGTGATGGTGAATGGACTCTCCAAACTCTTGCGCACGTACGTGTACAAAGTCTTGCTGCCAGATCTGCACAACTCATGCCCGCTGGGGATCCGTGTCAAGCGGATTGCATGGTATCCGGATAGGAAGCCCAATTGTACCCCAATTATTCTATTCTTTCTCGTGTTTGAATCCCTCGCGTTGTACTGCGGTTGCGTCGCCTCCACCCTAACCACGGTTCTTCGTGTTCTCTTATCGTGTACCGATGGCAAAATGTGCGCGCAGAAGTCTGAAGAAGCTAGCTTGCGAACGGTATCATTCAATCGGCTGTTGAGCGGCGGTTCTCAAGTTCGGAATGGATCGGGAGAAGGTATGTCCGGGCGCATCTAACAGTGTCGGGTTCCCTGTCATCTCTTTGTAGTTTAAAAGACGTCGCCATGCACTTTGCACACTGACGGTTTCAGTAAACCCATTCCACTTGGCATTCTATAGTTCGCTGCGAATTCATGCCGCGTGTCTTGTGTTTCCCTGTGAAGTGCGGTTTCCTCACATTGCATCAACTTACAGGCACGAACTTCAACGTTCGAAGCAACGTTATGCGAGACGTGGAGAACGATGAATATCGGTACTACAGACCCCTTCAAACGCCATTTCATGTTCCACAATGTGATGACACCATGCATACTTTTTGTATGCCACTGTAGGCCGGCAGTTCGTTTACACCTTGCCGCAACAACCATCATGCATCATATCTACACATGATCAATCACTTGGTTTCTGTCGGTAATGAATTACATTGACTTTGCGAGTCAGCTCTCAACCTTTCCGGATTATCCTTGCCTCCGTCGAGGTCCTACGTCTGTTCTCCGTTCTTGGGGAAAGAAGCATGTCATTCTGCTTTTACTTGCGTGTTTCACGTCGGAAATACTCGTCTTAAATGAGTAAGACGGGTCTGTGTCAACTCGTACCTGCTCAGGGTACGGCTTCGTCTGCCACGCCTTGAACAGACTCTCATCTTGATCAACGTCATAATTCGACTTGTCGGTACGTAGTTTACTTAAATGAACCACTTTGCTAATAGTAATAATTACATCTTCATGGAGATAGAACCAGCCAGCAAGTTAGGTTTGATTCGGTGTCCGACCATTCAGTTTGCGAACACCTTGGTTTACAAGCTGCTACGCGCTTCGAGATTCAGTCAGCTGCTCACGAAATCTCGTAAGCGTCCTACGGTTGCCAATGGGATCCCTCGTGTCTGTGGAGTTCACGAACCGAACCTTGCGCGGAAAAATCGATATTGCAAAATTCTGGACCTTATCGGCTCCGGTCGTCACCAGCCCCCTCACCATATCTGTACGTATGTATGTCCATAGTCAAGTTTTGTGATTCTTGATCACACATAAAAAGGCCACAGCTCAGCGCCTCTCTCAAGTGCTTAGATTGCAGAGCCCACTTCCATCGGCGGTTCTCGTCAGCATGTCCCAGAAACCCTCCCAAAGTCGCTCCGATACGTCGAGCACGTACATTCGGGCAATAAATGAGACGGCCACCATAGGGGTGGTTTCCGCAGGTTTGACCGACAGCCCCAAATACCCGAACGCATGGTCAAAGATCAGGTTTGTGCCTCCCCGACGTCCTCTTGTGCATGAAACCATTTTACTCTCAGGGAATATATCCGGGAACCTGCTGCAGAATTCCTTGGTACTATGATCCTTGTTATCTTTGGTTGCGGTGGTAATTGTCAAGTCGTCCTGTCTTCAAGCACAGCGGTTACTGCCAGCGCCAAGGGGGTGAGTGATTTCTCTTCATAAATTCGCAACTTGATTTGACAGAGATGATATACAGGAGTTCCTTTCGCTCAACTTTGGTTGGGCCGTTGGTAAGGGAGACTTCATATCCTGTGGTCGGCCACACTAACTCCACGTAAAGGCCTTGCCTTGGGCGTTTTGGTTTCTGGTGGAGTATCTGGGGGTCACATCAACCCTGCGGTATGTTTTTACACTCTGTTCATGTTGCCTTCAGTTGACCTCTGGCCAGGTAACCCTCGCCCTCGCCTCCCTCCGCGACTTCCCATGGGGAAAAGTTCCCTATTACATCCTTGCTCAACTGCTTGGTGCCCTTTGCGGCGGTGGAATCATCTACGCCAACTACTACCATGCTATTAATGCTTACGAGGGTGGGCCAGATATTCGCACCATCTCAGGGACGGGCGGCCTTTTCGGAACTTATGCGGTATATGTCGCTCCGAACTCCTAGAAATCTAAACTCATACAAGTATACTAGGCTGACTACATGACCTCGGCATCCTCCTTTTTCTCAGAGGTAAAGAAAAGTCGCCTGCGTTTGAATGGCTGCGCCATAATGATCGTTAACAGTTTTTGGCATCTTCCATGCTTATAATCGCTATTTTGGCTGCCACGGACAAGAGGAATGGCCCTATCGGTGTCTGGGTCGTCCCGCTCACAGTCTTTATGGCCGTACTAGGTATCGGCCTCGCGCTTGGTATGGAGACTGGCTTCGCCATCAACCCGGCGCGTGACTTTGGTCCTCGGCTCTTGACTGCGATGGTCGGTTATGGAAAAGATGGTTCGTAATTTGTGGAATGGTTTCTATCGGAGAGGCACTGATTTTCTCTGTAGTGTTCACGTTCAGGAACCAGTACTGGCTCTGGTGCCCTATTCTCGGCCCCATTCTTGGTATGCAAGTTGGAGGGTTGGTGTACGACCTTCTTATCTACACCGGCTCGGAAAGTATCGTCAACAAGCCGTAAGTTTTGTAGCCATATGTAAAGTGTCTGAAATCTGGGTGACACTGTTTCTCAGGAGCATGGCACCACAGAGCCACACTGACACTTATCCAGATAGGACGGCGAGCGGTGCGACCGCAGTTTGAAGAACGCTGACTGGATGTTGCTATGAGCTTTACGACTTATCATTCCATTTACGAGTTATCTCTCTTTGTAGGTTGTCTTGTTCGCTTCCTTGTTAGGGCATTGTTCTACGATTAGTTTTGGGTTGTAAGGTTAACTAAAGTTGTACGCATCCGCAAATGCAATGCGACCCCCTCCGAATGTCCAGGTGACTGACGGATGGCGGATAGTTGAAATGATCGAGGACACATCATTAGTCTCACGACCGGCAACTTGGCAGCGGCAGTCGCTAGTGTTCTCCGATGTGAGCTTCGTGGAATGGTGCGGATAGAGGTATGCATGTGCAGTATTATAACAGACAAGGATCCAGCACCTACCCACAACTTAACGGGACCGAAAAACTAGATGGCACATCCTTCAGTAAAGGACCATGCGAGAACGAGCGCCAAGTCTTCGCCATGGAAACTAGGAAGGGTTAGGACAAGGGGGAGTAAGAGTGGTTTGTGGGTTCCCTTGTCAACTCGTTTCCGATACTTGAAAGTCCAACCCGGCAACATACCACCTATCCCGATCGTGGGGCATCTAACAGGCACCTGGGCTGTCAGATATACTATCTAGCAGCTATGGGTGCCATTGATGTGACGTCCTCGATGGAGAATAGGGTGTCGATACCCGTATGATAAAGTGTGTCATGAAGTTGTTTCGGGGGGTTTTCAGCGGCGGATCAGCCTGTGGAAGGCGAGATGGTACGGAGCCAATGGGGCATGTATGTCGGATGGAAGGTGGCGTACGTCGGTGTATGTGTAAGTTAGCACGGAAAAAAAGCAAGGTAGGAAGATCACCTTCTGTTTGTTCCCCAAGTTCCAAATGCCTCCGTGCATGAAGTGGCTACCATGGTACATATCCATGCCAAATCATGATGAATACCGTGCTTGGGAGAGCACATTTTCGAGTGCCGCCGGCTTCGTACTCATTCTCCAAGGTATGGAAACGCAGAGCACAGCTGCGAGACATTCAGTCAAGACAGTCATGCCGACTCTTTTTTCAGCCAGGGGCCATAGTGTCGCGCTGGTGCATGTACACCACCGAGGTCGCCGCACCGTACGCGTGAAACTGAGTGTACAGTTCTAGGTCAAGTAATTACTTCGGACCCTTGGTTTTGCGAACGTATGGCGGTGACTTCACTCACCGAAGTCTTCCGCCACGTCTTAGTACGTTTACTGCCATCTGCACAATCCATTCCCAGTAGCTTGCTGATGCTGCTGGACTTGACTCGTACTTCATGGCGTTACATATTAGACGCGTATCAAACGCGTTGCATGCCGCGAAATGATCCGGAATGAGAGCTCCAGCAAAAGCCAACTCTCTTCGCATCCGAGGCTTCACGTTGTACTGCAATCGGGCCGCCTCTACCTCAACCACGGTTCTTCGTGTTCGCCTTATCGTGGGCCGATACCAAAATATGGGCGCAGAAGCCTCCAGAAGTTGCCCTGCAAACCACGTAAGCCATCGGTTGTTGAACGGTGGTTCGACGCTTGGAATGGGACATTGCAAGTCGGTAAAAAGTACGTCCGGGCACATATAGAACAGTGTCGAGTTCCCAGTCATCCCTTTACAGTTTAAAAGACGTCACCATGCACTCTGCGCGTTGACAATTGCAGTAAGCCCTACTTCGCTTGGCAGTCTGTTATTTGGTGCGAATATATGCCGTATGTCTTGTGCTTCCCTCTGAGGTGTGGTTTCCCAATGTTGCATCACCTTACGGGCACGAACTTCGATGTTCCAGGCAACGCTACTGGAGACATCGAGAATGGTAATATCAGTACTTCGGATCCCTTCAAACGCCCTTCCGTGTTTCCACTGATAATAATACCGTGCCTACTTATCGCATGTGCCACTGTAGGCTGGGGGTTCGTTTACACCTTGCGGCAATATGATCATGCATCATGCATCGTGTCTACATGCGATCAATTCCTTGGCAACTGTCGGTACCGAACCGGATTACATTCATTACAGGTCTGCTTTCCACCTTTCCGAATCACCCATTTCTCCGTCGAGGATGTCGTTCGCCGTTCTTGGGGAGAAGAAGCCTGCTATTCTAGATTTAATTCCGTGCGTCAGGTCGGAAGTACTTGTTTTCTATTAGCCTCAGTGTCATAACTCGACATGTTGTCGGTATGTGGTCTAAATGGATCATTTTGCTAACAGCGACAGCCATTCTCATGGACTGCCATCAGACAATCTGCATGGCCAGTCACTTTCCCCTTCATACTTGTCCAACACACAATTATCAAAAAGCCGTTTCTCAACCCCGTCTGTAAGTTACTACTGAGCCTGCACTGATTCGTCGTATGCCGGAGCCCGGACTAATCGGGCGCGAGCAGCCATTTTAGGACTCTTCGAGCAGCGGACTCAAGGTCATTCCGATATCAAAATTGACGGCATGCATGCGTCCCAGCGTCTGTTTCATAAAGTTTCCACTGCCACAGGTTATTACCAGCTCCACCGTTAAGTTCCATGATTCCCGGCTCCACATAAAATGGCCACAATCAAAGGTGTGGCTCCAGTCCTTCAACTGCAGAGCCCACTTCCGATCCGGCGCTCCTTGTCAGCATGTCTCAGAAGCTCTCCCAGCGCCACTCCGAGACGTCGAGCATTCGACCAATAAACGAGACGGCCGTCATTGGGGTGATTCCTGCAGGTTTGACCGACAGCCCTAAATACCCGAACAGATGGTCAAGGATCAGGTTTGCGCCGCCCCTATCATCTTCCTCTCATGTATGAGACCACTTTATTCTCAGGGAATATATACGGGAGCCCGCTGCAGAGTTCCTTGGTACTATGATCCTTATTATCTTTGGCTGCGGTGGTAATTGCCAAGTCGTCCTGTCGTCAAATACGGCAGTTTCTGCCACCGCTAAGGGGGTGCGTGAATTCCCTTCATAACTCCCAGCCTGCACTGACAGAACTGATTTATAAGGAGTACCTTTCTCTTAACTTCGGTTGGGCTGTCGGTAAGTGGGGAATTCGCGCCATGTTTCAGCTGCACTAACTCCGCATAGGTGTTGCTTTGGGTGTTTTAGTTTCTGGTGGAGTATCTGGAGGTCACCTTAACCCTGCGGTATGTTTTTATACACTCTGTTCGTGTTGCCTTCAGTTGATCTCTGGCCAGGTAACCCTCGCCCTTGCCTCCCTCCGTGACTTCCCATGGAGAAAAGTCCCCTATTACATCCTTGCCCAACTGCTTGGTGCCCTTTGTGGCGGTGGAATCATCTACGCCAACTACTACCATGCTATTAATGCTTACGAGGGGGGGTCTGATGTTCGCACCATTTCAGGGACGGGCGACCTTTTCGCAACTTACGCGGTATGTACTGCTTTGAATTCCCCTGGAAACTAAACTGATGCAAGTGTAATAGGCTGACTACATGACTTCGGTGTCCTGCTTTTTCTCAGAGGTAAGGACAAATTTCCCGGATTTGGAATGGCTGCGCTGTAACATCGTTGGCAGTTTTTGGCATCTGCTATGCTTATAATCGCTATTTTGGCTGCCACGGACAAGAGGAATGGCCCAGTCTCTGTCTGGCTCGTCACACTCACAGTCTTTACTGCTATTCTTGGTATCGGTCTCGCGTTGGGTATGGAGACTGGCTTCGCCATCAACCCGGCGCGTGACTTTGGTCCTCGGCTCTTGACTGCTATGGTCGGTTATGGAAAAGATGGTTCGTGATTTGTGGAATGGTTCCTATCGGGGAGGCACTGACTTTGTCTGTAGTGTTCACATTCCGGAATCAGTACTGGCTCTGGTGCCCCATTCTCGCCCCCATTCTTGGTATGCAAGTTGGAGGGTTGGTCTACGACCTTCTTATCTACACCGGCTCGGAAAGTATCGTCAACAAGTCGTAAGTTTTGTAGTTGTATGTAGAGTGTCTGAAATTTGAATGGCGCTGTTTTTCAGGATCGCAGCACCACAGAGACACACGGGCGCCTTCCCAGATCACAGTAGAACGGCAAGCGGTGCGACTGCAGTTTGATGAACACTCGCTCTGGAATTTATGACTTGTCAGTTTCCATTTACGAGTTATCACTCTTTTTCAATTTACCTTGTTATGAGATTGTTTTACCATTTGCTCTGGCTTGTAAGGTTCAAATACGGTATGACATACCAATGATTACTATCTCCAAATGTCTAAGGATTGAATGATGATGGACAGTTGTCATGAGTGAGGATACCTTACTGACATTCAGTGACTTTCCCGTGATTCACAGTCACTGATCGTGAACTGTGTTCATTGACTGGCAGAACACTGATAGACAGGCAGTGGTACACTTGTTGTCGTGCCTTTCAAGCCTTGGTACATTGTGGTGTGAAGCAACATGAGAAAATTGGTGACCATTTGGGTCAGACCATGGAATCCCACATCAGGGAAACAGCAGTGTTTCTAACTGTTCTAATTGTCCTTATATCAGAAGAAAAGTTGTCAATAGGGTTTATATTATCCCTCACAGTGCAGCTGGCAGTCACAAAAATGTCATGTCAGTCACACAAGGTCACTCATGCTGAATCTTACTCCACTTGGCATTCATTAGCAGTGTTAATAACTACATTCAATTGCTAGCTAGGTATTGGAGTAGTATTCATAGTGGTATGTACTAGTGGGTCCTGGCAAGTGAGCATCATTTACATTACTGAAGTTAGGCTGCCTGTCTAGGTTAGAAGATGATGCAATATGTGATGGGTCAAATGTGTTACAGGGAATATCATACTGCTGCTGCAAGAAATGAGGGGATACATATAACTTGTGATAAAATTGCATCAGGAAATTAACCAAATACTAACTGTGTTTTTTATGGAATTATTTGTCTATTTTGACTATTATGGCTATTTCTGGTCATACCCAATACAGACTAAGTTTAGAATAGTCAAAAAAGTTGAAATTGTCAAGATAGTAGTAGTAGTAGTAGTAGTAGTAGTAGTAGTAAAGAAAGTGTTATTCTGCACAATATATTGTATATACAGGATGTTGTAAGACTTATTGGACATGTTCAGTGTCATAGACACAATGACTACATTGACAATACCTTATTGGACACACTGCATGACATGAGTAGGTGTATGCATCCTCAGGGGGTTACCATACTCACCTCAGCATCATAGACACAATGACTGAGGTGTAAACTAAAGTAAACAACTCTATACATACAAGTGTGTCAGGCACATGACCATTGACTCCAACATGCCCCCTCAACTGAACACATGTGAACATGGAAAGAAGACGAAAAAAGGAAAGAAAATGAAAGCATGTGGTGATGTCCATTATGCATAAGAGAGCTCCCCATGCAGAAAAGAAGAACTGAAAAGAAAAGCATACTGAAAAATGACTGAAAAGTGACTGTTGAAAACCAAACCAATGCCCCCTCAATGGGACATGAGTGAGAGACCCATCATATGATGAGAGAAAGAAGGATGTGGGAGAGCCTTAGTGAGAACATCAGCAGTATTCTGGGAGGATGTGAGCCACTTGAGGAGGAAGGTTCCAGACTCAATGTGAGAATGGCAGAAGTGATAGTGTATGTTGATGTGCTTTGTGTGATGGTTATTGGCAGCCTCCTGGGAGAGGGCAATTGCCCCTGCATTATTGGTGTAGAGACCTGACAGAGGATAGAAAAGACCTAATCTAGAGACCCTCTTGAATAGGTGTGGTGACTGCCATGTGCTTGGCCTCAGTTGATGACAGCACCCACATGGTTTGCTTCTTAGAAGAGTGGGCAATGATGCCCCCATAATAAAACCAGCAGTAACCAGTGACAGAGATGCAATCCTCAGGGTTTGTTGCCCAGTCTGCATTGCTGAAGCCACATAAGAGAGGGCTGCAAGTATGTTCTCCATAATGAAGCCAAAAACTGACCATGCCTGCAAGATAATGAAGAACATGTTTTGCAGCAGCAAGTAGGTGTGCACTGGGACAAGAAAGCATAAGGAGTTGAACAGTGAGGGAAATTTTGGGGTGGGTGCAGGCAGAGAGGTACAGTAACTTGCCTATGAGTTTCAGATAGAGGGACCTCAGGTCAGCAGGCTCAATGAGTTTGGTGGCCTCAATGTCAGTGAGGAAGGGATGCACAGGGTCCATTGGTAGGTGTACCAGGTGACAGTCTGCAAGGTCATACTCCTGCAGCAGATGTACAATATATTCTCCCTGATGAAGCCAGAGCTTGTGAGTATGATGATCACATTCAAACTGAATACCAAGGTACCTGGTGACAGGTCCCATGTCTAAGATTCCAAAAGAAAGATGTAGGCAATGTTTGACCTCAGTGAGAAAATGTTCATTGTTACTGCTGCTCAGACCATCATCAACATACCAAGTAGCCATGCAGATGACCTCAAGCTGACAGAAGACAAAAATTGCATTGTGGGACACGACTTCTGGGAAGCGTGCGACTAGAGGAAGGGTGAAGGGAGAATTCCCTAGGATCGTCCCAAGGGGTACTGTGTGGAAGGAGAGGTTGAGAATGGGCTCAGAAGCGGTGGGGAAATTCAAGCGAGAGTCACGGAATTTAATTCCGGGCAGATGTAGACGCATGAGGAACAGCAAGACGGGTATATGAAATTCCGAGGGGTCGCTTCACGTCAAGAGGAGCGAATTCGAAGCAAAAGGGACACAGGATTAGGTGTGCAGGGCTGGAGGACACAGGAGACACGAAGACCTCTGGGGACACTGAAGGCGCAGCAGACTCTATATACGCACTTTAGACTCTTGAAACTCTCGAACTCGCAGAACACACACAGATAGCGACTCCAAAAGGTGGGTGTCCTATTTCCGACGCTATGGCGGAATTATATAGTACAGGGAAAGTAGGTACGAGTCGGAGTAAGGTGGGGCGGAAAAACTAAAAGACCGGAAAATAAAGGGAAGGACGTCAGACGTCAGCGAAATACAGATGCACGTGAAATAGTCCGGTGGGTAGTAGACAAGAGTAAGAACGGGACAACGGTAAGGGGTATCTTCCAACAGAATGAGAGTATGTGTACAAGTGGGAGGTGGAGCTGAGTGGCACAGGAGGGCAGAGCATAGCGTACTGGCACGAAGTCCAGCTTGCGGAATTTAGGGCGACAGGGGAAACCGGGGTTTTTTAGAGGTAAGTGGCACGGACAACTGGTGACGTGGCTGAGCGATGGCACGGCTACTGAATGATCAGCGTTTTGATGACTGAGCGACACGCTGAAGGTCGGTAGAGAGTCCGAAGGGGACAGGGGTTGGGAGGAAATGTGAGGACACGAGCGGGAAAAAATTCCGAAAAATTCCGAAACGGGTTTGTCGTAGAGGCCTGCGGAATTTAGTGACAGATTCCTGTTCCAGCCTCAGGGAGTATACGGCTCCCTACAGCATGATCCACCTTGCTATGCTTGAAGCTTTGGCTCTTGAGTTCAGCATGAAGTGTTTCATAGAAGTAGTAGGCAGCCTGTTTGATCCCATAAAGTGCTGTCACACACCAAAGGTGTTGTGGACATGTTTACAGCTGACTCTGCCTAACTCATTGATGAGTTGCACACAAAGCCATGAATGGAGATGAAGACTACAGCCCTCATGTGTAGAAAGACTGCTGGATGTTAGCAGTCACCCTTTGCACAAGAATGAGTCATCAGTGCTAGAGAGAAAAGAGGAAGCAAGTTAAGCACCCATCAAAAGTTTTTAGTGCTTGTGTATGGCATTCTGGTTTTCATCATATCTCCACCATTTCCAAAGACATTGAATCTGTTCTCACACTCACTTAAAGTACTCAGCCACATGATCCTGCCTTCTGAATTTGAAAAGGCTCCTTGCACCCTACACATTTCTACAGCACTCCATCCATCAGACACTCATTTACCTAAGTCCATCAGAAATGGCCACCTCTTCATTGATTTGCACTGCAATCATGTCACACAAGGTGTTCATCTTCCTACATGACTCAGCATTCAACAGAGTTTCTTGCAGGCTTCTGACATCAACATCTTCAGGCACCAGGAGCAGCCCATCATCTTCATTGTCTGCATCAGGATCCAGAATTCCACATTATCAGGATCATGAAGGTGGATGATATTATGAATGCAACACACAGCAGCAGGTAAACAGGATTGGACTGCCATGCTATACTTGGGCAGGAGAGTGAGGACACAGAAGTGTCACTTTATAATTCCAAAGTTTTGCTCAATATTGCTTTGAAGCATAGTGTGGCAAAGATTGAAGAGGTCTTTTCCATCCTTCAGCCTGTAGGGAATGAGTGATAGTCAAATGTACAGATGATGTATTGGTACATACTGGATGTTTGCTCAGCCCCACTCAGCCAGATGATAATGTTGGCCACAGTATGGCACAAGCAATTGTGGAGTTGATGGCAATCCTGCATCAGCAAGATAATAGCAACTGGTCTGCATAACCAGAGCTCAGCTGTTGTTGAAACAGGCAATGTATCATAGTGGAAATGCACCAATGTACTTGACAGTTTGAAGTTCACAGCCAGTGACAGTGAGTCAGAGGATGAGCTTGAACATGATGATGCCACATTCCAAGTCATGGGTGTTGGTGAGGCTGATCTCTGTGCTCAGCTGGTCAACCTTGCCATTAGTGCTGGTGATGACCCTTTTGGTGAGACTTGGTTACCTCTGAGAGAAGCAAAGTGTGCTGACCAATGAAAGCAGTCACTCAGATGCCCCAAGGAATACAAGAAGGGTCCTGATGTCCATCAGCTCTCACAGAAAGCCATGATGTTCATTGAAGTGGTTCTTAATCCTACCTTATATAGGGTCAATAACATGTTGCCACACCCTAAGTACCACATTCAATCTAACCAAAACTTTGGCCACCATAAAAAGTCATGGGAAAAACTTTTGACCACTGTTTTTTGATGTATTTCCACCTGTAGCATCTGAATCAAGTGTTAGTTTCCCCCAAAAAAGTCATGGGAATCCAGAGTCAAAATCATCAGGTTTGTCTGTCCACAACTCTACCACAGAACATGATAAATAAATAGTGTAATAAAATATCAATATCCCATCCCACCCTGGAGCATTATAAACTGTGAAGTAAGCATGTTATAGGTAGAAGTGTTGTGAAGGTTCTGAGCTGTTCAGTTATTGTCAGACAGCTGCCTACCACAAATACAGCACTGAACTCCCCATTTCTTGCATGAACTGCCTTGTGCTCTTTCACTTTCAAAAGTGGACTGAGGACATTCATGAGTGGTGGGGGTGCTATCAGAGGCTACTCTTTCTCCAGTCAGTCAGGGCAACCATAGATTTTGGACTATCCTATTCTACCACAGAACATTATAATGTGTGTCATCAATGTGTTATTGCAAGAAAAAACAACAAAGGACACAGAATACTCAAGTATAAAAAGTCAGGTGGCACATCATGACTGACTGAGGTTTATTCCATGAGATAAGATCATGTGATAGCATGTGATGGGGTGGTTGAGCAAGGACAAGCAGTGATAGCATTGATGGTTACAGATGCCACTTATCATGTTCTGTGGTACAACAGGACACTTTATGTCATGACCGTGCCCAGACCACCCCAGACCAGCTCTACCCTGGTCTTGACTGGTCCCATCCAACCCTTGCCCCAGTCCCGGCCTCAGCCCTTCGACCCAGAAATGTGCTAGCTCATGTGGCACTGCAAGGCAGTGCCCAGTCGAGTTGTCCCTCAGTTAGTACTGGGCTGGCATAACACCCAGCCCAGCCACTTGTCCTGCCCTGGTGTCACACACCAAAGGTGTTGTGGACATGGTTACAGTTGACTCTGCCTAACTCATTGACAAGTTGCATGTAATGCCTGTGCATGCAGATGAAGACTAAAGGCCTCATGCATAGAAAGACTGCTGGACATTAACAGTCATCCTTCACACAAGAATGAGTTGTCAGTGCTAGAAAGAAAAGAGGAAGTGAGTTAAGTGTGCATTAAAAAGTTTTTAGCACCTGTGTACAGCATTCTGGTTTTCGTCATATCTCCACCATTTCCAAAGATATCGACTCTGTTCTCACACTCGCTTAAAGTGCTCAGCCCTGTGATTCTTCCATCCAAATTTGGAGAGGATCCTTGCACCCTATGCATTTCTACAGCACTCCATCCATCAGATGCTCATTTCACTAGGTCCATCAATCATGGCCACCTCTTCATTGATCATCTTGCTTGTCTCATTTGCCAGAGACAGTGGCTATGTATATCTGCCAGGCATTCCCACCAGCTTCCATCCTGAAGCCCCCTGGTTCATCCTGTCATCGTCAGCCCCATCTCATCCCATGCAGCTTGGTCAGTGTGTTCTCCTTGTCAGTTTGGTCACCTCAGGTCTGTCACTCAGCTAGAAAGGTCTTATGTAGTCGTTTTGGTCTCCCCAGTTGATGAAGCATATGGATTGTTCTTCCCTGCTCCCTGCACCATCTTTATTCCAGTCTTATCCATCATTCTTCCCACATTGTGACAGCTGCAGTATAATCTACTGTTCTCCAGCCTCCCTGATTGCATCCATGACAAGTATGATGTGCATCTTGCCTTCTTATTGCAAGATCCAGCAGAAGATGTCCCCCCTTCTCCTCCTCCTCCATCAGAGCCCTGTTCATGAAGTTTTTGTTAACTTCACTGAGAGGATGAAAGGGTGGGAGACATGATCGCATATGCTCCCATTGCCCCACAGACCCCCAATGCCCTAGCCCCTTTGACACCTGACTCATGCCCTTCAATTCTGGAATTAATACTTCCTTGTCTGGAAACACCATCCATCTGTCATGCCATCTTTGGATCTAGAGATGTCTCTGCTGAGATCTAACTTGCATCACCACCCCCTAATGTGATATCAGTGCACTTACTCAGTTTCTGACTCCAGTTGACTCATTCTATGATATTTTGACTGTCCTTGACTCATTCATTGCCAATACTTACCAATCTTCTTTGCTTGCTTACTTTTCATTTCTTGCTTACTCATCATGATTACTCAGTCCTTACTCATTACTTACCAAGTGTTTGTGCCTTGTTTGTCACAAGCTGTGCTCCCCCCACAGTATATAAACCCCCATGTACTTAGCTACCCAACAAGGAATCCAGCAGTCAGTTCAGTGCATACCTTGTCATCAACAGTTGAGGCTCATTCAGAAGAGTCTATCTGTCTTCATTTATATCATTGGTAGTTGAGGCTCTATGAAGGGGTCTATCTACCTCCATCATTTATCTGAAGCTTCCTCTTAGTCAGCAGTCTTGCTTAGTCATCCCTCCACTCCTGCATAACTCATCAATGACTTGCACCAGGAGCATGTTTTATCAAAGTCCATTATTCCAAGAAGTCCTTTCGGCTGAACACCTTCACTCTGTTCAGCATCACCCATCCAGTCATCACTCATTCATCTGCTCTTGCATAACTCATCGATGACTTGTGCCAGGAGCACCTCCACTTGAAGTCTCCCCCACATTTAGGTTTTTCTGCACTCCAGGTTCTGCAGAGGCAAACCACCACTTGCTCTTATTTGTCTTTTGTGTTGGATTTGTTTGGTTTTCACCAGCATTCCACACTTTGACTCACAACAGGCATGTGCTACCACCAACCCAGATTCCACTTCAGCAGTTGACTTGCACCATGCCACTGCCCTGGTGTCCCTAGGGACAGCCAGAAGGTCACCCAGTGAAGTCAACAACTTCAGGGGCTTCTCAGCCTGAAAATCCACTACCCCCATCCCTAATCAACCTCTTGCACCCACTAATGATCTGGATGATGAACCAGACCCAGACGAACCAGATGACTTCAATCCTGGTGATGATGGTCCTGGTGATGATGGGCCAGGAGATGACCCAGACAATGATGATGAAGAACCCCTCCCAGAGGATGATGTCAAGCCTGGTGTAACCATTGTGAGTCAAAGTGTGGTTCAGTGGTGGAAACCAACCAAAACCAACACAAAAGACAAAAAGAGTGAGTGGTGGTGTGCCTATGTGGTACCTAGATGGTAGAACCTTCGATTTGGGTGGGTTTTTGCAAGCTATAACACTCAAAGATGAGTGCTGAGGATTGGGGATGCTCCTGATGAAGAAGGAGCAGGAATGCAATAGAATGTGATAGGGTAGACTGCTGTCAGCCTACAGAAGGATGGATGGCGACTTAATTTGATGTCCTGAGCTGCACTGAGCTCAGGGAGGACTTGGAGCGAAGTAGATTGATGATAGATGATAATAAGCGAAGTAGATGATAGCTAGACCCTTAATAAAGTCTCAACTATCGAAGCTGATGAATGATTTACTGAGAGATGATAAAATGCGAGCAAGAGGGGCTCTCTGATGACTTTTTCTTTTAGCTATCTAAGTACAGTGATTTACATACAGTACAGGGGTGTTGCCTATGGAAAACAAGGTGCAAACACTTGGTAAGTGATTGGTAACCGATGAGTAAGGAATGTAAGCGATGGGTAATCGTCTTAGAAAGCATTGGTGAGCATTGGTAAGGATAAGTAAGCCAAAAAGTGAAGAATCAGTAAGCAAGGTCAAAAGATTGGTAAGTATTGGCAACAGGTGAGTCAAAGACAGTCAGAATGTCAAAGTATGAGTCAAGTAATGTCAGGAACTGGGAAAGTGCACTGGAATTGCATTAAGGGGAGGCTGTGCATGTCACATCTCAAAGAGATCTCCTTTGGGCCAAAGTGGGATGATAGAGAGGCAGTGCTGATCTGATGCCGATATAGTACATCCAAAAGTGGACAGGGTGAGTCAGATGTCAACAGGGGTCAAGCTTTGGGGGTCTGTGGGGTGACAGGAGCATAGGGGATTGCAACCTTCCCCCCCAAACCATCCTCTCAGTGAAGCAAATAGATACTTCATGAATGAGGCTCTGTTGGAAGAGAGGATGAAGGGGGAGCATCTTCTGCTGTATCTTGCAACAAGGAGGCAAGATGTGCATCATACTCATCATGGATGCGATCAGGGAGAGTGGAGAACAGTAGATTATACTGTAGCTGTCACAATTTTGGGAGAATGATGGATGAGACTGGTATGAAGATGTTGCAGGGAGCAGGGGGGAAGGATCCATATGCTTCTTGGACTGGAGAGACCAAAACAACCACATAAGACCTTTCCAAGTGAATGACAGACCTGAGGCGACCAAAGAATGTCCTCCTAGAGGCCATACTGACAAGAAGAACACACTGTCCAAGCTGGACGGGCTGGGAGGGGGCAGACAAGGATGGGATGTACCAGGATGCTTCAGGACGGAAGCTGGTAGGAACTCCTGGTAGATATATGTAGCCATGGTCCCTAGCAAAGGGGACAAGCAAAATGATTGATGTGGAGGCAGCCATATCAGAAGAATTAGTGAAATGAGCATCTTTTGGAGGGAGTGCTGTAGAAACATGTGGGGTGCGCAGATCCTTTCCAATTTTGGAAGGTAGGATCGTGTGGCTGAGCACTACAAGTGAGCATGGGAATGGTTTCTGTATCTGCAGAAATGGTGGAGATATGTTGAAAACTGGAATGCTGTACATGGGCGCTGTAGGGAATAAGTACTCCCTACTGAGGTGATTTAATTATTTTATCTTTTCTATTGTGTTTTTGCTTTGATTTACATTAGTGATACTTAGCCTACCTTTGTGGCGCATTTTTGGTAGCTTAGTCAGCATTTTTTGCGCACTAGTGTAGGTCTACAGTACACAACAAAAAAAAAGGAGAAACCAGACTGCGAGACAGCGAAAAATAAAAGACTGCGAACGAAAGACTGCGACAAGCCCTCTCGGAGGCACCCCTAGACGACCCTAGACGCAATCCTCCACTCTTTTCATCACTCCATTCCTTCTGACCAACTCCAGTCACTCATTTGACTCTTTTTCACTGATCCAAGCACAGAGCTCCTCTGGGTCGAACTAGACCCTTTCCATCAATCCCTAGGAGTCCCTAGGATCGCTTAATACCTAACTTACAGCACTTAAGAATTTTAACCAGTGCTTAACTTGCTTTCTCCTTTTCTTTTCTTTGGCATTGATGACTCATTCTTGTGCAAGGGATGACTGCTGGCATTTCTGGCTGTCCTTCCTCACATGAGGGCTATGGTCTTCATCTCCATTTATTAGCTATATCCATGTCCACCTCACCAAACACCTTTGGTGTGTGACACCGTGCTTGATAATCTTGCCAAAGCCATTGAGCTCCTTGCACATAATGCTCGCACCAGCTCTGAGTCATCCTCCAGAACCAAGTTGCATGAACCAGACACCTTTGATGGGACAGACCCAAAGAAGCTGCACACTGTAAGGAATCTGCATTCCCTGGGTGCATGAGCCCCTATCATTAACTGTTCCATGACTACTGTTATGTCCACTCCCCTCTCACGTTCACCATTGTTCATGTGCTACCTTCCCATGTCCTCACTCCCTCTTGCACAATGCTATACCCACAGCTGCTGTGCTTCAGCTGCTTCCCCTTCCTTTGGACCCTTTCTTTTAACACAGTCACTGTTCCCTTTTTGTTGGTAGTATACCCTCAGCCTCTGTTCTGGCCCATCCTGTCTTGTGTGTACATGCTGTTGTGTGGTTTTCTCTTACTGTACCCTGTCTTACTTAGGTTCTGGGTTTTCCCAGACTATAAAGCACTGTACTTAGGTACAGAATGATACCTTTTGGCACTTGGAAGGTCACCATGAGTTTCTTTTCTGCTTTGTCTACACCACATGTCTTGCATTCTGCTGTGCATGAACTACATATACTGCTCGCACTGCTCGCATCACCAGTACTATTCCATGGACCACGCTGTGCATGTCATGAAACACTACCACTACAAAGCGCTGGGTCTCACCTTCTAGTCTCGACAGTCCAGAATCCCTTGGGATGAACAATTTGTTCCCTTCATTTTTTATTGTTGTTATCTAAGCCATTTAGCTCATATTATACAGCTACTGGGACTTATCCTACAGTGCATTTCTTATCCAGTGTGAACTTAACTTCTGGGACCAGCCCTGGGCCTTTTGAAGTGATCAAGCCAAGGTCACTTTTGTGCAGTCATTCCTGAAAGGGATGGCTCTTGAGTGGTTCGAACTGGACTTACTTGGAACTGAGGACCCAGAGGACTGGCCCTACTGGATGGACTCTTGGAAGGAGTTTGTCATAGAACTTCAAACCACTTTCAGACCTCATGACCCAGTGGCTGATGCTGAAAGCCAACTAGACCACCTCCAGACCACCTCCAGATGAAAGATAATCACTGGGTCAACAAGTATGTGGTTGAATTCAACTGGCTTGCCTCACAAGTCCAGGGATATGGTGATGGTGCTCTGTGCCACTTCTTCTACACTGGTCTCCCTGACCATATCAAAGATGAGGTCTGCCAAGTCAGCAAACCAAGAACCCTTCACGAGATTTGCCACCTAGCTCAGGAGATTGACACATGTTACTGGGAGTGCAAAGAGGAGATTCAGCAGTCCAGTAAGCACCAGGGGTTGTCCTCTGGTAGCAAGTTTACTCCCAACCCCAGTCACAACAACCAGCCCAAGTCTGGTCAAGAGAAGTCAAAGACCGGCAACAACCCCAGAAATAGCAACTCTGGTAACCAACCTCAGTCCAAACCCACCTCGACTGGTCAGACTGGCTCTAACACACCCAAGCCGGTGTAAGGAGAGAGATCTCCTTACTATGGGATTGGGTATTAATTTCTATTTTATTTGTTTTATGGTTTCCTTACTTACTGTTGTGGGTACTATACTTGAGTACCATAGTTCGCTTTTTATGTGCTTAGTCAGCACTTACTTACAGTTTGTTGGTACTGTAAGTTTTTAAGAGATAGACAAGTTACCCCCAAAAGATGAGAACAAGAGAAAGACTGCCCCAGACTCCCCTAGACAGTTTCCTATCTCCCTACACTCTTTGCTCAGACTATAGGAGCCCCTTTGGTCCTACTCACTCCCTCTCAGATCCTGGTCCTCCATCCTCAACCGTCACATACTTTTATATTTCCTCACACCAGACTCAAACAAACTGGGCAAGGATGGCAAGTTGACACTGGAGGAGTGCAAGCATTGTAGAGACAATAACCTCTGTATGTTCTGTGGGGGAACCAGACATTTCACAGATAAGTGCCCCAAGAAAGCCAGCAAAGCCAAAGCTCACACTGTGGCAACCTCTGAGGCAGCACCAGCCTCAACCTTGGGCTCTGCCCCCAAGGCAAAAAAATAAGTAGCAGCTCTCAGGACTCCACACAGACTGAGAGCTGCATTGACTCCAGCTGTGCACCCACAGAGGCTCATCTCAATGCATCTGCTGTCACACACCAAAGGTGTTGTGGACATGGTTACAGCTGACTCTGCCTAACTCGTTGATGAGTTGTGCACAATGCCCATGCATGCAGATGAAGACTAAAGGCCTCATGCATAGAAAGACTGCTGGACATTAACAGTCATCCTTCACACAGGAACGAGTCGTCAGTGCTAAAGAGAAAAGAGGAAGTGAGTTAAGTGTGCATTAAAAGGTTTTTAGTGCCTGTGTATGGCATTCCAGTTTTCGTCGTATCTCCACCATTTCCAAAGATATCAACTCTGTTCTCACACTTGCTTAAAGTGCTCAGCCCCACAATTCTTCCTTCCAAATTTGGAGAGGATCCTTGCACCCTATGCATTTCTACAGCACTCCATCCATCAGACACTCATTTTGCTAAGTCCATCAATCATGGCTGCCTCTTCATCAATCATCTTGCTTGTCTCATTTGCCAGAGACAATGGCTATGTATATCTGCCAGGCGTTCCCACCAACTTCCATCCTGAAGCCCCCTGGTTCATCCCATCATTGTCAGCCCCATCTTGTCCCATGCAGCTTGGTCAGCATGTTCTCCTTGTCAGTATGACTTCCAGAAGGACGTTCTTTGGTTGCCTCAGGTCTGTCACTCAGTTAGAAAGGTCTTATGTGGTCATGTCAGTCTCCCCTCTTGATGAAGCATACAGATCATTCCTCCCTGCTCCCTGCACTGGCTTTATTCCAGTCTCATCCATCATTCTCCCTGCATTGTGACAGCTGCAGTATGGTCTACTGTTCTCCAGCCTCCCTGATCACATCCATGATGAGTATGATGTGCATCTTGCCTTCTTACTGCAAGATCCAGCAGAAGATGTGCCCCCTTCTCCTCCTCCATCAGAGCCCCATTCATGAAGTTTTTGTTAACTTCACTGAGAGGATGAAAGGGTGGGAGATGTGATCGTGTATGCTCCCGTTGCCCCACAGACCCCTAACACCCTAGCCCCCCTTTGATGCCTGACTCATGCCCTTCAATTCTGGAATTAATACTTCCTTATCTGGAAACACTGACTGTCTGTCATGCCATCTTTGGATCTAGAGATGTCTCCACCGAGATCTAACTTGCATTGCCACCCCCTAATGTGATATCAGTGTGCTTACTCAGTTTCTGATTCTATTTGACTCATTCTGTGATATTTTGACTATCCTTGACTCATTCATTGCCAATACTTACCAATCTTCTTTGCTTGCTTACCTTTCATTTCTCACTTACTCATCATGATTACTCAGTCCTTACTCATTACTTACCAAGTGTTTGTGCCTTGTTTGTCACAAGCTGTGCCCCCCCCACAGTATATAAACCCCCATGTACTTAGCTACCCAGAAGCAATCCACAAGCAATCAGAAGCCATTCACTCAGCAGTCAGTTCAGTGCCTATCTCATCATCAACAGTTGAGGCTCCACAAAGGGGTCTATCTGAAATCATTCATATACTTGGTAGTTGAGGCTCATTTGGAAGAGTCTATCTGCCATCCTTCATCATCTGAAGCTTCCTCTTAGTCAGCAGTCTTGCTTAGTCATCCCTCCACTCCTGCATAACTCATCAATGACTTGTACCAGGAGCACATTTTATCAAAGTCCATTATTCCAAGAAGTCCTTTTGGCTGAACACCTTCACTCTGTTCAGCATCCCCCATCCAGTCATCATTCATTCATCTGCTCTTGCATAACTCGTCAATGACTTGTGCTAGGAGCACCTGCCATTGAAATTCCCCCACATTTAGATTTCTCTGCCATCCAGGTTCTGCAGAGGCAAACCACCACTCACTCATACTTGTCTTTGGTGTTGGTTTTGGTTGGTTTTCACCACCTTTCCACACTTTGACTCACACTGCTCTTTCTAACCCAAACTTGTTAACCCCCCATGTCTCTATTGTCAGTCACAGTTTACCCCAGTTTCATACTCTAGTGGACTCCAGTTCCACACATAGCTTCATAGATAAAGATTTTGTTAATCAACACTTTTTTGCCCCTTATCCCATGTCCCCTATCCAACTCTGGCTCTTTGATGGGTCATCAAGTTTTGTTATCACCCAAGCAGTAGATCTTTCGGTTCAATTTGTGACCAGCAATGTCACCCTGGTAACCCTGTTTCTAGCCCCATTGGATTCTGAATGTAAGATAGTCCTTGGACATGACTGGCTCACCCACTACAATCTGTCAATTGATTGGGTATTGAGCAGTCTAACTTTCTGGACATCTACAGGAGGAATGCCAACCCCGTCAACACCCCCTGCCACACCAGTCTTAACTGGTCTTCCCAAACCCAGTCTACCTGACCAACCCAACCCTGGCCCTGTGCCATCTGTACTGTCTGTCAACTCACCGGTTTTCACCCCCTGAAAGCTCCCCTATTGCCCTGATCAATGCAGCTGCATATGTACATGCTTGCAAACTAGAGGGATCTACCCAATTCCAACTTCATCTATGCCCATTGGACCCAGTCCTGGGCCAGTCTACTTCTACTGGCCCTCCACCAGACCTGGCTGGTGTACCAAAGGACTACCATGACTTTGCTGATGTCTTTAGCAAGGCCAAGGCTTCTACTCTCCCCCCACACTGGGAGTACAATCTTAAGATCGAACTGGAAGAGGGTACTACACCACCCATAGGAACCATCTACTTGCTATCCCCAGTCGAGCTGCAAGCTCTCCAGGCCTTCATTGATGAAAACCTGACTACCAGTTTCATCCAGCCCACTTCTTCCCCCTATGCTGCACCAGTCCTCTTTGTAAAGAAGAAGGACGGTTCACTCTGGTTATGTGTTGACTTCTGGGGCCTTAACAAGCTCACCAAGAAAGACTGGTATCCCCTACCACTAATATCTGATCTACTAGACTCCCCTAGTCACACCAAAATCTACACTAAGATTGACTTAAGGCATGCATACCATCTCATCTGGATTGCACCTGGTGATGAGTGGAAAACAGCCTTTAGAATGCACTATGGGTCTTATGAGTGGTTGGTGATGCCTTTTGGCCTTACCAATGCCCCAGCCACCTTCCAGCAGTTTGTCAACTCAATCTTTGCAGATATGCTAGATGTCTGTGTTGTCGTCTACCTTGATGACATCTTAATCTACTCCAGAGATGAGTCATCACACAAGCAGCATGTCTGGGAGGTTCTTTGCCAGCTACAGTTGCATGGCCTGTATGCCAAACTGGAGAAGTGTGAATTCCACTTGGACTCTGTGGAATACTTGGGTTACCACTTGTCCCCAACTGGCCTTACCATGTCCTCAGAAAAGGTCAAAGCCATCTGTGACTGGCCTGAGCCCTGGAAGGTAAAGGACATTCAGTCCTTCCTGGGCTTCACCAATTTCTATTGCTGGTTCATTTTTAACTACTCAGACATAGTGGTACCTCTAACCCAGTTGACATGCAAAGGTGCTCCCTGGAATTTTTCTGAGGAGTGCTGCTGGTCTTTCAACAAACTCAAGCAGGCCTTCACCACTGCCCTGGTCCTAACTCACTTTTCCCCAGAAGCTCCTATTACTGTCAAGACTGATGCTTCTGACTATGCCATAGCCAGTATCCTGTCCATCACCAGTGGTGATGGCCAAATCCAGCCAGTTGCATTCTATTCTCACACCTTAACAGCCCCAAAGCTAAATTATGACACCCATGATAAGGAATTACTCACAATCTTTGAGGCATTCCAGACATGGTGGCACTACTTAGAAGGAGCTGCAGTACCAGTTGACATTGTCACCAATCACAAGAACCTGGAGTACTTCTCCACCTCAAAGGTATTAACCTGGTGCCAGGCATGCTGGTCTGAGTTTCTGTCGCAATTCAATATGGTTATCCGGTTCAGACTTGGTAAACTCAGTGCTAAGCCCAATGCCCTAACTAGATGATGGGATGTCTACCCCAAAGAGGGGGATAGCAATTATGCCTGGGTCAACCCACAGAATCTCAGACTGGTCTTCACACAGGAACAGCTAGCCACCTCCCTGCATGCCACCTACCTTGAATACCCGGACCTACATGCTGTTGCACTGATGGACATGGAGAAGTTGCATAATGACATTCTCTCAGCCCTACCCTCAGACCCAGTCACCCAAGTCCAGTTCTCAGGCACATCAGATTCCCGGTGGTCAGTTGATGACACCAGCTTCCTCCATCTAGATGGAAGAATCTATGTACTGGACTCTAATGACCTTCACCTTTGTGTCTTGAGGTTTAAACATGATCATCCTTTATCTGGCCACTTCGGCCAGAACAGAACTCTAGAGCTCATCCAGTGCAAATACACTTGGCCCAGCCTAAGGACATTTGTCAAGGACTATGTCTGGTCTTGTACTACCTGCGCTCAGGCCAAGGTACCCTGCCACTGGCCTTACAGCCTGCTCAAGCAGCTCCCCATGCTGGAGGGGCCATGGAATTCCATTTTGATGGATTTCATAGAGCAACTCCTGGCCTCAACCAGCTTTACCACCATCCTCATCATGGTCAACCAGCTTTTGAAGCAAGCCATCTTCATACCTACTCACAACACCATCACAGCCCCTGAGCTTGCCAAGCTCTTCCTCATGCACGTGTTCTCTAAGCACAGTGTACTGGCCCATGTAACCTCAGACCAGGGATCAGAGTTTGTGTCCCACTTCTTCCAGTCTCTAGGTAAAGCTCTAGACATGCATCTACACTTCACCTCCAGGTATCACCCAGAGGGGGATGGTCAGACAGAGTGCACCAACCAGACCCTTGAACAATATCTCTGGGTCTACTGTAACTACCAACAGGATAACTGGGCTGAGTTACTACCATTAGCTGAGTTTGCTTACAACAATGCACCCAGCGCTACAACTGGAGTATCACCCTTCTTTGCTAATAAGGGTTACCACCCTAATATATCAGTCTTCCCTGAGTGTGACCTCACATCTAACTGAGCTCATGATTATGCAGTTGACTTAGATTCACTGCACCAGTACCTACATGAAGAAATGGCCCTTGCCCAGCAATGCTACCAAGGACTGGCAGATGCTAAGCACATGCCAGCCCCAGACTTCAAGGTGGGTGACAGCGTCTACATAAAAGCCAAGTATTTCCAGTTGACCCAGTGTGAGGAATCCGCATTCCCTGGACACATAAGCCCCTATCATTAACCGTTCCATGACTACTGTTATGTCCACTCCCCTCTTGCGTTCACCATCATTCATGCACTACCTTCCCACGCCCTCGCTCCCTCTTGTGCAATGCTATACCTGTGGCTGCTGTGCTCCAGTTGTTGTTTTTCCTCAGACTCTTTCTCTTATCAGTCTCTATTCCTTTAGTGCTTGTAGTATACCCTTGGCCTCTGTTTTGGCCTGTCTTCTGTGTATGCACTGTCGCATGGCTTTCCTTTACTGTACCCTGTCTTACTTAGGTTCTGGGTTTGTCCGGACTATACAGCCCTGTACTTAGGTACAGAATGGGACCTTTTGGCACTTGGAAGGTCACCATGAGTTTCCTTTACACTTTGTCTACACTGCACATCTCGCATTCTGCTGCACACAAACTACGTATACTGCTCGCACCGCTTGCATTGCCAGTACTACTCTGTAGACCATGCCACGCATGTCACAAATCACTACCGCTACAAAGCGCTGGGTCCCACCTTCTAGTCCTGATGGTCCAGAATCCCTTGGGATGAACAATTCGTTCCCTTCATTTTTTATTGTTGTTATCTAAGTCATCTAGCTCGTATTATACAGCTACTTGGACTTATCCTACAACTGGAGCCCACTGCGAGGGGTTCTGCTGTCACTTCCAGAAGGTTGCTCAGGCACACTGCCGAACGTACTGAACTAGAAAATTTATGCCTGCACTTTCGCAATCTCAACCTGTCGGATGACTCCAACATTTTCTGCCCTGTTTCACCCGTAACACCGGATCACGTGCAATTACCCACTGACATTCCATGGGTACTACCCATGATCACTCCTCCTGATATTTCGGCAGATCAGATATCTGTTGTGTCGGATCACCTAGATCTCACTGCCCCTGATTTTCCCGGTGGCTTTATCCACTTGACTCCCTGAAGGCCCAAAACCCCACCATCACCTTTAACACCCATCACATCATCTGATTCATCATCACCAATGCCCTCTTTTGCCCATCTCTTTGACACCTCTGAATCTATACCCAGACTCTCAGTTCCATCTGCCACGCTGCCACGACCACTCACTCGGTCACAGACCACCCATCAGCCAATTAGTAACCCACCAACACTTCTACCAGCTTGCTTGCACACTATACCAACCACTTCGCACCCACAACCAATACCTGTTCCACCCATTACCAATCCGGCACTGCCACAACAGGTTAACCCACCAATGGCTAATCCTCAGTTTCAGATGCCACTCCATGGTACACAAAACTCACCTAAATTTAGTGGAGATTCTCCCACACAGCTTCCGTGCTACCTCGAAGACATTGACTTCCTTGGTACTCTCGCTGCTCTTGATGACCGTGGCAAGATCAGAGCTGCAATCCACTATGCTGACCTCGAAGAAGCTGAGGTCTGGCAAATGCTTCTGGAAGCCACTCCCACGGCCGATGACTGGGATGCCTTTGTAGTAGCTGTTAAGGGTTTGTACCCTGGCTGTGAGGGTGATGACCGCTACTGCCGTGCAGACTTGCAGTACCTCGTCAAAGAATATCAGTCCAAGCCTATGCGGAACCAGGATGACCTCGGAGAATACCAGCAGAAATTCGCTAAGATTTCTGCCCTGCTCATTAAAACTAAAAAGCTTGCAGAGACAGAATGGGATTCCATGTTCCTGAATGGCTTCCTGAGGGCCATCGCAGACTGAATTCGTCATCGACTCTCCATAGTCTGCACTGACCTCCACCCTGACGATCCATACCCACTCACAGAAGTCATCAAAGCCGCCAAGTTCCTTCTGACAGGATCTGCTCTTCATAGCGCAGTACCAACGATGGGTACTGTGGCCTTGCCAGCTGCACCTCCCTCGTTGGCTTACATGCCGCAAGTGCCACCTTCTGGTACTGTCGTTAAACAGGAATACAACTTCCAGACGCAGCCTCCACCACAGCAACGCAGACCCAGCTGCAGTCTCTGCGCAGACCCCAACCACTGGATGAGGATGTGTGCACTCGTTGAAGTTTATATCTGCGCCAGTAAGATCACGAGAGGTACAGACAACCATCTCTATCTGGTGGACAGGAGCCGAATCCCATGTTTCCCTGAATGTAACTCACTGAGAGAGGCTGTTGACCATGTCATGGCTGACAGAGACCTGGCCAGCACGTGTGCTGCGACTCCTGCTGCTCCGCACAAGGCACCACTAACCTCTTCTGCGTTGCTCATCCCAAAATTGACGTGCAGTTGGAGATCCAGCCTTCTGCCTTCTTAAACACCATCCAAGATGTAGATGAACCTGTTGCAGACTTAGCTGACCCTGACTTCCAAGCATATGTCGCTCAAGCTTGGGCTACCTACCAAGCAGATAGGGAGCAGTCATTCCCTGTGGAAGGAAAGCCCACTTTGATGGAGTCGAAATCACAGCTCAACCCGTGGCATGTCCTGCCAACCCTCCACAAGTCGACCCATGCACAGCCACTGTTGAAGAGGAAATCATTTCCCCTGGTGTTCAAAGTTCATGTGCCGCTTGCCAGGCATCCGAGCCCTCTACACCTGCACCAACATCCACTGCTATGAAACCATATGTTCCTCCAACTAGTCCAGCTCCAACGCCCGTGCACAAGGACCCCATTCCCGCGGCAATTGTTCCATCACAGACACCGTACCCAGCAGCTTTCAATCAAAACCAGTACCATTACTCATTCCCTCTTGAAGACGAAGCCATGCCCAAGCATATCATGGAGCATGTACTCGAAACCAGCATTGCCATGCCAGTCAAAGAATTATTTGCAGTAGCCCCAGAGTTTCGCAAACAGTTCAGAGACATCACCATGGCGAAATGTGTCACCACAAATGAGATTGAGGTAGTTTGTAGTGATGATGAAGAAGGAGTACAAGTGAATGAACTGATTGGCCACAATCCTCAAAGAACTGCATGCAAATATGGAGACTGCGTTATCCGTGGTGATGATGGCTCCATCGTAGCTCACCACACTCTGCCACTCTGCTGCATCGAAGCCAAGGTCCCTGGGACCGACGTCACAATCAACTGCATACTAGATTCCAGTTCGGAAATCGTTGCCATGCCCAGGCATGTTTGGGAAAAGATCAGGCTCCCATTGCGCTGCAATCATCTCATGACTATGATGTCTGCTAACATGTCTAAAGACACTACTGTAGGCATACTAGAGAACCTGAAACTCGACTTTGGTGCCAGGCCAGTCATGCTACAGGTTCAAGTAATTGAACATGCCAACTTTGACATGCTCCTTGGGCGTCTGTTCATTTGCCTTATGAGTGTGGTAACAAATGATTATCCCAATGGTGGACAGCAGATCACTCTCCGAGACCCAAACGACAGCTGCAAGTACACTTTGCCCACGCGCCCATGGCGTGAGGGCTGTCTGCGCTGTAAATGTGGCAAGCACTGCCATAGTCACCAGAGTATAGTCGAATGGGGTTTTTGAATATTGATGATCCACCAAACAGTCAGGGAGAGCCTACTAAGATGTCCTGTTTCCTATTTAGCCACTGTTATCCATTCCTCAGTCCTACAGTATCATCACTAGCCTTCACTTCAACAAACTTCCCTTCACCCGTGGCACCTGTACCGCAGAACATACCCACTGGGATACCCTTGCCTGCCTTCGCTTTCCTCTCCTCCACTCAGACAATACTAAACCCCTCTGCTATAGCCACATTTGGCAGCATTTATCAACTAGATCCCACGGTTCGCACCCTTGTTTACCAGCCAGTTGCCAAGAAGGTTCGGACGGTACCTGCCCCGATGGTGGAAGAATACTGCATCATGTGCAGCCTGCCTGACAACCCGCTTGCTGGTCTCCAACCACTCCCAACCCATCCACCAGACTTCGCTCTGGGCATCCACTTCACTGCCGAATGGGCCGCAGAACTTGACCTTGATCCTGCAGATTGGCTTTGGCCAGAAGAACTTAAACTCGTAACTTGGCTCGTTTCGGTCCATGGGCTCGCATTCGCTTGGGACATTACAGAGTGCAGACACCTAGACAAACACTATTTTCCACCAGTAAAGATTCCTACGATTCTGCACACACCTTGGGTCCAATGCAATATCCCCATCCCAAACGCAATACATGCCCAAGTCATAGACATGATTAAAGATTGCATCAAGTCCAGCATGTATGAACCTTCTACAGCAGCTTACTGCTCTCGCTGGTTCTGCATAGTAAAGAAAGATGGAAAGTCTCTTCACCTTGTGCATGACTTACAGCCCCTGAATGCAGTGACCATCTGTGATGCGTCCGTTCCACCCTTCATAGAACACCTCACAGAATCCTTTGCTGGATACACGGTGTATGCGATGATGGACCTCTACTCCAGGTATGACCAGTGCGCACTCCACGTCGATTCCCATGACCTCACCACCTTCAGTACCCCCCTTGGACTGCATCAGCTTACTACTCTGCTGCAAGGTCATGCGAATGTGGTACAGGTATACCAGGGAGATACTGCATTTGTTCTCCAGGATGAGATCCTGCGTCATACCCTGCCCTTCATAGATGACGTCCCCATAAAATCCAAGACCACCTGCTATCAGCGCACAGACAGCTCCTATGAGACTATCCTGGAGAATCCTGGGATTCAGAAATTTATCTGGAATCACTGTATAGTTGTTAACCATATCCTTCAGCATTTGCAGAATGTTGGAGCCACTGTCTCGGCAAAGAAGTTTGTGCTAGCCACTCTGTCCACTGTGATCATTGGCCACAAGTGCACCTTTGAAGGTCGCATTCCTGAAGAAAGCAAAGTGCAGAAGATCTGTTACTGGCCCGAGTGCTGCAACCTGACTCAGGTTTGCAGTTTCCTCAGTGTCTGCGGTGTGCTACACATCTTCATCAAAGACTTCGCCAAGGTCACACAGCTGCTAGTCATGCTCATGTGGAAAGATGTACCATTCACATGGGACAAGGCGCAACATGCTGCCATGCAACAACTCAAGGATGAAATTGTAAAGTCCCCCGCACTCTGAAGGATTGACTACGAGTGTGGTTGCAAAGTAATTTTAGCAGTAGACACATCGGTCATTGCAGTTGGCTACATCCTCTACCAGCTCGGTGAAGATGGCAGATGGTACCCAAGTCGCTTCGGATCCATCACCCTCAATGAAGTGGAAAGCTGCTACTCCCAGGCCAAGCTTGAGTTGTATGGTCTCTTCCGTGCGTTGCACATGGTACACGTATACATCTTCAGTCTCACTAACTTCACTGTGGAGGTAGATGCAAAGTATATTAAGGGCATGATAAATAACCCAGATCTGCAGCCTAATGCGACGATCAATCGCTGGATCGCTGGTGTCCTCCTTTTCTTGTTCAAACTCGTCCACGTTCCCGCAGACAGGCATGCCAGCCCTGATGGCTTGTCCTGGTGTCTGTGGTCAGGGCTCGACCCACCCGAGGATGATGACCATGAGGATTGGCTGGACCATTTTTACTCTTTCTCTACACAGGTTGCCAATGACTGCCCACCTCCTATGTCACATTCCAGTCAAGATCACCATTCCCTACCGCCACCCACTTACCATCGGGTGAGCCTCCCACCACCTGCATCCTTCTATCTCACATTCTCTGTGACTGCTGGTGCTAATAACCCTTCCGATACCCCTGATGACCCTGCCATCCCACAGTCCGTGAAAGCCCAGGCATGTGAAGCGAAGATAGAAGTGATCTGCACATTCCTCGCAACCCGTGAGCGACCTCCTGACCTTACTGATGCGCAGTACTCATCTTTCTTCAATTCTGCTAGTTGCTTCTTCCTCCTAGATGACAACTTATGGTGCAGGGAACTGCACAGACAGCACCAGCTAGTTGTCGATGAATCCAAGCAGTACTGTCTCATCAAAGAAGCGCATGACGACCTCGGGCACAAAGGTGTCTTCATGGTCCACACATGCCTTCTCCTCCGCTTTTGGTGGCCTCTTCTTGTCGAGGATGTGAAGTGGTATGTCTGCACTTGTCATGAATGCCAGATCTGCCAGATGCAGAAGCTTCATATCCCCCCCACTGTGCCCATGATAGGGGGCCTGTTTCATAAAGCTCACATTGACATGATGCTGATGCCCAAAGCCGGCAGCTACTGCTACATAGTACAGGCTTGTTGCGCGCTCACCTCATATCCCGAATGGCACATGTTGTGCGCGGAAAATAGTACCATGCTTGTGTCCTTCATCTTCGAGGACATTCTATGTCACTGGGGTCCGCTCACCAAAATTGTCACTGACAATGGTCCCACATTTGTCCAGGCCTTAGATGCCCTAGCCACACAATATCATATCTGTCACATCCATATCTCTCCTTACAACTCTCAGGCTAATGGCATTGTGGAGCATCGCCACTATGATGTTCACAAGGCTATCATGAAGAGCTGCGAAAACAACGACCACTGCTGGCACACCATTGCGCACTCCGTGTTCTGGGCCAAGCAGGTCACCATCTTGAAATCCACAGGTTTATCCCCTTACTTCATGGTACATGGTGTCAAGCCACTGTTTCTATTTGATCTCGCTGAGGCCACCTTCCTCTTACCCCTATCCTGCGATGATGCAACACTGCTGACTACCACAGAACTGATAGCTTGGCATGTGTGCCAGCTACAGAAGTGTCAGGATGACCTAGCCCAGGTCCATGGCAATGTCCTCCACACACGCTTCCAGTCTATCCAGCAGTTTGAAGCCACCTTTCAGCATCGCATTAAAGACCATAACTTTGCTCCTGGCACCCTCATGCTTGTTCACAACTCCTGCATAGAGAAAGAGCTGAACCAGAAGATGAAGCCGCAGTACACTGGTCCCATGGTCGTCCTTCGTCAGACCACTGGGGGCTCATACCTGCTGGCCAAGTTGGATGGCTCCATCTCCAAACTCTGCTTCACTGCATTCCACTTACTTCCCTACCACCCACAGTCTCAAACCCGTGCAACTGTGACTCACATTACTGGGTTGGATGATGAAGAACTAGACTGCCTCCTTGAGGATGCTGAGGATGACCCCACTGATGATGATGTGGAGGCTTTTTCCGCGGACAGCTGACTATCCATCCTTTCCAGTATCCACAGTTTGTCCATCACACTATTCTCCCATGCCCTCTTCTCCCACCCTCTTTCTGCAGCCTCGCCCGCCTCCCCACAGCTTCTTCTACTACACTTGTTCCTTCTCCCATGCTGACTGGGGACAGTCAGCATTCAAAGTCCCCTGCAGGGGTGACCAGCATACCACTTGATCCACCTGATATCAGACATAGTTTATTTCCTTTTATCTGTTTTACCCTGGTTTCGTCCGGAGACCTCTATTCCACCCTGGGTTTCATCCGGTGATTCTACTGATAGCTAGTCCTCGCTCAAAAAACATAAAAACCGCTTACAAAAAGTCCAAAACTGTCCAGAAAAATAACAAAACACTGAATAAGTATATAGCCAAAACACTGTCTCTCCTATCTCTCTTACTAGTCTCACTGATACCATCCTCAGCCACTCTACACCACAGAGACTTGCAACCACTCTGCACATTTCTTCTTCGATCGCACAATCAGCATGCGCCCCTTGATCTGTTTTTCTTTCAATTCTCCTTCTGTCTCCTTACAATTGACACACAAAGACCATCCCAGCTACCCGATATACAGACCCTTCATTCTCTCTTCAACGTTTCGTCACACCCTACCATCAAGATTGTTTCATGAGGACATACTGCTGAGAGAAGTCAAAAGTCACACAAAGAAGACAAGTCGGGCGGTACCCCATGCACTCTACAATACTGCAGCTGATTCGGGGCCAGCTCCTTGCTGAGTGGACAGAAATCTCTCGCAGTACCCTGCTTTGCAACCACACAGAACAGGCCAGAACAATGTATTTTCCTGTGCATAAGGCACGGAACGATCTCAGTACAACAGGTGATGCAGAAACAAATGTACATACTGCACGACAGCCTACTTGATCCCATGCTCTGCCAGCACCTCTGCAAGCTGCTCGATGTGCACCTGCAACCGAAGGTTGGCTGCATGTGCGGCCACTGCCTCAGCCCTTACCATTGCGAGAGCCTGTGAGAGATCTGTTGTGGTCTTGTTGCTCACCATGCTGCACCCAGAGGTCTTGCCCTTCCTGCGGGTTCTGCTCTTGACCACCTCCATGATGTCATCATCGTCATCGTCATGAGCCCGCTTGGATGGACCAGCCTTAGGAGCCTTCGAGGATTGCACTGCAGCAGATTAGTCTCAGTCGTGTTGAAACACACTTGTCACTTACCAATTGATGCACCGGCCTGCACCTGCTTTCCGGTGGCCTTCGTTGACTTCTCCTTCTCACACCCCTGCTTCATACGTGTGCAACCATCGCATGTTTGACCCTCCAGACCGAAACACACCATGTTCTTCACTGAGCACCTCGCGCATGGCACCTTGTGCAGAACCGACCCAGGTGGGATTGTGACCCTCGGTCCTGCCTCGTTCTCACTCTCTGCAATGGTCTGTCGCAAATGCTGGAAATCCACAGGGTTTCCACGACGTTGCAAACTGCTTAGACTCACTTACCTTGTGAGCTGGTTGAGGGACCTCCACATGGGACATTTTCACCCCTGTGCCTTCGTCACCAACCCCCTCTGCAGTCTCCTCACCCATCTGGACGTCTTGTTCGGCCTTAGCACGTGCTTCGGCTTCCTCCACAGTCCACCACTTGTAGACATCATCGGCCTCGGCCAGCACAGGAGCATCTGCTGCATCAACCCACATGGAAACCCCAAGCATCTTCCCTCACTTGACCAAGGGCATCAATGCTGCCTGCGGCGGTCTCATCAACCCGCACGACCACATCACCAAATCAGCCTCTTACCATCTTCTCCTCCCAGCGCCTTAGCCATATCATTTTCTCTTCCCACATGTCCTCCCGATCATCAGGCACACATTTCGCCTCAGCAATGAGCCCTGCCGACACAGCCACAATCTGCTCTCTCAAGGCAGCCTTCTCTGCCTCTGTGGGGTCTGGGGTCAATGCATGGATGAGTTGGGACAGTCGAGGGGCACAGTTTGCAGACATGGTATGAACGTTGGAGATGGTCGATGGGGGGGGAAAGAATCAAATCAATGTGAAGGTTTGAGCCACGCACTAACAATTACATACTTAGCAGCCATGAGGCGCTTATGTCATCGGTCTGGATGCCTATACACGGCATTCAACGGTCTCCTCGCATTCCTCAGCTCCACACTTGCTTTGCTTCTACATGGAATCATCCAGTATTCTCGAACCCTTGGCACCACACCATTGCCATCACCACATGGCAAGCTATTTATGTCCTCCATGCCATGTGGCTGACCAGGGATGGTCAGCATCTAAGTCCCCTGCAGGTGTGAGGAATCTGCATTCCCTGGATGTGTAAGCCCCTATCATTAACCATTCTGTGACTACTGTTACGTCCGCTCCCCTCTTGCATTCACCATCATTCACACACTACCTTCCCATGCCCTCGCTCCCTCTCACGCAATGCTATACCCATGGCTGCTGTGCTCCGGTTGTTGTTTTTCCTTGGACTCTTTCTCTTATCACGGTCTCTATTCCTTTAGTGCTTGTAGTATACCCTCAGCCTCTGTTTTGGCCTGTCTTCTGTGTACATGCTGTCACATGGCTTTCCTTTACTGTACCCTGTCTTACTTAGGTTCCGGGTTTGTCCGGACTATACAGCCCTGTACTTAGGTACAGAATGGGACCTTTTGGCACTTGGAAGGTCACCACAAGTTTCCTTTACACTTTGTCTACACCGCATGTCTCGCATTCTGCTGTGCACAAACTACGTATACCGCTTGCACCGCTCGCATTGCCAGTACTACTCCATGGACCATGCTGTGCACGTCACAAATCACTACTGCTACAAAGTGCTGGGTCCCACCTTCTAGTCCTGATGGTCCAGAATCCCTTGGGATGAACAATTCGTTCCCTTCATTTTTTATTGTTGTTATCTAAGTCATCTAGCTCGTATTATACAGCTACTTGGACTTATCCTACACTGGCCCTCCAAGAAACTGAGTGAGAAGAACCTTGGGCCCTATCCCATAATAGCCCAGGCTGGCTCTCACTCATTCACCCTGTGTTTACCAGGCTCTATGCACACTGTACACCTGGTCTTCCATGTATCCCAGCTTGAACTGGCCATCCCAAATACCATACCCAACTGGACTCAACCTCCACCCCCACCAGTAGATGTCGACAGTGACTTAGAATTTGAAGTAGCAGAGATACTCGATTTGAAGGTCAACTGGTGCAGAAAGTGTTGGTTGCAGTACCTGGTCTGGTGGACTGGTTACAAGGGAACTGATGAAGAAACCACCTGGGTATTAGCTACAGAGCTGGACAATGCCTCTGAACTCATCCAAGAATATCATGACCAGTACCCAGACAAACCCAGTCCTTTCAAGAAATAATCTAGAACTGGTCTCAAGTGTCCTTTTCCCCTTATCTGTTTCTCCTATCTCATAGTTACTATGTCTTGATTCCTCTTACTTTTCTTTTATTTGTCTTTCTTTCACACCTTAGAACCAGAACTGGGCATTGACATTTGCAACTATACACATAAGAAAAAATGGTACTCTATGCATGTGTGACCTCAGACCTGGGAACCAGCAGAACCAGCACCAGTCTGACCACCTGACTCAGACCAGGACTGGCTTTCCTCTTCTTCCTCCCTCAGCCCAGCCAACTCTTTGTTGAGCCCCTCAGCATCCCAGTCTTCCTCATTGGTGGTATCCTGGTCTGAAGGCATGTCCAGTGCTAGGAACCTGAAGTGTTCCTCAATGTAGGTCTCATAGGACTGGGTGAACCAGTAGAAATTTCTCAAGACCTCCCACTGGGCCACTGTCAGACTGACCACATTGTCAGCCACACACTCCACTGCTTTGATCAGATGCTCCATCTGATCACTGGTGACAGGGCCAGCCCCAGTCTCTTCACCAGCCTTCTTCATCGATGGTCCCTTGCCCACATCTTCATCCTCGTCACCTGTGCCCTTGAGTACTTTGGTGGATGGCCACCTCAATCTTTTCTTCTTCTCCCTGGTGCGAGGGGAGGCCACATCGGCCTTCCTCTTCCCCTTGTCCCCAGCTGGCCCAACACCTGAACCAGCCTCACCTTCGACCAGCCACCAGCAGTGCTCTTTGAGCTCGTTGCACCAGTTGCATGCTAGGCACTTCTTCTTGCTGTCAGTGTTGCAAAGGCAGGTGGTGTTTGTCTGGGCACAGCAAAGACAACTGGTAAAAATGTTAGTAAGAAAACACCAGTGGTAGCCATGATAACACTCACCAAGGGTTCATCACCTCCACATTTGAACTGGCCCCAGCCAAACTACCCACCAGGGCATCTGCCCACTGGCTCTCCTCCGCTTTTCTGGCTTCTTCAGCCTTGCACGTGGCCTCTACTCTCTGTGCCTCAGCCTCTGCACATGCCCTCTCCTCTTTGAGCTGGGCTTGCCCCTGCCTCTCAGCCTCCAACTGGGCTCCTTCAGCCAGCCAGGCTTCCTCCTGCACCTTCACCTTGTGCCTCTTGTATTCAGCCAGCTTTCCCCAGATGGCCTCATCGTCATTGTCACTGCCCACCTGCAGCTCTTTGCTCATCACCTGGGTCAGGTCAAGCAGTAGGTCTTGATCATAGGGTGTTCTGGACCGGTGAATAGACATGTTGAAGTGAAGGACCATAACTGGGGTGGACTGGTCTTAAGACCACCGGTTTTCAAGGTCAGACACAAAACTTTCAATCTCAGCATTGTCCTCATTGGTGTCAAGTCCAGGCCTACTCCAACCAACTCCGACACTATATAAGGTCTAGAGAAGGGTTCAGAAGCAAGTCTGACAGGGAAGAACAGGACTCCAACTGGCGGAGTGGTGGCAGGAACGAAGTCTGCTGAGGTAAAGGCAGAGCAGAGTGAGGGCGTCAGGTTTAGCTCATGCACTACCCCCTTGCACAATCTCAGCCCTCGTATTTCAGAGGGAGAGTACAGACAGAAGGTCAGAGGTAACTCCGACAGACAGAGGACGGAATCAGAAGGAGTAGGAACTCAGTTGATATTCGTACTGAAGAACAGCAGAGTACGATACATGCTTTTATACTGTTACAGAGGTACAGTAACCGGAATCGGAACTGACATACAGAGACTCATAAAACTTCCTAGACAACAAATGAAGGGTAGATGGAGGACATATGAATGGGTAACATAGAACATCCAAAAAAGGAAACAGTCCAGGCACTGGACCATGCAGTGTGTGCGCTGTCAAGGAGAAGGCCAAAGGATGGTCACATGACTCTTTGGAGAACGGTCTGCCCGGTCCAGTAGGAGGGCAACACAAGTCCAACAGCAGTTGGAGCAGAGATGGTCTGCAACCAACAGAAGCTGGGTGGAGTTGGTGTGGAGTGGATGATTGACCAGCGGAAAAGGGTGTGGAGTGTATAGGGACTTATAATGAACACATGGTCGTGACAATTGGAGCCTCATGGGCTTGGCTCCAAGAGGGGGATACTGTCATGACCATGCCCAGACCACCCCAGACCAGCTCTACCCCAGTCTTGACTGGTCCCATCCAACCCTTGCCCTGGTCCTGGCCTTATCCCTTTGACCCAGAAACATGCTAGCTTGTGTGGCACTGCAAGGCAGTGCCCAGTCGAGTTGTCCCCTCAGTTAGTACCAGGCCAGTGTAACACCCAGCCCAGCCACATGTCCTGCCCTGGTTCCCAGTAATCCCTTGTTCATAGTCTTTGCTTGATAAGATTCTTTGTAACACTACTTACCAATATGTTTACTAATCATCACTGTACCAGTGCAGACCAGTCTCCAGTGCTACATTACACTTAGGTTACTTCTAGTATTTAAGTCATAGGATAATCTGTTGTAGCCTCAGTCTGAAATCAATCTAGTTCTTGTCTTAACCTGGTCTCCCTGATCCTCTGTCCTCTGCTCCTTGACCAGACTACAACCCACACAAGGGAATAGTGCTGCACCATCAGTCACTAAGTCCAATAGTCCAATTCCCTTATCCCCTCATACTACCCTCTGACCCCTGACTGGACTCCAGACCGGCTTTGGACCAGTAAAGACCCAGACTTAACACTTTAATACACTCTTTATTTACCATGTTCTCTGGGAGACAAAATGGTGTGATTTGATTGAAAATATTTAGCATGTTAATATGGAATCTCAGTAGCATGTTTTTGCACATAACAAATATTGTTTCAAATGTCATGTTTATAAAGTAAACATTGAGCCAATAATCTGATGTTTTGTGGGTCAACATTGAAAGACTTGGTTGAGGTTTATTAGTATTATCACTTACAAAACATTTCTCATTTACTTGTGATGTTCTATGTAACATCACATGTTCTCTAATGACCAGTGTGTTTAAATTATTTCATGGTACAACATTTGATTAATTGATTACATAACATGCAGAAAAGAGTACTAATATTTTTTTTGATGATTGTTTTTGGTTTTTGGTGGTGGGTCATAGTACTTGTTTTTCACCAGCAAAACATTGGAAATCTACTGTGCCATGTTTTCTGTCAGAAAAGCCATTCAATACATAAGATTATTTCTGGTTGTTTAAGCAGAGAGCATGTGATAAAATAGAGTATCTTTTAAAAGACTCTTTTCCCCATGTTTGTGCAAAGAAAATTGTAAAATGCTTGCTGTGAGTCCCATACCCAACATGCTACTCTTACTTGTGACTATACATAGACTCTATTGGTCTTCTGCCTTTATCAACAGTCTGTTTTTTGAAAACTTCTCAGAGTAGTAACTCCATAAATGGTGAAAATATCCACTCATAACATTATGCATATGGATGTTTTGGGATTCAAAGGTTAATACCACTGGACACACTTGTGAGAAATGTGACATTGTGGTGGCAGTTTGGGTGTATATGGGACTTTGGAGATTGTTGTATATGTTGCCAAATTCCAGCAATCTATATGGGGTTATACAAAGGCAGCTCAAACTCCCAACTTCTGATGGCAGGAAATTGGGTCTCAAATTTGAAGGGTGCATAGAACTATATGAGAGAGAGGACATGAATGTACACAATAACAAGCAGGTTCCAAATTTCACAGGATTCTCCATAGCAATAGGGGATTTCAAAAAAGACACTGGTAGGCATTGAGATGCTACAAATCAATCTCCATACTGGTTAGCAGATGGAAACCAAGGGAAAAACAAGAACAGTGAAGCACATAAGAGTTGAGATTATCTTTTTTTCATTTTGGGAATGTCTTTGCTGTGGACAATTCAGATAGGACTTCCACCAATGTGGTAAGGAATGTGCCTTACACATCTGGTTTGCCTGTGCTATACCTACAAGCATGGGGCATAAATCATCCACACTGTCACCATGCTGCTGGAAGGCTTCTGCAATGTGTGCAATAACAGTCTTTTGGACACCTGATTTCTGATATTTGCTGACAATCACTGTCAGATCCTGCTGCAAATCCTTCTGTGTAGTACCCCCATCCTTGACCACCTGTAACTGGAAAAATAAGTATTCAAAGACAATTACACAACCTGTAATCATGAGCTTCAGATTGAAGCATCATCAAAAGAGATCATTTACCAATGCCATGTTCTGCAATTGCCAGCATGGAAGGCTGCCTTGACATGGATAACATAGGGATGGAGATGTAACTGCTTTCATGTTTGATGTTTTGCTGTGACCAATCAATTCAACACATCATAGACAGTAAGCAGGGGAAAGGGATTGAAACATACCACCTAACAAGATACCAAGGTAAACAGGAACCAATGTTGAAGTGGGAAAAAGAGTGACAAACCAACTGTAAAACATATGGGCAATGAATAAGAGTGGGATGTTGAACAAAACCATACATTCTGGAAACAGGTTAAACTTTGTCAGGATTTTAGAGGAATTACAAGAACTAACATGCTGAGAGAGATACAGGATAAATAAGAAAAAAGGAATACTCCATCAGAAGATTGCACCTACATCCTAATGCATTGTCTCAACAATAGAGCAGAGATACATGCAGTAATGAAGATCACCATCTGTTTGATGAGAAGACCTGGTGAAAAGCATGCTAAATGGGGAATTTCCTCAACACTCACTCTCTAAGACCCAGAGGCCAAAAGTGAAATAATAAGGATCATGAGTGTATCTATTGCCCCAGCAGATGCTGCCACAACTTAACTCACATGCTATGAATGCAGATGCAATGGGGTAGAAGAGAAAATCACATTCAGCAACCATCCAGGGCTACCATGTTTCATCCATCCACTCACATTCTATGCATGCAAGTCAAGCAAAGCAGTAGTGAATATAGTCAGCATGCATCCACCACCATCTGCCATGACTCCACTCACAAGCTATGAACCACAGTCAAACAGGGCAGGAGTGAGCATGTCAGCATGCATCCACCACCATTTGCCAAGACTCTGCTCACTGTCTATGAACCCCAGTCCAACAGGGTGGGAGTGAACATGTCAGCATGCATCCACCACCATCTGCCATGACTCCACTCACCCACTGTGAACCCCAGTCCAACAGGGTGGGAGTGAACATGTCAGCATGCATCCATCACCAGCTGTCATGACTCCACTCACATGCTATGAACCCCAGACAAACAGGGTGGGAGTGAACATGTCAACATGCATTCACCACCATCTGCCATCACTCCACTCACTTCCTATGAACCCCAGTCCAACAGGGTGGGAGTGAACATGTCAGCATGCATCCACCACCATCTGCCATGACTCTACTCACATCCTATGAACCCCAGTCCAACAGGGTGGGAATGAATATGTCAGCACACATCCACCAGCATCTGCCATGACCCCACTCACATACTGTGAACCCCAGTTCAACAGGGTGGGTGTGAACATGTCAACATGCACTGATCACCATCTGCCATGACTCCACTCACCCACTATGAACCCCAGTCCAACAGGGTGGAAGTGAACATGTCAGCATGCATCCACCACCATCTGCCATGACTCCACTCACATCCTATGAACCCCAGCCAAACAGGGCAGGAGTGAACATGTCAGAATGCATCCACCACTATCTACCATGACTCCACTCACATCCTATGAACCCCAGTCCAACAGGGTGGGAGTGAACATGTCAGCATGCACCCACTACCATCTGCCATGACTCCACTCACTCCCTATGAACCCCATTCCAACAAGGTGAGAGTGGACATGTCAGCAACCATCCACCAGCATCTGCCATGGCCCCACTCACATACTGTAAACCCCAGTCCAACAGGGTGGGAGTGAACATGTCAGCATGCAGCCACCACCATCTGCCAAGACCCCACTCACCCACTATGAACCCCAGTCCAATAGGGTGGGAGTGAATATGTCAGCATGCATCCACTACCATCTGCCATGACTCCACTCACAATCTATGAACCCCAGTCCAACAGGGTGGAAGTGAACATGTCAGCATGCATTCACTACCATCAGCCAAGACTCCACTCACCCTCTATGAACCCCAGTCCAACAGGGTGAGAGTGGACATGTCAGCATGCATCCACCACCATCTGCCATGACTCCACTCACATCCTATAAACCCCATTCCAACAGGGTGGGAGTGAACATGAGCATGTATCCACCACCATCTGCCATGACTCCACTCACTTGCTATGAACCCCAGTCCAACAGGGTGAGAGTGGACATGTCAGCATGCATCCACCACCATCTGCCATGACTCCACTCACATCCTATGAACCCCATTCCAACAGGGTGGGAGTGAACATGAGCATGTATCCACCACCATCTGCAATGACTCCACTCACTTGCTATGAACCCCAGTCCAACAGGGTGGGAATGAACATGTCAGCATGCATCCACCACCATCTGCCATGACTCCACTCACAATCTATGAACCCCAGCCCAACAGGTTGGGAGTGAACATGTCAGCATGCATCCACCACCATCTGCCATGATGCCACTCACAAGCTATGAACCCCAGTCCAACAGGGTGGGAGTGAACATGTCAGCATGCATCCACCACCATCTGCCAAGACTCCACTCACATCCTATGAACCCCAGTCCAACAGGGTGGCAGTGAACATGAGCATGCATCCACTACCATCTGCCATGACTCCACTCACTTTCTATGAACCCCAGTCCAACAGGGTGGGAGTGAACATGCCAGCATGCATCCACCACCATCTGCCATGACTCCACTCACAAGCTATGAACCCCAGTCCAACAGGGTGGGAGTGAAAATGTCAGGATGCATCCACCACCACCTGCCATGAGTCCACTCACATACTATGAACCCCAGTCCAACAAGGTGGGAGTGAGCACGTCAGCATGCATCCACCATGATCTTCCATGACTCCACTCACTCTCTATGAAACCCAGTCCAACAGGGTGGGAGTGAACATGAACATGTCAGCATGCATCCACAACCATCTGCCATGACTCCACTCACTGCCTATGAACCCCACTCCAACAGAGTGGGAATGAATATGTCAGCATGTATCCACAACCATCTGGCAAGACTCCACTCACTTGCTATGGACCCCAGTGCAACAGGGTGGGAGTGAACATGTCAGCAGGCATCCACTCACATCTGCCATGACTCCACTCACAAGCTATGAACCCCAGTCCAACAGGGTGGGAGTGAACATGTCAACAGGCATCCACCACCATCTGCCATGACTCCACTCACTCCCTATGAACCCCAATCCAGCAGGGTGGGAGTGAACATGTCAGCATGCATCCACCACCATCTGTCATGACTCCACTCACATACTGTGAACCCCAGTCCAACAGGGTGGAAGTGAATATGTCAGCATGCATCCACCACCATCTGCCATGACTCCACTCACTGTCTATGAACCCCAGTCCAACAGGGTGGGAGTGAACATGTCAGCATGCATCCCCCACCATTGGTCAAGACCCCACTCACAATCTATGAACCCCAGTCCAACAGGGTAGAAGTGAACATGTCAGCATGCCTCCACAACCATCTGTCAAGACTCCACTCACAATCTATGAACCCCAGACCAACAGGGTGGAAGTGAACATGTCAGCATGCATTCACCACCATCTGCCAAGACTCCACTCACTGTCTATGAACCCCAGTCCAATAGGGTGGGAGTGAACATGAGCATGTATCTACCACTGTCTACCATGACTCCACTCACTCCCTATGAACCCCAGTCCAACAGGGTGGGAACGAACATGTCAGCATGCATCCACCACCATCTGCCATGACTCCACTCACATCCTATGAACCCCAGTCCAACAGGGTGGGAATGAATATGTCAGCACTCATCCACCAGCATCTGCCATGACTCCACTCACTTTCTATGAACCCCAGTCCAACAAGGTGGGAGTGAACATGTCAGCATGCATCCACCACCATCTGCCAAGACTCCACTCACAACCTATGACCCCCAGTCCAACAGGGTAGCAGTGAACATGAGCATGCATCCACTACCATCTGCCATGACTCCACTCACTTTCTATGAACCCCAGTCCAACAGGGTGGGAGTGAACATGTCAGCATACATCCACCACCATCTACCATGTCTCTACTCACTTGCTATGAACCCCAGCCCAAAGGGTGGCAATGCATATGTCAGCATGCATCCAATACCATCTGCCATGACTCCACTCACATGCTATGAACCCCAATCCCAGGGTGGGAGTGAACATGTCAGCATGCATCCACCACCATATTCAATGAGTCAACTTACATTCTGTCAATCACAGTCAAGCACAACAGCAACAATCACTTTCAGCATTAGTTATACTTCCACTTGCAGAATTTCACACACCACCTATCACCTAATTAGCCTCTCATTCCTCCAACACACCAGTTGCTTACAAATGGGAACCATGATGCAAGGGCATATGCTAAGCCATCTAGTTTAATCTGATCAGCCACATGTTTCATGGTCTTTTTCAATGTCCTTTCTGTAGTCAGTACCCTGTAGAACTTGATTTTTACCACTCACTCCATTATGGCAAATTCCATGCACAGTCCCAAGTTTGACTGCTGTGAAGATATAAGCAGTCCTTGCAGCCCTTCCTCTGTCAAAGCATTTGCTGTACACCTCAATAGCTCTCCACAATCTGCACTCTCCTGTTCCATGCCTGGAGAGACACATGTTAATCCACAGTTTTTTTTATTCATGACTTACTTACCAGTGAGCATCAGGTAGTTTTGAGGTGGAAACTTCAGTTCATCCAGCCACCCTTTGATCTTTTCCAGACAGCCCTTCTGCAGCTGTTTTTCTACCTCTGGTGCCCCTTTCATTGCATCATCCACAGTTAATCCCCTTCTCATAAGCTCCTGAACTGCATCAAGATTTAAGGTGTCTGCCTTTGTTAGTAGCACAATCACAGGAACTGTGTGGATCCTCAATCTTTGCACTAAGTGTGATATGATATTTGTGTACACATACCATGTCCTGAATCACACTCATTAAAGAACTTCCTTTCAGCAGCCATCACCATCCTATGGCTTTCATTCAAAGGAATGCAATACCTAAATCAAATACAAGGACCAGGTCAGTGCACTTCCAGGCATGCTAGCCAGACATGTCCCTACCAAATTGCATGTATTCTCCTCTCTAGTTTAGTGGCCTTAGCTTGATCTGTGACGAACTTCTTCATCTCATCAAACTCTGCCTCGCTCCCCGCCTCGAATCCACAAGAGTCATGGAACACAAAGTGCGGGTTACTTCTAAACACTAGCTCATCCTCAATGTTATGGTAGCCACGCTGCATAAGTTTGACATGAACACCATGTAATTTCATGCGGTGGCCTTACCCCCAGTGAACCCCGCACCGCCCCAGTATCAACCTGGCAGAATGACATGTTGACAAGTACGAAGCACATAACACACCCACACGTACCTTCTTTCCTTTTCCGTCGAAGATCTCAGGCTGATCCGTAGTGTTACAGACCCGCTGTAAAATAGTTGTTTTACCCGCATTTGCTCTGCCCATCACAAGAATGCGAAAACGAGGGATGCGATCAATCTGCTTTTTGGCCTCGGTAGGATCTAAGCGATAGTCTGAGGCCCGCGTAGGGACGACTGCATCCGGAGAAACCGAAGGAGAGGCTTCAGTGGGGAGTAATATACCAGCACTGCGACTGAGGGGTTGAGAAGGGATGCGATCAATCTGCTTTTTGGCCTCGGTAGGATCTAAGCGATCGTCTGAAGCCCGTGTAGAGACAACTGCATACGAAGTAATATGAAGGAGTGGCTTCAGTTGGAATCGGAACTAGTAACACACCAGCATTGCCACTCGGGGTTTGAGAAGGGATGCCATCAATCTGCTTTTTGACCTCGGTAGGATCTAAGCAATCATCTGAAGCCCGTGTTGGGACGACTGCGTCCGGGACAACTGATGAAGCGGCTTCACTGGGGGGTAACACACCAACACTGCTACTCGGAGGTTGAGAACGCCGCAACGAACGCCACCAGGAACGAAGAGAGCACGGCGCCATGGCGATGTGAAGAAGAGCAAACAGGTCTTAGGATATCTTGAACGGTAAGCGTGCTACGACTGTAGGGAACGATGATGGTGATGTGCGAAGGACAAACGGCTGCGGAGTCAAGTTGCGTTGAATCAACGTGCCTATCTGTGGTGCACAGCCTGACCCACGTGTGTAAACTACGACCACGAAGTTGCGGTTGGACCGTCCTCGTCGTCCGACCGCGTTCCAGTGATGTATAAGACTCGACCATTGGTCATCTTTTGCTCTCTCGATTGCTTGAGTCATAGCAATGCCGGGGGGCCTCATCCGATACTCTCCGCGGTACCAAGCCAGCTCGATAGGTGCACTGGTTGTGCCCCTGGTGAAACGTACTACCGATCTTCTCAGCGGCTTTGTGTTTCCATGCTCGCCCCGTCCTTCACACCAGACACCGTAGCACAGTAGGGCTTCCCCATCTCCTCCCTCGAGGATCTAGTTTCCAAAAACATTCTTCCACAATACTCGGTCGTGCAGTTGGGAAATCCACAAGCAACATGTCTCTTCGCTCCTTTCCACAGTACGTGACCCAAGCTCCGTCTCCAAAATGCATCACCAGTGAGTGCTGCGTTCTGGCTACCGCCTTACCCTCCCTTACCTCCACCAGTTGAGATCCTATCCTTCGCGCTGTGTGTGACTCCAACGGATAGCCATGGAAGTTGCAGAACCTCTTATAAAATTTGCATAACTATCTAACGGGACACTTATTCATCTCCATGCCTTAGTCACTTGTAATATGCCACTACGTAGGCTTTTCCAACTAAACTTGAATAGATTAGCTTTTAGAACATACGCCTCGGTGCTCCCTCCCTTGACGGACGATTTTGTTGCTCGCTGAGAGGCGAAGACATTTCCAAGGCCACAAATACATATCGTGTTACCCCTTCCCTACATATCGCTGCTTCTCATACTCCCTCCAGAGCGACTTCATGAGAGTCTTGCCGCCGGAATCCAGTGCAGAGACCATCAGAGCATCTCGATTGTACTCGCCAAGCATTTCACATAATGAGAATAGCCCAGGCTCGAGTTCTCGTCGTATATCCGGTGTTAGGATACACAACGGGTTGTTCATAGAGTCGATGTATGCCAAGAGGACGTGTCCTACATGCTTTGCGAAAGGCTTTGCCAGCGATTCAGCTTTTTGTGTTTCGGCGGCAATCGCGGTATGTTGTGTTGTGTGCGTATGAGGGACGGTTTTGACGGTGAGTGAGGTGAGAAGTCGACTAAGAGCACGACTTTCGGCAATGCCGAGCGGCTGGGATGGTGAAATCCAAGACGGAAGTGTTCCCGCGACGAGTTTACTCTGCTTAGCGCCTAGCTGGGGGCGCATGCGCCTGATTATCAACAGCAAACGATGCAAGACGAAGGCTAGATGCGGGAGCGTATGAATAACTATGTCACGTCTCAGACGAATGAGAGAGCCTGCTATAGAAACGATGCAGTGAAAAGTCGCAAACGAGGTGGCGGTGTCGTGGTCGGTGGACCCCGATAGGATTTTACAGAGCAAAGACCAGATGTTTCCGAGGTCGGCTGAACGCACAGCAGCGGGCTGCCATTGGATATAAGAATGACATTGACCAAAGTGTTTCGAGCGATGACACTCACTCTGTCAGAACAATGCTTCGCGATCAGTTCCAGATAGTGTTCTTTCAATTCCGTTGAACCTCCGTATAGGTGAGGTTGATCGTTGAAGGCATCGAGACAGCGCGTTACGAATACTTGGACCACCTTAAGAGTCCCTGTGGTGACACGTTACCGAACCCTGCTACTTATAATCAGAATAGGAGATTGATACAGACCTTGCGGTGTATCATGCAACAAGATCGTCGAGAGGTGTATCAGGCTTTTGCATTGGCCCACCGGAAGCCAAGGGTCCTCGATTCCTTCTCCTATCACACTGAGCAGGCGTGCAAAACCGTCTACCGACAGTTCTGCTGTGGCCTTCGTGACTTGCATATCCAGGGCGTCGCGCACTACAGCAATGGCGTGAGATATTTAAAGCTGAAACCGATGTCGAACAACGGATTACCTTCCATCTCAGTGCCATGTATTGAATACAGTGCTGCGATTGTCTCGAGGTATGCCGAGTCCGAAATATTGGGAAAACATCGAAGCTCCTCGAACAGCAGAGCCAGTACACGAGGACACATCGTTGCACGGTCTGCACCTACCGGCAGCGAGGGACCGCGCAGTGGGCTTCGCATAACCCCAGTCGCTAATTTTATGCCTATCGGCGCAACGCTACCAGTTACTGCAAAAGTTGAGCAAGTATACACGCAGCTCAGCAATGGCTTTACGTACTGTCAATCCCTAGCCACCGCCCAAACGATAACGCATAAGAACGAGCTTCAACGTGGTCGCTCAATGCAAGTGCGCCACTGGTTCTGGATTGTCCCTCGTCTGGGACGAAGATGGGTGTAAAGGATTCGTACAGTGTTCTCAGTGCGGATACAACAACTGTCGCAAGGCTACGTACGCACGTCAGAAGCAATACTGGACAAACTTTCCAAAAGTAAATTTCACCTTCCTGGAGAATGGTGTTCTCTTAGACATTCAATGAGCCGGAACACAACAGATCGGGTAAGCACGTGTTGCCATAATCCCTGCGACAATGTATCGGAGAATGGTTGAGCAGCAACAAGACTACTCAGTATGCTGGCCACCGCTGCTGATGCCTCGGAATTCTGAGCACGGAGGAGAGTACTAGGATGACCAGTAATTGTACCAGGCCAGAAATTCATGTAAAAAACTTACAATAGGTGAAACGAGACAAGATTTGACGTCTCTTTTGTAAGTGCATCTGGCGACATGGCCAATTTGGATGGTGACTGGAGTAAATGTTCGACGTATGCACGAGATGTCTAATAAAGTTCAATCACTGGGAAATGGAAAGCGAATCCGACAAGATAATCGCCAACTCACGGTGCAATCCAGCGCGTTCGTAAACTGGCCCATACGATACAGGAAGGCACGGGATACCGTGAGATGGTGGACGCAGAGTTCTCTGAGCATTCGCACTCCAGAATCGTCTTCTTCGACCATGTCCATCTCATACCCAGCATCAGATTTTTGCGGTGAATCAACCATATCCTTTCCCTTCCCCAAGTGCTTCCTGTCACTCCGATCCGCTGTCCCGCCGCCACTTACGACCTGAAGTACCGAGCATATGGCGACGTCACCACCTACCGCTCTCTTCACAAGTTCCATGCGAGAGGCCCGGGTGAAGTACTCGGGAGGTACATACATCAGAAGGGTGTAAACTTCACTTGCACGTAAAAGCTCAAGTTTGTCAAGTCCGTTAGTCCCAGTAGACCCAGGAAGGAAGCAAGATGAGGACAGAAGGGAAGTCTGCTTTAATGCAAACGACAGGAAGGCACCTGCAGAACCGAAGGATAAATGCAAGAAATTATTTGACGGAACGGCCAACCAACTGGAAACGCACCTCGCATATTGGGCAACTCCCAGAACTGTGCATTCCTCAGAACAAGGAGAAGAATGTCGCGGGGTGAGATGTCGTGGTGTGAACCCAGCTGCCCGTGAAGTTCGTTGGTAGTTCCAAATGGAAGTTCTAATCGAATGGTCAAGAGAAGGCAGATGAACCTCTGGAGCACCTCTTCCGGAGCGGCTGCACTGAATATTACAGTAGGGCAACGTTTCCGATGAGATACGAATCTGGGGCAATCGAAGGAACGCACTCGATGACACCTATCCACCGATCAGCTAGTACGTAAAGTAGGGCAACGCCTAAGTTTTCCCGTGTAAGCGCTGCTGAAGAGCCGCACCATCGACTTTGAGGGGAGAAGTGGCGAGTCAAAATATCGATGCTCGTCTTGGTAATGACACCAGCTTGAGCATGTTGGGAGCCGCGCGTTTGGGAAACTTGCGCGAAGAGTGTCCTGACCTGTACATGTGTGGATACAGTTAGTACAAAGAAAGGAATAGTAACGCACGGCATACGCACGATTTCTAGTACTAATTCTGCAAACGTGCCATCGTCCCCGGCGACGCCCAGCAACTCCTCGATTTCATCGCTTCCCAATACGTCACTTGGGCCTAGCGTCACAGGCATTGGCGCGCTCGCAACTCGTATCAATCGAGCGCGGACATCATATAGACATCGCAACGCAGCAGAAGCGACGACGTCATCCAAACCCTGCATATCAGGACCCTGCCGCTCCCTTTCGCGTTGCCGCTTCTTGCGCCTCTTTCTCTTCCTTTCGTCTTCGCGTTGGGGAGCTACTTCTTGCGACTCACCTCGTCCGTGTCGCATACACTCCCAGGCGATATCCCACCCCAGCTTCCCAACCTCGTCCCACGGGACTCGTTGATTCTGAGTGTCGGGGACATACGCATACGGGGGGAGGCTCGCGAGAACGGCGCCGGACACGCGGGCAACATAAGCAAATCCAACTGCTAACGAGTGGCACTTCGACCGCAGCGTGCCATCGTCATCATCGTGTCCTTTTGTTGGTATCTCCTCCCCTTCGTCAGTTTTTCGTCGCTTACCGCCGCGTCGACTTGGACCTCTTTCAGCAGTGTATGCTTTCCACACCCGCGTAAGTTCTTCCAAAACAGCCGGCCCCAATTCTACAGATTGTACAGGAGTCAAAGCCGTACGGAGAGCTCTAGCGAGCAACGAAAGGTGTGTCCGAAGTGGACTGAACATCACGTCATGCGGTGGTATAGGGAGAGATTGCGAGGAGACCGACTCGGGCAGGCTGAGTGAAGAGAGGGCAGTAAGAAGCGTGAGGATGTAGATGTGTACCGTGCGGGTCTTGGTGTGATACTCGAGAAGGTCCGAAAGTAGTCGCTCAATCGCATCCGCTGTCCGCATGGAGAGCGGGCGTGCCAACTAAAAAAATCGAAGAAAGTCAGTCTGCGAGGTGCACCAAGACGTATTTTACTACTACTTACACTAACAATAGCGCCCAGTAACCTCCGCGTCTCGCTGCCTATCAGTTCATACTCAACTCTTACCAGTACGTCGAGAACATCTATTGCCAGAGTCACGACCGACACGTCATTCGAGTTACAAACTTGACCAGCGCGCTCGACTGTGACCAGCGCAAGCTCCCTCGCTTCTATCAAAGCAGACTCCGCATCACGACCGGGAACCGTGTTCCGATTGCCTGACCCAACAGTTGTGTGCGGGGTATACAGGCGCTCCTTTTCGATCACGTCCAAGATCCCTACCAGCGCCATCCATGCGTCCGTCCTTTGTGGTCCGGAGTCCACCGTTACGGTATCGCGTAAAAGAACCTTCCAACAGGATTCCCAAACCTCCATTGCATCAGCGCGCACGGCCTCACGAACGGCCAGGGCAGGAGATGCCGACCCGGAGGAAGAGGGGAAAAGCGTTGTGCGGTGGCGATTTACTGCACAAAGACGGGCAGCAAAAAGGAATGGCAGGAGGGAAAGGCCATGATGGTCTGTGCACACGCGCGAAAGTGCATCCAATAACGTATCGAGGGGCTGCCTGAGACCTTCGACGGAGAATAGCGTCTCGATACCTGCATAGTAAAGAGTGTCATGAAGTTGTTTCGGGGTTTTCGACGACGGGTCTTCTTGGCTTGGTTGTGCATTCAGCGACTGAGAAGCTATAAAGGGCGAAAGGGCACGAGTCCAATGGAGCATGTGTGTCGAAAGGAAGATAGTGTATAGCTAGTGTGTGTAAATTGGCACGGAAAACAAACAGAAGGCAGAATGTAGGAAGATCACCTTCTTCTTGTTCCCGAATTTCCCAAGCGCCTCCCTGTATGATTCGACTACCATGATACATATCCACGCCAAATCATCCTGAATATTCTGTCTGAGAGAGCGCATCCTCAAGTACAGCTGATTTCCCACTCACGTTCCAAGGCACAGAAACGCCCAATACGGCTGTGAGGCATTCCATCAGAGCATCCATGCCAGCTCTTTTCTCAGCCCAGGGCCATAATGTCGCAAGCACGACACGCGCAGGTGCATATACACCGCCAAGATCGACGTCGGGGACGTGTGAAAGGGAGATAAGCTCCTTGACAATTCCTGCAAGATTGTTACGATAGATTAGCGGCAGGAGCCAGGATCTCCAGGGGCGAGCAGAGGACACGGAAGACGAGAGTGTCTGCTGTAGCAGCAACCAATATTTAGGATTTGATATGGAGCTCCTTCCATCGCGTGCGAGAGAGGCCAGCAGCCATTCGACAAGAACTTCGGCCGTTTTCACAGCACCAAACGACGTATCCGACCAAACATCATTCGCGATGTCGATTTTGAATGGTCCATCTGGTGAAGGTGGGTCTGTGGGGGCCTTGAGAAGGCGGACGAGAGCGTGGATAGTGAAGCGGGTGTGCATAGCTCAGAACATAGTTCGACCAAAAAAGAAACTACATACAGCTACTTGTACAGCTACATATGCCCAGGTGAGATTGCCGTGAGAGAAAAAAAAATGTAGCTCGAAAGACAGCATACTACTACGTTGGGTAGTGCCACTCTTTCATTCATTACCAACTACCAACTCAGTCACATTCAGTCAACAAATGATGTCATCACATTGCTAACTTCATATGACTTTCTTGGATCCCTCTGCCAAAGACTTCTATGAACCTCTCTGTCTTGCAGCCCTATCCAACTTGAACTTGCACAACTTCTTGTAGATTTCTTCACATGAGCTAACATGCGCATGAGGACAAAAAAGGCACAAGAAGCAAACCTGACATTGGCATCTTGAAGGTAATCTGGGTTGAGAGACATGAGTTTTCAAGTGCCACTAGTGGTGATGGTGAACAAACATAAGATCCAAGGAGTTCCAACTCATTGCTCTGGGATTAGATGTATTGTCCATGTATCCACCTTTCTAGCAGCAGGATTCACAGTTATGGCCTCTCCTTCCCTGTAGTCCAAGTCTGAGTCCTCAAGTTCCTCTGGGTTATCTGGTTTGTTGAAGTTGGCCAAGAATTCATTCATATCATCTAGTTGGATGAGATATCTGCAAGCTACTTTGATGGTCAGCATGCTGAAGGAGGGTGGGGTGTTTGGCAACCACAAACTCAGTTCATTGAACAACATGATCTCACTGCAAACTTCACATGGCTGTCCTGGATGCCACAGCCAAATACTTGCATGGACCTCTGTTTTGCAGTGATGTCATGATCATACTCCCTCAACTACCTGGAAGATTTCTTCATGTGAGCTAACAGAGATGAAGTGCATGACAGCAGAGAAATCAAGTAGCCAGCATTGGGATTAACATAGCCTATTAAGGTAGAAAACTGAAGCATGTGAGCACAAATGCCATCAGAGATCGAAATGGTGGACAAATGCAGGATCAGAGAAGTTCCAACCCATTGCTCAGGGAGTTAGTTCTAATCCCCCAGATGGCAACCTTATCAATGACATCCACCTTGTCATTTGGCTCTATGTCAACCAGAAGTTCCTTGTTCTGTATCCAACTGCCACTTTGACAGTGGACATGTTGAAGAAGGGGTGACTCAAGCTTACATGACACTGTGCATCTGCCAAGGTCAAGTTCAGAACAATCAAAAAATATCACTGAACCTTGCCTTCCACAGCAGTCTGTCATTGATGCCTGTGCCTGGCTCACAGGTTCAAAACCACATACATATCTGAATGCAAGGAAATCACACTTGCTTATTTTTATAATAAAAAAACAACAATGCACAAGAGGGAAACTAGAATAAGATTAAGGCAACCCTTGGTGTAGCAGCTACCATAGGAAGTGCCCCACTTTCATTGACCAGCTTGGTGAAGGTTATCCACCATATGATACAGTTATGTGAAAAACTTCATATGACTTTCCTGGATGCCTCCGCCCAATGCTTCCATGAACCTCTGTCTTGCTGCAATATCCAATTCATACTGGAGCAACTTCTTGTAGGCTTCTTCACATGTACTAACATACTCCTAGCACATGAGGACAAAGATGCAAGAATCATAATGACATTGGTATCACAAAGATAATCTATAAAACATATATCAAAGGGTATGAATGCAAGTGCCATTAGGGATGGTAACAGGGAACAAACATAAGATTCAGGGAGTTCCAGCCTGTTGCTTAGGGGTTAAATGCGTCGTCCACCTATTCACCTTGCAAATGACAGTATTCACAGTGGTTACCTCTCAATACCAGGACGAGTAGGGGTAATGTAAAAGGAACAGTCCTTTGCAGAGGAAGACCCAAGACCAAGTAAAGCATGACTCGCAATCCGAGACCAGTTTACATAAGCAACCGCCGGCCCGAGTTTGCCGGGCTGTACATTATTATCCTGACATGCACTCAGCCTCGTGTCTACCGCCTGGCCTGATAGGCTTAAACGGTTTCCTTCGACCACCCGCCACCAGGCAACCCTGTGCCAAGGCTCACATTGACCTCCAACCATGTCCGTAGCTCAGCCTCTGCGAATCTCATGTACGACGTTCGAAATTTCCATTCCCCAAGATTCTGAAGACTGACGCCGATGAGGCAGATATTGAGCTGCAGAATGGGGAGGATGATATTGAATTTATCGAGTTAATCCTCCCCGGTTGTCGACGCAGTATTCGATCACAGAGTAAAAGCCTCTTTCGGGAAGACTTCCCTCAGCCTCTGTAAGAGTGTCTGTTTGACACGCTTACCGCTCCTGAAGTTCTTCGTACCCAATAGTACCGTTGAAGGCGAAGCCCTCTCTTTATCCGTTCATAGGAAAACGTGGTATTCTAAATTCATTCCGGCCGTTAAGGTCGTCCGAATCAAAGTCAAGGATATGCTGTCTAATTTGCCAGAGCAGAGTAAGTCAGAGGATGAACTAGCCCCTTCTTCCGCGTTCCATTTAAACGCCCGTAGAGTTTCAGATAACGCGCAACAAGTTGGGCATCATTATTGGACTCTCACCCAGTAGCACCCCGGTCGTACGTGCAATTGGATGGAGCCTCCAAGGTTCTGATGGAGCATCTACAGAATGTAATGTCTGCGCCACCGAATACTGGTGACCTTCGTCCTACCACTGAGGACCTCCTTAATGAGTGCCCTCGGTGAGTATGTTCAACCTACCACTGCACAAATATCTCTCATTTCTACGCTAGTTTTCGGGTATTGGTAATCGGGCAGGTAGTGAACACTGGCCGGCGCCGCAGAGTTTATTTTTAACGACGATATCATTTCAGTCTGGTGTCGGGAAATCTACACTTATTGGCCAAGCCTTTGGAATCGAGCAGGCGGTTGAGTAACCGAGAACATGTGCATGTTCTTTGTTCATGAAATTCCCAGGTCGCCGAGGATGACAAGCCGGGAGAAGCTGATATTGAGAAAGGACTGACCTCGCCGCAGAACGACCGGTTTGTCTTACATGACAGCAAGGGCTTCGAACCGGCGGAACGCAACAACTATAGCGATGTGAAGACGTTCGTAGAAAACCGTAAACATCAGCCACATATCAAAGATCAATTGCATGCGGTCTGGTAAGCCAATCCAAGATGATCATGAAGACCCTGACGGACGGTTATACCCATAGGCTGTGCTTCCGAACGCCCCTCGTACATCAAGGCGAACGGCTTATGGAAAAAAGCGCAGAGAGACTCTTGCGAGAAGATATGGGTGTTATCGGGGACAGTAAGCAAATCAGCACTTTTGTCATATCTTCCAACCCCTTGACTGCCGTTAGTTCCCACCATAGTGGTATTCACGAAATATGACAGGCTTCTGGTCAGCTTGCAACTGCAGAGAGTTGCCAACCTTGGCTTAGCTGCAGAAGAGTACTTAGAAAAGCATTGCATCAAGCCCATCCAAGAGTTCACCGCAAACCCAAACCTAGCACATCTCACAGTTAGCTGCGGTAGGTTTAATTCACTTTGACTTCGCTCCACGGTCCAACTACTATGTTGTTAGAGGGCGGCGAGCATAAACAAGGGATTAAGGAACTGATTGAGCTCACCCATGAGAAGGTCATCGCGACTTTCGGGTCCCAGCTGGGCACACCATCCCCGGTTTCGGTCGTGACCCAAATGGCACAGAGAGTCTCGCCAAGGTTGAAAATTGAGGGATCGATAACGTAAGTTGCGCTCACTTGTTTCCATACCACGACCTGAAGTCGTATTCTCATATAGTGTTGGCAAGCAGAGTAAGCGACCGTGTATGGTTGGCAACTATGTGAAACATTGATACTCATGTTTTGAAGGATATTGGAGTGCACTGACTTCTGGTGCCAATTTTGGCAATCATACGATTCTTGAATGCCTTGCTGTTATTCATACTGACCTTGTGTCCGTCTGGAATTTCAATGACCCATCTCAAGTGAGTGTCTCAATCACCGCCGCAGTGATCTACTAAATGACGCCTGTCCCGTAGTATCTCTATAGCACTGAATTTCGAGAACTGATGATAAACCTAGTGGGGACCATTGATTCGTCGGCGCCGCGTCTCCCTCGCGCTGATAGTACCAAAAACACATGCGAGTAAGTGTTACTGTGTAAGCCGCCACTACATCACACTTATGAGGAGTCACACACCAAGGTCAGGAGCTCCCATCTTGCTTGCTCTGCCTATAGTTCTGCCGTTTAAAGCGGGACTGGGTCTTGTACAATGGGTTCACGAGATATATCAGCGACTGTGGGTGACATTATATTCGGCATTTCCTACGAGTAAACTCTCTCCTTAGACCGGACGTGCATCGCAAGTTCATGGCTTATGTTGTCGATCTGGTCCACATCTTGGAGATATTGTTCGCACTCACTGCCAACAACAACGAAAAGAAGCTTTCCCGTGGAGCCATTGGTTTGGCTCTCAACGCATACTATCAGTCAGCAATACAGCGCGAGGCTCGCGAGCAGATCATGAGTCGAGACTATATAATCCCGGGTCGCGACGCCGTCCTCGACGAGATCGTTTCTTTACTTGGGATGAGTGTGGTTGACGACCGAGGCATTACCAAGGACCTTGCCAACATTCGACCTGGGGATCTGGAGCGAGACGATAAGTGGTTTACCGTTGCTGACAATTCGCACTCGTTTAATCGTTGAGCTACTCTTTATTGAACTACGAGGTTCTCTTCTCTTTCACTGTTATAATCGCATTTTGTAGTTGTACTGCGACATACTTGGGGTGCATATGATCTAGCAGATTTACCCAGCCCTTTGTCCCAGACAGCAAGCTCGCGAGTGTAACCACAAGATGGTCCAGAACTGTGCGGCCAAGGTGGCGACCTCGGGTACGAATAAAGTACCCAATGGTTTGTGTAATCTCGGTTCCAGATCAAAACTCACGTCCCGTTGTGCAGGATGAGTATAGGCGGTTCGATCAACGGACCATCCTGTGGGCTGTGGTCCAGCATCTGGACAGGGTTTCCCGTCGGTGTAAGTGCGTCCGCCTCCATCACCTGCAGCATAATCGGCGTGGAGTATTATTCACTTGCATTTCCACGGGACCTCGCCCGCCAAGGCTGCTCCCGTCGACTTTGTAAACAATATAGAATTGGCCATCGACATCCTGGAACCCAGCTAGCTCAATGGAACTACCGCACAGTGTCTGGCGAGCAATGGGTTGAACCTGTGGTGTGTAGGGACCTACAGGGTTTGTTGAAGTTGCAGATCCAGCGCAGTGTGTGTCCTGCGAGGGAGACTCGGCAGTATAGTCTGCATGAAAGTACGTGAGCATCTGGTGCGACGACGGGAAAAGGTGTCCCGTGCACATGACGAAGTTGCCATTTCCTCGGTCGATAACGTCTAGTGCCCTTGGAAAACCGACAGTTGCCCACAGATCAACGTCCGGGAGAGCATCCACCCCATATAGCAGTGTCCACATCGACGTCCTTCTATTATCATATGATGTTGCAACTTGTATATCAATGTTGCCGGAGCTAATTGCATACGTGTATGTTACACTGGGTGTGACAAGGATGGCCGGGTCTGGGAAGTTCGCGCTGATAACTTGGTCATAAACAGTCGCACGGACGCAGCTGAAACAGATACACAGAGGACGATTAGATTGAGAAGACGTTTTCGAAGCAACATGCGCGAAGGTTGCTAGTTGTTGAGCTGCTCCGCAACCATTATAACGGTTCCTGTTGCACTGCAATGGGATAATGTAAGAAACAGGGCAACGTAATTCCCCTCCGCCATCGCGTATCGATGGAGTACTTATGTATCAGTACACGTCCTAAATTTCAGGTTGGAAGAATGACTGAAAACTTGGTTGCAACTTGAAATGTTGTGTTTGGGCTGCCTGGAAGACGCATTTGAACAATGTCTTATACCGCTTACTGTGCGCCTGCTCGATCCAACTGAGGTGTTTTGTAGCAAGCCTTCGATCTTGCCCTATCTCGAAGCTGTGCCCAGAAACGCGTTGGTACCTCCAGCGCTCCACGGATATCAACAGGCGCCATCATAGTTTTGTCCTTCAACGCTTAACCTTGGCCTCAATCACTAGAGACAGTGGGTAGCATACATGCTCGATCAGATTGGTAGAGGAAAGCCTCCTCCATACGGACCTAGCAGACAGTGGGAAGAGGAATGGAATCTCGAGTCTCAGACCGACTTTATCAGCCAACGAACTTCAAAGGACCTACTTTCTCTATGTTTGAGGAGCACGCAAGCACGATGTGGATGTTTTGGCCTGCCAGTAGCTCAGTGATAGACATGAGTGGTGAATCGGTAAAGGATTAAAACTTTGTTATTACCCAAGTCCTATATCTTCCCTCCCTCTGGCATTGATCCCGCAACCCCAAGCAATGGCGTGAAGTTTGCGAGCGTGACCGGCGACGGGCCCAGCCTGTCTGTAATACTTGCAAGTACGCCGATGGCGTAGTGGATTGACCGGGACTAATATTAAGACAGCTCTGGGACTGCACCAGTCACCATCGGTGACGCCAGGCTCTTCAACGACGGGCTCGGCGAAGATCATCCACAGTACGATACCGTTCCGCTGCAAACTTCATATGACTGTCCTGGATGCCTCCACCAAATATTCCCATGAATCTCCGCTTTGCAACCCTATCCGATTCGGACTCGCACAACTTCTCTTGGATTTCTTCATGCAAACTAACATAGGCGAAGCGCGTGAGCACCAAGAAGGTGCAAGTGTCGTAACCGACACTGGCATCACGAAGGTCTGTAAGGTAGATATCGAAGGATATGAGCGCGCAAGTGCCAATGGAGATTGTAACGGTGAACAAACATATGATTGGAGACGTTCCAGCTCGTTGCTCCGGGGTTAGACGTATCTTCCATCTATCAGCCATAATAACAGCGGGATTTACAGTTGTGACCTCTCGTCCCTCCGAGTCTGAGTCTGAGTCGTCGAACTCCTTTGGGTCGACCAGAAGTTCGTTACATCTTGGCTGGCTCTTCCGAACATCCAACGGTCAGGACAGCTTTGCGGAGGAAAACAGTAGAAGTGGCAATGAAAGGAAGCAGACCGAGTCAATGTTGTTTTGCTTATAATGCAAATAAGCCCAGCCCCGAGACGGGTGATACAACAGCGGAAGTTACCTTAGCAATCATTGGAAGTCCTGCAGCAAACACACACCCCGGGCATCGAAACCGAAGGTGTATCTCGATCGGTGTGCACTTCCCCGGATCCTGCGAAGTATTGCTGCGGCACCAGTTTTATTCCTTAATGCACTGGTACGTATTTTAGGAAGGATTTGCAAGACTTTGGCCATGGAAACGAAGAAAGCTGTGAACAGCGGGCTCGCCATGTGGACCTCAGCAACTACACAACAATCCATTTGCCAGCTTATTATCGGCGCCAACACAGTGAACTGATGCGAGGAGAGAAGGAATGGGACTAGTAATTAGGACAGCGCTCGGAGTGTAGCACCTACTATTGGTAGTGCCATTCCGCCAGCGACCGGCTTGGCGAAGGTCAAAGGCCAATGTCATCCAATGTCTGATATTACCGCGTTGCAAACTTCATGAGTTTCTTAGACGCCTCTGCCAAATACTTCCATGAACCTCTGTCTTGCGGCCCTATCCGATTCGTATTGGTGCAACCTCTCGTAGGCTTCTTCACGTGTGCTAACAAACTCCCAGCGCGTGAGCACAAAGAAGGCGCAGGAATCGTAACCCACGTGGGCATCGAGAAGATAGTCTAAAGGATATTGATATTAGCGCGAGTGCTGTAAGAGATTGTAATGGCGAACAAACATAAGATTCGAGGAGTTCGGGGGTTAGACTGCACACCATCCATAAGCCGACCTTTCTAACGACGGGATCCACAGTTGTGACCTCTCTTCCCTCCGGGTCTAAGTTTGAGAGTTCTTCATCCTCTGGTGTCCATGGTACCTCCATGTCAGCCAGAAGTTCGTTCTTTCATGACATGTTGTTCGATGATATATCCGGCTGTTACTTTAACGGTCGGCATATATTGAAGAGGGGTAGATTGCGGTGCAGTGCCTCCTAGAGTGGAACGTGGATGCAACAAGTTGTTGTTTTTTTTTTGCCGGCTCTCACAACTTCCAAGACAACTACAAACATGACAGCAACCTCACTGCAGGACATCAGCTCATCGTCGTATTCCGACGACGATCTAGAATGTTGTCGCGAATTACAAGCAGAAGAATGGGAAGTGCTTCAGGTGAGTGTCTGTACTTTGTTGACACACCCGCCACCCACCTTGTGTGTAGTCCATTCACCCGACCATTTGCACCTCGAAATCCAATGGAACTGTCAGGCTTGAGGTACCCGTCGAACTTGACACCGAAAGACAAATTGAGATCGTTCCCATACCGCACGAGTTGTACAACACGACCAGTGGTCCTGCGATCCCTCTCCAGCCAGTATTGCTAGATTCGACAGCCGCCGAGTATAAGCGTACATGTAATTCAGCATCAACTATTTCCCCCATATCCGTCTCCCTCTCCAATCTACCTCCTCTTCTCCTCGACATCATCCTCTCACCCTCGTACCCCACGCACTCTCCTGCTGAGCTCGCCGCAATACGGGCAGTCTCGGGATGGGTGCCGCCGAGGATGATGGAGGAGATGAGGAGGCAGATGATGGAGATGTGGGCAGATATGGGTGGAGATGCAGTCTCTGGGGGAGGTACTGGCATACTCTACACATGGGTCGAGTGGATACGGAACGGTGAATTTCTCACTTCGATTGGGTTAGCTGGTCAGGATGGACGCATAGGGTGCGTTAAGCGCACCTATGGTGGCTAATTCACGTTCAATTTCTTGCTGACGGCTATGGTCGTCCGTCTTTCCATTAGCATACCGCACCCGAGTCCTGCGCTTTTAGTACCCCTGCTACGTGCACATGCAACAGGGCAGCAGTACAAGACGTTCGCACAGATGTCTTACCCATGTGGGATATGTCTTACATCAAGAAAGGGTGTGTATTGTCTGCACCTAGGATGCGGTCATGTATTCTGCAAAGCATGCCTGGTAGAAATGTGGGGTTTACATATACGAGAAGGAGAGGTCGGTATGGTCGGTTGTCCGGAAGTGGGCTGTGAGAGCGGCGGCGAGTTCCGCGAAGCAACAGAAGACGAAGTAAGGGCGGTACTGTCTGAGGAGGAAGTGAAGCGATGGCAATGGCTCAGAAGGAAGCGGGACTTGGAAAGAGGTATGTGCGATTGATTACCCGTTGGAAATGAATGATATGAAGCAAGAATGTTAGATCCTACAACGGTCCACTGCCCGATGGAATACTGTCAGGAGCCCGTCCCGAGGGAAAAGACGGCGTCAACTACAGAGGACGACGAATCAGGGTGGGCACGACTTCGGGAGTGTCACTCATGTGGATACTCTTTCTGCTCTTTTTGTAAACGGACATGGTGCGTCTTTCCTACAGTCGCATCCTTCAACTTATGCTACATTACAGTACATAATATTTTCAGGCATGGCCCGCACACACCATGTCCACTTCCCGTAACATCCAAGATCGTCCTTGCATATCTTGCGGCTTCGGAACATGAGCGAATTACCCTCGAGCGGCGTTACAGTCGAACAAGTGTGCAACGTCTGGTACGACAACACCAAGAGGAAGAAAAGAATCGCAAATGGTTGGAATCGAGCACGACAGAATGTCCTGGGTGTGCATTGCGCGTGGAGAAGAGCATGGGTTGCAATCACGTACGTCATTTGATTCGGTGTACGATCGTCCTACCACCATCTCTTCCACAGATGACTTGTTTGAGGTGCAGGACGCACTTCTGTTACCGCTGTGGACACAAGATTTCAGCGACGAATCCGTATCAACATTTTTCGACACCTGGAACGAGTTGTTTTTCGAAATTATTCGATTTTGTGCCGAGTGGAGAGGATGATTGGCAGCCAATAGAGGCATTTGAGCTCATCTAGTCGTCTTATGAGGTTGTTACTTAACCCTTAAATTTTGAAAGGCTTTCGACTTTTCAGCTGTGTGATTATTTGGCGCAAGTTTTTTTTCCAGAGAGGTGAATGTCCATGTCTTCCGTAGGTTTGCTTCTGCACCCAATCTTGGCACACATACTTGCATAGCGGATTCTTCCGGAGAATGACGAGGCCATCGCTAGGAACCCCAGAGGGCGCTATATAGCCTCTTTTTCCAAAGTTGTGTGGTTGTTCTAACCCACAGATGCAAAGGCTGCTTCCATGATGGGAAGGTAACCAATGCTCCTTACTTAAATGCACAAGGCAACGAGGTGGGTTGCACATCGTATTATGTATTTCTGTCATATTGACCGGTACAGAGTCGCACATGAAAAAATACGTGGTGGCGAACGTAATGTGGAGTGGTCCCGATACCAATGAAGGTGAAGTTCCTACCTCCTGCTTATCCCTTAGCCCGCTAAACCTCCTCATCAACAAGCCTGCTCTATGACCGCCAAAATGGCTGACGAGCTTCCGGTGAACGAGCAAGTTAAATGAGACCGTGGCTATACTTCACGAGTCTCCTGATCCGAGATCCGTTGGTCGAAGTCGTTGCACATGATCACGCCACTTTCTGAGGAAGCCCAACTGACCGTACCAAGTTGGTAATCTGGTTGATGGCCGCAACCGCGCCTAGATATGATTCCTGTCCACACTTCAGTACATATTTCCACCCTTCCTGTGCTCTGCTCTGGAACCCACCGTGCCTTGCACCCCCGTAAACACACCACTACAGACGTGGAAAATCAACCAGAAGAATTCAACAGGACGATTACTGCAAGAACTGCTCCGTTGTATGTCCAGGTGGCAAAATTACCGCGTACACGAAGTCTGAGGTGGCGCAGGTCGTCAGGCACAATGACTTTGTTTGCTATGAAATCGAGAGGCGCTCTGAGTGCAGGAAGATAGCGGAAGCCTCGCGAAGAAACCCTAATGCAGGTATTTTCTCATACATTCCTTTCTTTCTTTCTAGATATCACCCGTGGCGCTACCTTAGTTGCTATTGTCTTTGCGGGACATGTACAAATAGTTGTGTTGGGTGAAGTGGGGGCTATTCGCTAATATGTCCTTTGCTTTCTTTCTAACATTTTGTCCAATCCTTGGAAAAACGTGTATGGGTAGTATGTGGACTGTTACCAACTATTATCGCAGTCTAGCTTATATATCCACAGTTTGATTACATCTAGATCTAGACAAAGTCTCGTGCCAATATTTACACACTGGCGCCACTCTGAACATTGTCCACCTGTATGATCTTGCAATGGCTGAAGACGATACAGTATCGACGTTTTCTTACGACGGTGAGGCGGACCCTGACACATTCAGCCTTTATCAGTTAGGGGTTGCGGTCAACTCCCACTTCGGCAAGGCTTGTAATCTTCAGAAGTTAGCGGAGGGTGGTTATCATAAGGTTGATACGAGACCCTCGCATGTGATGATCTGAACACGTGCAGTGACTTTCTTCTTCACTATAGGTGTACGATGTTCATCAGGAGGATGGAACATCACTTGGCGTCGTCCGTGTCGCAGCCCCTGCCTTTCCGAAGGACAAGCTAGAGTCAGAGGTCGGCGGAACTTTATTCGCAAATTTTATCACATTTTTTGGCTGATGTCTTGCGCACGAGTAGGTTGCGACTCTCAAATACCTTGCTTCACAAACTCAGATCCCCGTTCCTCTGGTTTACGCGTGGAATTCGGATGCTTCCAACCCTGTCGGAGCAGAGTATATGATCATGCAAAAAGTCAGTCCACTAAACTCGATATCTTCTGTTTTGTATAACCTCGGGGTCAAGGTACCAGGTATTTCAGCTAACACAAAATGGGACACCCTCTCGATGAGCGTGAAAGAACGTGTTGTATCGCAAGTTGCAGAGTACCTCAAGGTCATGTTTGAGTTGCGCTTCGATCGCGCAGGAGCCCTCTATCTTTCTTCCCCCCCAGAAGATGATGTCTATGTCGGCCCAATCGTTAGTGTACCCTTCTATTGTGCAGCCGACGGTATTGTTCGTGTGCCTAAGGCCGGGCCTCCATTACACACCGAGCTTTCTCAATACCGAGGGCCTTTTTCAAATACCTCTGACTATCTTCAAAGCTTCCTTCACGCCGAACTCCATGTTCTCTCCCACCATCGTTCTATAATTTTGTCTGAGCTGGGGGAACAGGAGGCAGATCAAGAGGCGGCTGCCAGTCGACTTGAACTTGGGGAACGTATTCTTTGCAAGGCTCTTGAATTGTGCTCCGTCTATCCGGGGAATAATCAGCCTGGTGGAGCGATAAGTACACCGACGAAACCATTTTCAATACACCTCGACGATTTCCGCTTGTCGAATATTATGGTACGCGCATTTGTATCTAACACATCTTTGCCTGGGAATAACCATAATTGCCTAACAGATCGACGAGAAATCCGGAGATGTGACGAGTCTCATTGATTTCGAAGGAGCGACCATCGCACCTCTCTGGGAGTGCGCCGTTATACCTGCATGGATACAGGATCCGGATGATCAAGAAGGTGGCTATGAAGGCGGCCCTGCGGAAGATAGGGAAAGATTGCGCGAGATCTTTTGCAAGGTCATGGATAGCAGGGAGTGGAGTGTATTATATGAGCAAGGAAAGCTCTTCCGACATTTTAGATTGTGGCTATCACTCCAAGTTTCTTGTTGGGCTTCGGAAGGTATGGAGGAGTGGGTGGATAAGAGGTTTACTTGGGCAAGGTTACATCCGGGAGTCGCTTTGCCGGAAGACGACTACTAATAATGTACAAAATGGTTGCAGACACGTTGAAAGTCTTGTTGAGCACCGAACTGTAGACTTAGTGACTCCAACTCAGCTACCATACGTTGTCTTAAATAAGGACCACCCGTGGAGTCGACGTCAACTATGTGTCGAGGAGATGATCGGGAGGATTCAATCTGCAGGCCAGACGGAACAGTGGGGCGTGCGTGAGTTGAAGGAAGACGACTCCGAAGGTTTGTTCCCTGGTAGCTGGGTGGTAACTTGCAGAACTTGGACACGAGGAAGATCTTATATTGGCCGAGGAAGGGCGTAGAATTCCCCCAACTACGGCTCTACCAATGCCTCTTTCTCCACCGGTCCCTCTGCGCGTGAGCCTCATCCACCTCTCGCCGATTAAATACGTCGCCATAACCACCATCCATTCCACCATGCACGGTACTCGGAGTTTCGCTGCCTGCCATTTCTCGTTTCTTTTTACGAATAAGAGCGAGCGCACGCTCCCGTTCTGATGATTCGCGCCGACGACGTTCGCTCGTGGGATCTAGTGGTTTCGGTTGCGGTGGAGGAGGTGGGAGAGGGTCCGGATTACGTGGGAAGCGTTTGTTTCTTGAGCGATTGTTGGGAGGCAAGGAATGAGTGTCATTCGACGATGACGAGCGGGCTGCCAGTTGTTGAGTTATCGCAGTGAGGGGATCGTTTATTGTCTTAAAGGCCATATCCCGCATTCTGGTTTACAACAAAGCGTCAAAATTATTCCAAAACTTTTAAAACAGACATTCTGACCTCTTCTCATCCTGATCGTTTTCGTTCTCTGCCTCGGTCCGTTTGCTGGCTCGTTTGTCAGCGTACCAAGGGTTCAGGTCCTTTGCGCTGGGCGCGAGAGGTACGCCTTTCTCGAGCTCAGACTGTGTCGTCTTCTTGTTGGCTCGTGCGGATATTATGAGTTCTTGCTAATCGGGCCATTAAATTTCAGCACTGTAACCCAAACGCTGGAGCGTACCTGTTCCAGGTCCTCAAAGAGGTTGATGTGTTTCCCAGTTCCGATTCCAGTACCTGTAGCCGAAGTAAGGGCATTCGTTCCCCCGTCGACCGCCTTCCCTTTCCCCTTCTCGCCTGCCGCTCCTAGCCCTGCACGTTCTCGTAGAACGCCAAGTCTGGCTTCAGCATCCGCCACCGCCATCTTGCTCTCTTTCTCTGCCTCTTGTCTTGCTGCCTCCTCTTCATCTTTTCGTACACGCTCGATGTTGTCCCTCCGGTAAGGGTGATAAGATTTGTGGTGTGCAATGTTCAGCTTCCCCATGGCGGTCAGTGCTGCAGGTGGAGGTGGCTGTGCTTATACAGGACCAAACCCCGGTGCAATGGATTACCTAAGCATGGATGACTTGCATCCCGGCTACGCGCATTTCATTGGCCACCTCTGCACGCTCGCGTCTGCGTGTCTGCCACCGTTCATCTGCATTTCCGACCCAAACAATCCGCGCATCACCGCGTCTGTCGTGGACGCCGTATTCCGCGACATTCCGCAGGACTCACACTTTCCTCCAATACGCTATGCTCGCGTTAACGCAGTCGCCTGCTTTCATGCACGCGTTTTCTACGATACCGTCCTCAACGCTCTCGCTGGGTGGGAGCCCTCATGGGAAAGTGGATGTCAGACGTGGCCGGGAGATGACGGCGTGAAATATAACGATGGCATCGACAGTTTTCTTCACGGTCTCAGAAGACTCTCTGCGGAACATGGAACCAACTTGCCGATTAGGGACAAGGGCAAAGGCAAGACATCTCTCATTGAAGAACCCTCCATGGTTATCTTTATCGAACGTCCCGAAAGATTGTGTGAGAATCTACCCGAACTCATCGTTCCCCTCTCGCGTTTGGCTGAATTGGTCAGTCACAGTCCTCCTCCCACGCATGGCATTTCGACGTTGCCATATCTCACCCTTACCTGATGGCGCCGTTAATTAACCTGTTTTTTGCAGGCACGTGTCAGGGTTAATGTCATCTTGTTGTCATCTATGCGTTGGGAGGATCTCCGACCACCACTTGGGGCTGCACCGGACCCCTACTTTCTGGATGTCGAGCCATTGACGAAACCAGGTATGAATGTTGAGGAAGTCCGGAGTGCTCAAGTTCAAAAACAGTTTTCTAGACATTATTCAACGACTTGTATCCGCATTCCGGGAAACATCCGAGGCCCTCGCGTCGTCTGGGGAGCCAAGCATGACCTACCATCCAGGCTTGTTATCGTTCTACGAGCACTACGCGGAAATGATATATGGGACCGTCTCTCTCTACACGAACGATCCCATCGAGCTTCAATACATCGCTGCAGCACGTTGGCCTGGTTTCGTCAAACCAGTAGTCTGGCAACAAGACGGCGATCACTCAAACGGGGACCACGAACTTGACATCCAGCTGCCAAACACGGACGGTCGTTTGCGGTTGTTCAAATACTTCTCATCGTCATTTACTCGTGCATTGGAGGCGCTCTACCCGCGTCTGACGAATGCCGCAGACTGGGCCTCGGAGAACGACTACGATCCCACGGACGGTCTGCCTGAGGTACAACCTGGGAACGAGAGACAGAAAGCAAGGACATCGAATCCCAGGACAGCAAATTTGCCTCGGATATCTAAGTTCATTCTCATTGCAGCGTTCTTGGCATCGACTAATCCGGCGAAGAGCGACATGAGAATGTTCGGCAGAGGCACGTCAGAGCGGAAGAAAAGACGACGTAAGAATACGTCGTCAACAAAGGGGGGTTCAAACAAAAATTCCGCTGTAGGTCCGACCCATCGTCCCTGGCTTCAGCGGACATTAACGTAAGGATTGGCATTGGCAGGTTTCCCAAAGACTGCTGGGTCCTTCTGCGTTCCCGCTTGACCGGCTACTAGCAATTCTTGGGTCCTTGCTAGAGGAACATGACCTTGACTCGTGGCCATTCGACCATCGATTCGTGCTACCAGGGGAATACACGGATATGGAGATTGGCCGAATACATGTCTACGCTGCTGCAAGTGACAATCCTGCATGTACCCTGTAAACATGCTAACGATGTTCTAGGTCACGGAGCTCGCGTTCATGAGGGCCTTGCACCGGATGAGTCCGATGGAGAAGTTGGATGGGCCACCTATGTTCAAGTGTGGAATATCATACGAGGTAGCGTTGGCGCTTGCCAAAGACGTTGGGATACCGTCGCTGAATGATTTAATGTGGGATCCCGCGTAGAGTTAGGCTCCCAGTCATGGGGGGTTTCCGTTCTAACGACACTATCAAATACCTGTTCTTAGACTTGTTGGGATGCCAACATGTGTAAGGGTTGGGACCACTGCCCAATATAAATGTTATACATAGACCTGTACATGTTCGGCATCTTGTCAGACCCAGCTTTCAGGTCCCAAGCTTATGAGATGGTCAGGTACCAAAACTTTCTCACTTGCTGCCATTTCCTTGGACCAAGTAATATAGGCGTCTGCGGCCCAGTGCCCAACCCATAACCCTCCGCAAGACGTCCTTAATGCCCGACGAGTACGAATACGGGAACGCGCAAGAATACCCGCTACAGAGGTTGGATGCAGAGGGAAAGCTCTCGCTCGGTCCCTCAGATGACGAGGAGAAGGAGTTGCAGCAGCGAGGACGATCGCTGAGCCCAGGTAGGCACCCCACATGACGTCTTTAGTATCGCACATGCTTGATACTTTGCAGATTCACATCTTACCGTAAGTCATACGGAGTAGTACACTCGACTGAACGTGTGCCCATGACATGTTTTCCAGTCACACTATTCATCCGACTTCGACGACCCCAACCTCGACATCGACGACCCAGATGAGCTCGATGACGATTCACCGTATCCAGAGGTCCGCGCTGCGGTAGCTAACACTGATGACCCATCCATACCTGCCGTGACACTACGAACTTGGGTACTCGGCTTGGCATGGGCGGTCATCACGTCCGGCCTGAACCAGTTCATGTTTTACCGATACCCTTCCGTCGCTATCAGCTCTTTCGTTCCACAACTGTTGTCCTTTCCAATGGGAAAACTATGGGCCCGATATATGCCACGAATACGAATATTCGGTGTATCACTAAATCCTGGTCCCTTCTCCATGAAGGAGCATGTGCTAATAACCGTCAGCTCTCTCTCTCTCTCTTCCTCTCTTTCCGCTTGGTGCATGTCCTAAACTCCAGTTATGCTTCACCACACAGATAATGGCTTCCGTTGGAGCACAGTCAGCTTACGCGGTAAGTCTTCCCCATGCGATGACGAACCACGCTTACATGCACCGCCCTAGACCGACATCATTGCTGTACAACGTGTATACTATAATCAAATCTTCAGTTTCAGCTGTTCGATCCCGCTCATTCAAACTGTGTGTTCCCTTCGCTGATTAGGTTTCTCCCTCCATAACAGATCAATGGTTCCTGGTAGTGTCTACCCAACTGATAGGGTTCTCTGCCGGCGGTATCGCTCGTCGATTTCTCGTGTCGCCGCCCAGCATGATATGGCCGTCGTCTCTCGTCACATGCGCACTGTTCAACACGCTTCATTCACAACAATACGCCGGCGCGGGACAACTGGGCGGCCTGAGTCGAGGGCGTTTCTTCCTGCATGCGTTTCTGGTCGCGTTCGTATGGTGTAAGTTCCTGTTGGGAATCGTATCGTTCGGGTTTTAAGTATGTTCCATCCTAAATACTCGCCGCTTTTAGACTTCTTCCCAGGATACTTGTGTAAGGCGAACTACTCTGGACCTTGGCGTCGAGTCTAACGTTGGGTCAAACTAGTCCAAGCACTGTCATATTTTTCATGGGTGACTTGGATATGGCCAGATAATGCAGGTATGTAACTATTATCCGTTCCATTTCTAATCGTGATACCATGCATCTTGGTAGTGATTGCCCAACTGTTCGGGTAGGTCTCCTCGAAGAATTCCAACCTCTTTGTCTGATCTCACGGGCGATAAGCTACGTGCATGGTATGGTACGTGACACCTATTGTCCAGGCTACGCAGTTCCGGCTCCTGACGCCAGAACAAGGGAATGTCTATTGTTACCTTCGACTGGGCCCAGATCGCGTGCGTGTTTATCTGGTCCCTCTGCCGCCTGTACCCATCAGAATCTTCGACAGGTACATTGGGTCACCTCTGGCCACACCATGTATGCTCGTTTGCACGCAAGTGTTTTCTGTTTGGTGAACTCACTGATTTGGTCAGGGTGGGCAGCAGCAAATGTTTTGATGGGTTTTGTTATCTTCTACTGTGCGTGGGGCATTCATTCCCCTGAATATCTTACCCTCTTACCCACGCTGTGGTAGGGATCGCGACCCCCATACTATACGTTCGTACTTATTCACAGCTGTTAAGTCAGACGTTCGAGCTCATGCTGTCTATTAGTTCACGAACACGTGGGATTCACTTTATATGCCGTGAGTAATGAATCTCTATTGCTTCCCTGTTCCCGGCCTGGCTGACTGGGCTGGTAGAATACAGTCGCGACTGGTATACGATAACTTGGGACAGCCGTACAATGTCACCCGAGTATTGACGAACCAGATCATCTTCGACGAGGCGGCTTACGACGCGTACAGCCCGCTTTTCATGTCGTATGAGTTTATAGCTTTTCAACTCTTCCCTCGGTGCTAAAGCGACTGAAGGACCTGTTTTGCCATGTCTTATGGGTACGTATGTACGAGCAACATGAGGTCGTCGACCCGCTAATTGTCTATCAGCTTAGCCTTTGCAACAATTACGGGTGTGTAATGAAATCCTTCTTCTGGAAATGCTAAAATTGACTTTGACTAGCAACCTTGACCCACACATTCTTGTATTTTCGGAAACAAATCATGATGCAAGCTCGGCGATCACTGGCGGAACAACCCGATATCCACGCTCGTCTTATGAGTCTGTACCCGCAAGGTAGGGAATATTGACGACACTGCACACCCCCGTATTTGAAATGTATTTGACCCTAATCATCGGCATGTTTCACCCCTTCCTCCCCTAAGTTCCGGATTGGTGGTATCTTATCTTGTTCGTGGTGATGTTTGCCTTGGGAGTTATCAGCTTCGAGTTGTGGCCGACGCATTTACCTGTGTGGGCGTTCGTGGTAGCGCTGCTCATCGGTAAGTATGCCAAACAGGATTTATATTTGTTTGCGTCTCTAATTCAAGTGCTCCATCGCAGCGTTTACCTATGTCATACCTTGCGGGATGATACAGGCGATAACGAACCAGCAAGTTGGTCTTAAGTGGGTAGTTCATTTGAGTTCTTTGCCAGGGCACTTATCACTCCTTAGTGTTATTACGGAGCTAATCGTAGGGTAAAGCAGTGGTGATAATCTCCTAACAGGGCAAGCCACTCACTCATGATTCCAGATACGCACTACCAGGTCGACCAATCGCAATGATGATGTTCAAGACGTGGGGATATATCGTATGTAGTAGGCTCTCGAAGTGATCATCTCCTTGCTGATCAGACACCGTTCGCCACGCAGACAATGACACAAGCGCTGACTTTTGCATCGGACTTCAAGCTTGGCCATTATATGAAAATTCCTCCGCGTAAAATGTTCTGGTGTCAGGTAAGTCGTCTAACCCGAGATTGTACTTTTTGATGGGGTGTTTCATGTTTGGGTATAGGTAGTGGCTGCTATGGTCGCTGCAACCACACAATTAGGCGTTCAATCATGGATGTTTAGCAATATACCGTAAGTACGGTTCTACCAGACGTACCTATACCCACGGATGCGCTGGTATTAACGCATCCCATGTCAAGTGACATGTGTTCGGTAACCCAAAAGGACGGGTAAGAGAGAAAAATCACTGTGAATATACATACCTCTCAACTGCACTCTAGGTTCACTTGTCCGTACACTCAAGTATTCGGAACGGCTTCTATCATATGGGGTTCGTGCACACGAGTATAAATGTGGATCATATATCGTATGCTTAACTGCTCTTGGTCACAGGTGTCGTGGGTCCCGCACTTCAGTTTTCCAGTGGACGTCGCTATCAGTGCGTAAATATTGTCGAGACTTTGTTGTTAGTGGTAGCGCTGATTTGCCTTCCCAGTTGTAACTTGTTTCTCCCATACGATGCGATGCACTGACCGCTTTCCAGCCCTACTCTATTTCTTCGTCATCGGTGCTATCGCACCCGCTATACCTTTGCTCTTGATGAAAAAGTGGCCAAATAGTTTTCTACGATACGTTAAGTACGTGTTTGCACCCTTAATTGGCATCGACAGCGGACTGACGACCTGCCAGTTTGTAAGATCTCGCGCAACAATAATACCGGTCGATAGGTCCCTCCGAACTAACAACCAATTCAATAGCCCAGTATTTTTCAACGGAACCTCCCTTATACCCCCAGCGACCGCGCTTAATTTCGTACCTTGGGCGTAAGTGACCAGTTGTTCCTTGGTATTCACGCACGCCAACCGCTGGGTGTAGGTTGGTCAGCTACATATTCCAAAATGTCATTCGAAGGTGGGAGTTCCAGTGGTTTTTAGCATTGGCGTCCACGTAGCTTACCGTCTATCAGACATAATTTCCCTTGGTGGGCCAAGTACAACTGTGAGCTTTCCTCTATTCTTTCTGTCCCGTTACGCCGAACTAAATGTATCACAGACGTGCTATCAGCCGCTCTCGACTCGGGTCTAGCTGTGTCAGTACTGGTGGTATTTTTCACGTACGTGGTTCCATCCACTTCCCTCGTTTACCTTGGCTACATGTTTTACTTCTGGGCACACTTTTATAGACTACAATACCCCGTGAGCGGAACAGTGAGTTGCCTCTTTCTGGCCCGCCTTTTGAACGATCACTTGATAGACCTACATATTTCACAGATCGGAGTGAGTCTGCAGCAATGGTGGGGGAACACGGTAAGTTTACGTGTCTTCATCCTCCCACTAGGAGAGTGAGTATACTGACAGGTCATTTGCGATAGGTGTTCAGGCACAGCGCCGACGGTCGAGGAATACCCGTTCGACAGCTCGCTACTGGACAAACATTTGGTTGAGTTTCAGACCCTTCTTTTATGTTTTTCTTCTTTTTTTTGCTTTCGGGATCATTAGATTTTAGTGTCATTTAACGGGGTGTGCAACATGTATCATACATACACGCTATTTCAACAGCATATGTTGTACGAGGCTCTCATCATTCGTCGTGTCTTCGCAGATGACCCGCACCTGGGCATGTATCCAAGGCAGAAGATGTGATGCAGCTAGCTGCAGTAAACTACACATGTTGGCAGTACATATTATTCTTCTCGTAGTTAGTACATATGACCTATGTATCTCCTCTTCGTTAAACCCGTGATTTGATGCAGTGTACGGCTGTCCGTGTATGAATGAAGGATCGACGTGAAGATCAACCGCTGTGCACAATAGCGTCAAGTCTTGGTAACTATGATCATGGGACAAGTGGCGTACGCGCTTATGCATCTGTTCCACGAAACCTATATTCTGGAAGCATCAAGGTGACCAAACATCACTCGCTACAACTTGCTCCCCAGCGAAAGGTTATGGAGGGCCTGGAATGGCTACTCTTAGCGTTTACGTCTTCTGTTTCTTTCTCACCGCAAACCTACAATCGCCGTGTAAAATCCCTGCTGGATAATTATCCTCCTATATCCCCACCTAGATCTCCTTGGTGGGAACACCAGCAATAACCTACAGGAGCATCGAACGACCAAAACCGGTTATGAGAACGTAAAGCCGCCGCCGCGTCACCGGGCATTGACCATCAAGTCAGTGAGCTGGACGGATCCAACATCCCCAGCAAAGGTGACTTCGTGGTTCACGAGACAGCCCTTAGCAGGATAGGTCGAGCTAGTCATCCTCGCTGTCCCTGGCGAACTCGGGCCCGTCCGCGTCCTCGGCGTCATCGATGGGCTACAAGTTGTACGCGCTCTAGTACGCCGGACAAACGCAAGATTCCAATTACACACATGGTCCTATTCATGCGTACCTCGGCATCCTGTCCCGGGAGAACCACAAAACTCGACGACACGCGAGAGTAGTCCGACATTTGCGATGACACAAGGCGAGCCTAGTCGACCGGACTGTGTTCGAAGGGGTACCAGCGGTAGAAAGGAAATCACAGGGAACAACATCTGAACTCATCTGCATATGTATACATGAGAGATCTCCAACTTGTTGTGAAGGACATCGCGCCTAAGCTCTCCCCGTTCACAAATTCGAACTCCACACTGCATGAAACCGTGCTCACTCCGACGATGCCTAGAACGCATCTACCGTGCCTACTCTCGAGGCGGGGAGACCCTCGTACTACGTGCTCCGAACCTCTGCGAAGCATGTGCATGAACAGAAGCAATCGTAAAGGCTACCGCGAAGGCGAGGGAGGGAATGTCAGTGATTCGCGTGGTGCGGAGGGAGGGCTCAGTCCTGTACATTGTTGGTGTGGGGATGGGACGTGTTGCGGGCGCGGGAACGCCTTGTGGAAGTGCGGATGTTGGCAAAGCTATTGGAATTTTTTAGGATATACGGGCGTGGATCAAGGTATTATCTCGTGTCGGAGCCTGTAAATTAGATAGACTTACTAGTCCAGTAGTAGAGTAGACGATAGTGCCAGGACTGGCCACCAGGGACAGTTCCATGCTGACCCATTGTATATTCCGGGCTTCTAGTGTTGCGGTGTATTGGTTTGAAGTATGTACATGCATCGCCGTACGTTGGTCTAATTGGTATCTTTGCCGACGTAATGGCTAACGCTCCGCTTCTTTGGAGTGGACCCTTCCACGAAGTATAAGGTACAGGCCAAGTGCGTATCGCATCCGCCGGACACGTTTACCATGGCACAGTATATCGCATCTACGTGTGACCACGAATGCTTTTAGCGTCTACACCTTCATTGATCAACGGCTGAACAACGTCACGTCGCTCGCGAATAAGTCGGATGAGCGTGTCTATACCGAGCAGCACGCCCGTGTCAGGTCCTTGTCCAGGCACGAGTCGTGTGTGCGCAAAGTCGATTAAGGAGAGTCTGAACAGGCGAGGGTCATCCTCTTCATCCTCGTCTTCACATTCGTCGTCGTCGTCGTTTTCTTCGAAAGACTCAACAACAGGACTTGTTGCGACAACGTCGTCCAGCATGAGGTGACCGCTTTCGTCAACTTCGACCGTGATCGTCTCCTCTTCGTCCTCGTCTTCTTCGTCCAAGGACCCTTCCTCGTTCCTACCCAAACCTTCGCCCGCAGCAGTAGGCTTGCTGTTCAGATCGGAATTGCCTTCTAGTGTCCGCACAGCCTTTTCTGCACGTGCCCAGTCGCCTTCATATATGATGAGGATGCTCCCGCCTACGATGCGTACTTCCGCTTCGGCAAGTGCTGCGCGGAGACGTTCAAGTGCCTCGAGCAGGTGTGTGAGTAGAACAAACAGGGACGGTAGAGGTAAGCCCGGTTGGATGTTGTCAGGTGTGGTTATGTCATTGTTTGACGATGGGAAGGAGGGAGGCGCAGTGGTGGAAGAAGCTGGGTCGCGAAAGGGAAAGAACCGCGCGATCCCGTCTGGTAGATGTTCTGGCTTGATCGTTTTCCCGTATTTCTTGGGTGTAAGTACGGGATCAGGGTGGTCGTTTGCATATACCTATACAAGTTCCTCAATACAAACACAGACAGAAACAGGGAGTTGTACCTGGAAGCCCGTAAGACGTACGCCAGTACTGAGACTGGTCGTGTTCGCAGCAGTACGAATCATACGCTCCTTCTTTTCGGGAGGAGCATCTTCATCGTAGAGTATGGTCCCCAACTTGACATCGAGAATGCATGGTTTGTGGAACCCATATGTGAGATTCTCCAGGACGATCGTGGTCGTTGTTCCGTTGGCTGGTGGGACAGCGGGCAGACCATGCGTCGCCATCGTTTCCGGTGAGACGTCTACGAGGTGGTTTCCGATCGACAGCACTCCTAGGAATTTTGGAATCCATGGCAATAGCGGTTTCAATCCTGACGCAGCCGCGGTCGGGCCGCCGATGTCTGACGATATGCCATCACGAACGAGCTGGTAGAATGCCAGTTCTCTAGAGAGGGCTGGTTTGAGGAGTAACGAGCCATCCTCTGTTGTTTGTACTCCTGCATGTCCACCGACCTGTGAGGAGAGCGGCGCTGTCGGTGGAAGGGTGTGGGATCGATGGATAGTAATATGTGCATGTGGCGACGAGGTTGATACCGCGTCCGTTGACATCGTCGGGGGAAGAGAACGAACTCGGACAGCAAGCCAAGAAATCAGATAATCAAAGCTGTCAAACTCGATCCTCGTGGTTGTCTGGTCGATAGCTGGGCTGACGTCGAACACTCTGACTCAAGTGCTTGCAGTCACAGCGAAACGAAGTTCTTGCCTTCGAAGAGCTACAGTCCACTAAAGTATTCTATGCTCCAGCGTCAATTTGGTGCACTGCCAAAGCAGTGGCCAACTTGAAGCTCCAAGTCTGGAAGTTGTCACTGATATGTGAGATACACGAGCCGAGTACTCCCACCAAATTTCTTGTCACAAGCATTCGACAGTGAGACTGCGAGCATCCGGCGCTTGCTCCAGCAACGTATTGCACTTAACTTCAACGCCCGAGTGTGATTTGCATCCCCAAACTCGAATCTGACCCTACAAACCTCGCACGAAACACGGATCTGTCGGTGGCCCACAAGCAGTCGAAGAAACACCGTTTCTTTAGCTCCTAAAGGCATGGCTCGACGCCTAACTTCCCTCAGCACGCATATTATACCTTACACACGATGGAATGGATGGACCTCCACGGAGACAGTCCTTCACCCCTTTGTTTCGATCGCCGGAACGTCGGCTAACAGGAGGTAGGACCCACACGGATGTACAGATTATTCTACTGCTTGCCTCGAGCTCAGCTCATTGTGTGAGGCTCATTCCCACTGTTTCAACGGTGGGACGCTTCTTCAGTTTCCACCAGTCGGTCCAGATCCACAAGAACCTCCCGCGACGGAAACAGCTGACACTAGTATTGGCAGCCAAGTCAACGGAGCCCAACAGGAAATGGATGCCATGAACCCCATCCACGGGTGGCCAAGCAGCTGGCGGTCTTGTCGGACAGCCTGCTAGCTGTGTTAATGTACTTGTTCCATGAAACCTACATACGTTGTCGAGGCATTAGGGCGACCGAACATCGCTCGCTGCAAGTTCCCAAGCAAAGGGACGTAACGGCCTGGAACGGTTACTCTTCGCGTTAACAGCTCCTGTTTCTTTTTCACTAAAAACCGACAATCAAAGAAATAATGTCCCCGCTGGATGATTATTCACCTGTAAGATACCACAACCAGGATCTCCTTGGTGGGAACAACTGGCAACGACGTGCAACTGTACCGCACGACCGAAATCCCATCGACGAAAGTTCCCGTTTACTGCAAGCCCAGTTGTGGGAACGTGAAGCTGCCGTCGCTGCCAGTCGTCGACCATCAAGTCAGTGAGCGAGAGGCATACAACGTCAGGCTTGTGCGTCCGTTGACGATCCAAAGCAAAAGTGACATCATGGTTCACGGGACTGGCCTTACCAGATAGGTCGAAGTAAACTATTCGTTTCCGTCAGCGATACGTGAACGAGTGACCAGCAAGATGGCATAGCAATTCGCGAATCCACACACATCGGTCAGTCCAAATAATAGAGAACCAGAGAAGGGCATTCGAACGACCACATTGCTGGAAGTTGGTATGCGAATTCAGAAGGCCGTCCTAGCACCATTGAGCACGGGCGGACAGGAAGATAAGGCTACGAGGGTTCGCACGCTGAAGAGCGCAAGTCGACATACTGTAGCACCCCTTTCAGAAGTAATTTTTGGAGGGAAGATAAAGATGGGATGCTAAAACTTACATAGAATAATATTAGCCCTCCGGGCGCCCCTGGACGCAGGCGGCCCGGAATATTTATATACCGAGAAAACATGTCCCTTCAGTACTGATTCTACAGAAAACATGTCTACGACTTGTTGCATCAGTCCAGATTCTACAGAAAACGTGTCTACAGAAGATTTGTTGCATTAGTCCAGATTCTACAGAAAATATGTCCCATTAGTACGGAGTTATACAAATTTTTGGTGGAGATTGTCTGTGAGGAAGATTATGTTGGGTGGTAGATTTCGTAGCTGGGGGAAGGGGTGAGAGGTCATTAGATGGATACACTGAAAATGGCTTATGAGTTGTCGTTGATGATGTGAAGGATAGGTGGGACACATAATGAGATGGAGCCACAGACATGCCCACCGAGTGTCCAGACAGTGTCTACGATACCCAAGCAGTAGAACATGGTGACGGGCAGAGTGCTGCGATGGGGAATAGTTGCGAAGTCAATTGATAGCCAGCCATTGTCATTTAGAGATCTTACTCGACTTCTGCAAACGAAGGGTGCATGGAGGGTTTCTTCGCAGGGAATGAAATGGAACCCGTGTGATTTGTATTTGAAGAGGGCTAGCATGTGGCTGGGGGTGAAGGTGCAGCTGCAGAGGCTAGCAGTATTGATTAGTGCGCAGTGATGGAGGGTGAGGCTAGGGTACACACAGAACAGGGAGTCGGCCATGAAGAAATTCATGATGGCAGTAGAGTGGAACTGAAAGATGGGAGAGAGGGCAGAAGATGTTTTCGACACTATGATGTCGATATGTCTCTGCCCGTTTCTGAAGGTGGTGACAGTGAAGATGGTGGAAGGGGAGTAGTCATTGTGGTTGGTACGGCCTTTGTGTACAATGTTATACTGATGTTTGCATAGAAGGTTGTAGAGTTGTGGTTGGCTGTTATATGGGACATATATGTCCAGGTCAGAAGATGACCAATTGCACGAGTTGGCAGGTAGTAACATCCGAAGGGCAGTGGATCCTGACACGACAGTGTCGCATGCAGAGAGAATGTCGAAGAGTTGCATTGGGCAAGGGAAGAATGGGCTGCAGATTACATGGAGGCAGTGGTTTAGGTAGTATCTGACATGCTTGGCATTCATGGTGGATGTTGATGCGAGGGCCAGCAGGTCTTTTACATCACAATACTCAAGTACCAGTTGTAAGAGATCAGCATTGCCAAAGAGAGGGAACTCAGATGTCAGTTGATGGGGGGGGGGGGGGGGGGGGGGGGCATTGCGTGTGTTGCTGTGAGAAGGGGCGGTTGGCAAATTTATGTTGAAAATTTGTGATGAGGTCATTTGTGGTATAGGGGGCAGGTGCAGGGCGCAATTTTTTAGAGTTAGTAATGGTTATTGGAAATACAACAGTTTTGGTGCAGTAGAGATTGTTCCAGGCACATTTTATTTTAGCAGTGTTTGTATGATTTCGATGAGGGAAGACGTAGAGGGGTTGGGAAGAATCTGGAAAAAAAGGTCTAGTTCAGAAATTGTCAATTCTGAGAAGTGAATGCGAGTGAACAAGGACGGTCTGTTAATGACAAGAATGTCTATGTGGATAGGAAATGTAGGGAAGGGCCTTAATTGTGGTCAGGGTTCTCCTCACTTGGGGAATGGTAAGGAAACTGGTTATTTAATCTGTAGTGGGATCAGACAAAGTTAACAGAGAATGGCAGGACAAGGAAATACATGAGAAGGGCCTCTAGTATGTGATGGAGGTTGTTCTTGGGCCAAATGTGAATGGGCAGGCCATGATGGTTAATGCAGGTAAAGAGATACAATGCTTGAGAGTGTAGATGTTGATGATGGTGATGGTCAAAGAGGATCTGGAAGTGGAAGTCGTTGACGTAGATGTCGGTTTCAGAGAGTGTGTAGTTGATGGGGAAAACATCGTTTTGGACCAGGATTTCAATGTCGTCTCTGAGATGCTTAAAAGTTACGACCCGTTGTCCACTGTTTTCGTTTGCGGAGTAGAGAAATGCCAGGATAGATGCCATTTTTGCAGAATGAACAGAGGGGCAGGTGGGGGGGGTGGTGGAGGACGTCACAGTTTTTTTCTATTTATACTCTATGATGTGTGTGGCCGACAGATGAATGATGAAGTCAGTGCAGGAGATGATGGAGGTGCCGGTGAGTGACCCCAAAGGAAAAAATGATCAAGAGTCTGGGGGTGATTGATCAGCGCTGAGGTGAAATTATGATACCCTAGATTTCAAGTCTGGCGATTTCTATGCTGGTCTCATTGGATTTTTGTGCTTCAGGCACGCAAGGCTCTTGTAGTAGATAGATTGCCTGGAGTTCGAATTGTGCCCTAGAGATAGTCCAGTGCCCATTGTCATCCTTTTGACAGTACCATTGTAGATGCATTTCCACAAGGATGAGTGCCCATTTCTCGAGGTAGGATATGTCCAACTTTTGCATCGAACTTTGCTTCTCAGGATCACCTGCACATCATAGATGCTGTTAAACAGTATGGGCTAAAATGGAAATTGGTTAAGCGTGCTTATTAGATGAGGGAGGACATACAGTGCCACCACTTTTCGGGCTCTGCCATCAAACGGTATGGATGAGGCTGGTGTCAAACACATTTATGGCTGAGGAAATCGTTTGGCAGGGTTAGCCCCAGCTCACAGAAGGAACAGACATAGGACATACGTAGCGCAGGCGTGGAGAGTGCCGATATCAATTGGTTGGCGTATTGCCCAAGGTCGGAGGATAGCAGAAGGATGGTCACAGAGCATTGGTTGTTGGGCTCACCATTTTTTATGAACCAGGTGCTGCTGATGTGTCCAAGAATCCAAATATTGATTTGCTTGTTTGTTTTGGGATTGCACAGTAGTTTGCTGTGGTCATCGAAGGCAGTCATCATCCCCCATGACGCGTTTGCTAACAGGTGCCCGAGCGCAAATGTGTTGGTGTCCACATTGGAATAAGTGGAAAGCGTCTGCAGGCATCTTGCAGTGCAGAGGTGGTTAGAATCAGATTCCATGGGAAATGCATTGATGTTTACCTCATGAGTGGTTCAGGGCAATTGGATGTGCACTCAGGATCAATAACACATGATGCTGGAGTTGGAACTACAGTACTGACGGTGGTTGCTGCAGTTGTCGGGTTAGGATGATAACTACTAGAAGAACTTGCTTGTTGGGTGGGGGCGGCCTTGTTAATCAGCTGAACGTCTCGGGGAGGGCTTTGGAGGCCAAGCTCTGGATTGGGTGAGGAAGCCCTTGCAGTGACTGAGGAATGAGTGCTTGGGAGGGTGTCGGTCGATGGAGTGGATGAAGGGGCGAGTTCACCATGGCAGGGTTGATGCTCAGAAACAACCTTGGGCTGATTAGTGGAGACCAACGCTGTTGCATGTTGGTTCGATGTGGCGGTGTAGGGAATGTAATTTCCCTACTAGGGGAATTGTTTTATTTTGTTCATTTTATTTAGTTTTGATTCTAGGTGTTTTTTCTGCTAGTGGTACTTAAGAGTTTCGCATTTTGGTTGCTTAGTCAGCACTACCTAGTACTGGATGTAGTTAGTTTTTTCTAAAACCAATAGACGAGTTACCCCGAGACGAGAGACGAGTTCGAGCAGGTCGTTTCCCTGCACCCAGACAGCCATAGAAGCCTTCAGACGACTACCAGGATCCAGTCTCAGGCTATAGAAGCCCCTTTTGGCCTACTCTCTCCCCTCAGATTTCACCCTACCCCTCACTATCTCATCTATTCTCATTTCCTACAACTGGAGCCCACCGCGAGGGGCTTCTGTCTTAGCCTGGCACCCCTCCTACTATCCTCAGCTTCGTTTTTGCAGTTTTCCCGCTCTGTTTTCGCAATTTTCAGGCTTGGTTTAGCAAGTTTCACCTCTCGGTCTCGTCTTTTCACAGTCCCATAGTCGCATTTTCGTGTTTTCTTGCTCGCACACGTTCGCATATCAAGCATTCACACTCGTATTACCCCCCAAAGTCATGCTCGGCCTCAAAATTCCGTGTCGAGGCTCGCCCGAAGCACCGAGCTTCTCTGGGCGCCCCGAGGACCTTCGAAGCTATTTTGATGACATAATCGACTTCTGTGATAGATTCGGCCTCTCGGACGGGCTCGCGCGCATCAAATTTGCGCTCAAATATGCGCCTTTTGAGTCAGCAGACCTCTGGTCCCACCTCACGGAGAGTAGCAATGGAGATTGGGCTCGTTTTACCTTGGAGGTCACTCAGCAGTATCCGGAATTACAGGAGGTTGCTCGAAATAAGTTCTACAAGCTTCGCAAGGTGCTCGCAAGCTCAGTCACCATCTCAATATCATCCCTGGGCGAATATTATCGCATTTTTCATCGCTTTTCGCTGTCTCTCGAGAAGGAACATGGGCCGCAACCCCACCTAACATCCGTCTTCTTTTATGGATTCCCGCCCGAGTTCAGACAAGAGCTTCTTGAGTTTCATGACCCACCGGCTCAAACCTTTACTCTACCTAGTCTTATAGCTGCAGCAGGACGGGTTCTCGCACTCGGCAATGGCCTCTGGAAGAGCCGCAAGGTCAACAGTTCACGCGCGCAGCCATCACGCGCCTCGGACAATCACTCTCCCCGCCGTTTGTACTCGTTCTGCTTCTTTTGCGGAATTTCAGGCCATATTCGAGCGGGTTGCCATTCATTCAAGTTGTATTTAGCTTCGGGAAAGTGTCTACTTGTAAACGGTCGCGTTGTTCTACCTACAGGACTGGAAATACCGCACGAAGTTGCCGGACGAACTCTACGAGACCGTCTCGACAACTGGTCTTCGTTGACAAGCCAGTTCGAGACTCGTAGGGGCTCATCGCTTGCTCGCTCACTTTCACCCACGGCCGCACCCTCTCGAAGCGTGTTCGACACACCATCGCGCGTACCTGCTCGAACGAGCATCGTGTATCCTCAGACCCTACCTGCTATCCAGCTCAAGCCAGTAGTACCCGACCCGCCAGCTGTTCAGTCTCATTGCTCGTCAGCTGAGCGCTCTCGTAGCTCACCGCATGCGCAGCCACAGTCAAGGTGGCCATGTGGCCGAGGCCAGTCGCCCTCGCGTCCTTGTTCACGCTCGCACTCGCAGACTCGAACAGGTTCGTACACACGTTCGAAAGATGATTTCATACCAGTCCAGTCGTATGCCCGCAGCTTGAAGCAGCGTCGCGCTCGAAGGCGCTCATGTTCATATTCGACCAATAGCTCACCCCCTTCTTCCTCGTCATCATCGTCCTCACGCTCGCGCTCTCGCTCACAATCGAGGAAGGTGACCTCATACGTCCGTTCCAAGCCGAAGCGGTCGCGCAGCCGCAGTCGCACGCCCCGGTGCTCTCGAAGAGCGCGTTAACGCTGCGTGTCGCACGAATTCCGTTATGTTGTTTCTTTTACTTCTTTTTGTTTATGAATCTTATAGTATCTCTTATGGATTTACCTACATCGTTATGCTGAGTTTTCGGTACATTAGAGACTTTTAGCTTTTCCTTTCTTTCGTTTTGTCTTTTACTCCCCAGGCTCGAGTTCCCCGCAGAACGCCAAGTAGCATTGCACCTAGCACCTTCCCACACTCTACATGACGCCTCCCATCCGCAGATACAGTTCCGGCAGGGCACGCTGTCGACGAGGCCACCATCGACACCGCTCGTCGCTCGTCGAGGTGGATACTACCTCCCTCATACCGAGCACGCATCCAGCGCGTATCTCGCTCGTTTTTGCGCCGCGCCTCTCGCTTTTTGGTATGCTCGTACTACTCGACATCAGCTCTCTGTCGGTACCAAGCTCGTTTGCATGCGCCCAGCCGTTGAGGAGATATTCGCATTTTTGTGGATAGGTCCGTTCTCAGGGTACTTACTCATATCTCGCTCGTTTCCGCGCCGCGCCTCTCGCTTTTTGGGAGGGTTGTAGTCCACGACGAATGCTCCATGTTGATATCAGGATTGTTCAGATTGGACCAGTAGCTCCGGAGATATTTGCATTTTTGTGCGAAGGCCCATGCTCGAGGTCGTGCCGTAGTCGCTCGCGCAGTTCTGTGTCGCTCCTTTCGCTTTTCGGGTTGTTCATCCCTCTCGCCGAACCCTTCCTGGGGACACATACTTTGTAAAATTCCGTGCAACCGTTATCGAGATATCCACGCTTTCATATCCAGAGGGCTTCGAGCCAGTTTCGCGTATAACTCGGGATCGGCTGGTCCAATCGGCGTATTTCCTCGTTCTCCCTGTTCGTCTGCGAATCCTCTACTGTCTCCCGGAGTTTCGTGTTGATCGTCCCAGCCGTTGTTGTGCAAGTCAAGCCCTTCTCCCCACCCTCGAAGTCCTCTCGTCGTATCTCGCGCACTCAGGCACCGTTCCTCTCGCTTTTCTGGCAGTCCATTCCCCTCGCATTGCCCTTTCTGGGGACGCCTCTTTTGTCAAATTCCGTGCAGACATCGTCGAGATATACTCGTTTTCGTGGTTAGAGGCGCTTTCGGACAACTTTGCGAATATCTCAGGCCCATGTAGACAGATTCCCTCCATCTCCTTTCAGGCGTGTTCGTCACATTCCCCTCCATCATCACTGGCAGTTTCGCCGCGTCCCGAGCATCCGTCGTTGGTCTGCAGTGTTCCCTTTTCAGTCAACAACACTGTATGTGCGGTAACTCACCCATTTCACCGCCGGACCTCTCGCTTTTTGGGGACTTTGTACTACTCGTCGAGGGCTTTCTGACGGTATATCATACATCACGCTCGCTACCGCCGTTGTGGAGATGTGCGCCATTTTGTTGTTGCAGGCACCTTAGGACGACTCTGCGAGTATCTTGCCCGTTTCTCGAACGGATCTCTCGCTTTTCAGGATCCTGATGCTACTGCTCAACAGCTTCAGAATGGTAGCTTTTCCGTCGTCGTCGCTGCAGAACTCATGGCTACATTTGGTTTTTGGTGGATGAGGGTACCCTTGGGCAGATTTATGGATATCTCAGGATCGGGGTCGTGGGTTCTCTGTTCATTTTGCGCTGTGCTCGTCGCATTCCCTTCTACCATCGTGGCTTGTTTTGTGGCATCTCGAGCAACCGTTTTTCGTCGACGAGGCATTGTCTTGCCCCCCCCTCCCTCGGTGGCTTTGGATTCTTGTATAGTCGAGCCGCCTTCAAGTTGACTGGGGACAGTCAATATCTCAAGTACCCCTGGGATATAGGGAATGTAATTTCCCTACTAGGGGAATTGTTTTATTTTGTTCATTTTATTTAGTTTTGATTCTAGGTGTTTTTTCTGCTAGTGGTACTTAAGAGTTTCGCATTTTGGTTGCTTAGTCAGCACTACCTAGTACTGGATGTAGTTAGTTTTTTCTAAAAACAATAGACGAGTTACCAGAGACGAGAGACGAGTTTGAGCAGGTCGTTTCCCTGCACCCAGACAGCCTCAGAAGCCTTCAGACGACTACCAGGATCTTGCTAGGCTATAGAAGCCCCTTTTGGCCTACTCATTCCCCTCAGATCTCATCATTCTCCTCACTCATCCTCTTAAATCTATTTTCCTACAGTGCTATTGGGAGCGCAAGGAAGAGGTCCAACAGGCGAGTAAGCACCAGAGCTCCTCCAATAGCAACAACAACAAGTCCGGCGGCTCCGGCAACAATAGTCAGCCCAAGACTGGTCAAGATAAATCCAAGACCGGCAGCAACAACAACACCGGTTCTACCCCTAAGCCAGGCAATAGTAATAACAGCAATTCATCTAAGCCCAAGCCTAGCAAACTCGGCAAAGATGGAAAGCTTACCCCAGAAGAACGCAAGCGTCACATAGACAGAAACCTCTGCATGTTCTGCGGAGGGTCCAGTCACTTCGCTGACAAATGCCCCAAGAAGACCAGAAAGGCCAAGGCTCGCGCTGCGGCTACCACCAAGACCGCACTGGCCTCGGCCTCGGGTACTACCCCTGAGACAAAAAAATAGGTAGCAGCTCCCAGGACTCCACACAATCTGGGAGCTGCGTTGACTCCAGTTGTGCAAACTTGGAGGCTCGTCTCAACGCGTCCGCTCTTTCCAGTCTGAACTCTTTAACCCCATATGTCACTATAGAAAACCCAGAAATACCTCGGCTTTGTACTTTAGTGGACTCCGGTTCCACCCATTGTTTTATAGATAATCAGTTTGTTAATCAACACTCATTTACCCCTTACTCGGTCTCACCAATCTGACTCTGGCTCTTCGATGGAACGTCCACCTTCACTATAACCCAAGCAGTAGATGTCAACATCCGCTTCGCATCCGGCGATGTCACACCGGTAACCCTGTTTCAAGCCCCGTTGGATTCTGAGTGTAAGATAGTTCTTGGACATGACTGGCTCACCCGCTACAATCCATTGATTGATTGGGTACTGAGTAGTCTAACATTCCGGACTCCTGCACAAGGAATGCCAACCCTGTCAACACCCCCTGTAAGCCTGGTTTCCACCAGCCTTCCTGACTCTGGTCCTAGTGACCAACCTGGCTTTGCGCCATCTGTACCAGTCTCCGACTCTCTGGCTCACACCCCTCTGAAGGCCCCTCTTGTTTCCCTAATCAATGCAGCCACTTTTGTGTGCGCCTGCAAACTAGAAGGGTCCGTCCAGTTCCAACTTCAGCTCCGTCCCTCGGACTCAGCTCAAGCCCGATCGGCCTCGGCTTCACCTCCTCCAGCCTTACCCAATGTCCCGGAAGAGTACCATGACTTTGCTGATGTATTCAGCAAGGCCAGGGCCTCGGCACTCCCGCCACACTGGGAGTACGACCTGAAGATAGAGCTTGAAGAAGGATCAACCCCGCCCCTCGGCACGATCTACTCACTTTCCCTGGTCGAGCTGCAAGCTCTCCGGACCTTCATCGATGAAAACCTTACTACCGGTTTCATTCGGCCTACTTCCTCCCCTTATGCTGCACCAGTCCTCTTTGTCAAAAAGAAGGACAGCTCCCTCTGGCTTTGTGTAGATTTCTGCGGCCTGAACAAAATCACTAAGAAGGACCAATACCCACTACTGCTCATCTCCGACCTCTTGGATTCACCAAGCCAAGCCAAGATCTATACTAAAATTGACCTTCGGCATGCCTACCACCTTGTCTGGATTGCCCCAGGCAATGAATGGAAGACTGCATTCTGGACTCAGTATGGATCCTACGACTGCCAGTTTATCTTTAATTACTTGGACATTGTCGTACCACTGACTCAGCTTACCCACAAGGGGGCTCCTTGGAACTTCTCTGAGGAGTGCCACCGATCATTCAACAACCTCAAGGCCACCTTCACTACTGCGCCAGTCTTAACTCATTTCATCCCCGAGGTCCCTATCACCGTCGAGACCAATGCATCGGACTATGCCATTGCTGGCCTCCTATCTATCACCTGTGGCGATGGCCAGATACATCTGGTCACTTTCTACTCCCAGACTCTGACGGCCCCGGAATTGAATTATGATACCCACAATAAGGAACTGCTTGCAATCTTTGAAGCATTCCGGACCTGGTGCCACTACCTTGAGGGCTCGGCCTCACTGGTCAATGTTGTTACTGACCACAAGAACCTCGAGTACTTTTCTACCTCCAAGGTACTCACCTGCTGCCAAGCTTGCTGGTCAGAGTTCCTGTCTCAGTTCAACATGATCATCAGATTCAGACCCGGTAAGCTTGGGGCTAAGCCCGACACCCTAACTAGACTATGGGACATCTACCCCAAAGAGGGGGATAGCGGCTATGCCTGAGTGAACCTGCAGAACCTGAGACCGGTTTTCACCCAGGAGCAGCTAGCAGTCTCCCTTCGCACAACTTACCTCGAGTACCCGGTCTTACGAGCAGTCGCACTGATGGATGTAGAGAAACTTCATAATGACATCCTGACCACACTGCCAGACGACCTGGTCTCACAAATCCACCTGTCCGACATGACTGATCCCCGGTGGTCAGTAGATGACACCGGCTTCCTTTGTCTTGATGGAAGGATCTACGTGCCGGACTCAAATGATCTCCATCTTAGGGTCTTGCAGCTTAAGCATGACCACCCTCTATCTGGCCACTTTGGCCAAAACCGAACCCTAGAACTCATTCAGCGTGAATACACCTGGCCTGGCCTCAGGACCTTCGTCAAGGACTATGTCCGGTCTTGCACGGCCTGCGCTCAGGCTAAGGTTCCCCACCATCAGCCTTACGGCCTCCTTAAGCAACTCCCAGTGCCAGAGAAACCGTGGAATTCCATATCTATGGATTTCATCGAGCAACTCCCGGCCTCAACCGGCTTCACGGCCATCCTCGTTGTAGTTGACCGGCTTTCCAAGCAGGCCATATTCATCCCCACCCATGACACCATAACAGCCCCAGAACTTGCCAAACTATTCCTACTCCATGTCTTCTCAAAGCACGGAGTACCGGCCCATGTAACCTCAGACCGAGGCTCGGAGTTCGTCTCTCATTTCTTCCAGTCGCTTGGCAAGGCTTTAGACATGCACTTACACTTCACCTCGGGCTACCACCCCAAAGGTGATGGCCAGACCGAGCAGACCAACCAGACTCTCGAGCAGTACCTCCAAGTCTACTGCAACTACCAACAGGACAACTGGGCCGAACTACTACCTTTGGCCGAGTTCACTTACAACAACACCCCTAGCGCTACTACTGGTGTTGCACCCTTCTTCGCTAATAAGGGCTATCACCCTAACATCTTGGTGTACCCGGAGCGTGATCTCACCTCTGCTTGGGCTCGTGACTATGCAGTTGACTTAGACTCACTGCATCAATACCTACGGGAAGAAATGACCTTAGCACAGCAGTGCTATGAAGGACTGGCCAATGCTAAATGCATGCCGGCTCCGGATTTCAAGGTCAGTGACCAGGTATATGTGAAAGCCAAATACTTCCGGTCTACTCGGCCTTCCAAGAAGCTCTCAGAGAAGAATCTTGGACCGTATCTGGTCATAGCTCAGGCCAGTACCCACTCTTTCACACTGCGCCTGCCAGACTCAATGCGTGTGGTGCACCTGGTCTTCCATGTGTCCCAACTCGAGCCAGCCATCCCTAATACCATCCCAAACCGGACTCAACCACCACCCCCACCAGTCGAAGTCGATGGTGACCTAGAGTTCAAGGTAGCAGAAATCCTCGACTCTAAGGTTGACTGGTGTCGCCGGTGTTGGCTTCAGTACTTAGTCCGGTGGACCGGCTACAAGGGGACCGATGAAGAAACTACTTGGGTACTCGCTACAGAGCTTGACAACGCTTCTGAACTCGTCCAAGAATTTCACTCCAGCTATCCTGGTAAACCCAGACCATATCAATGAGAACCGGTCTCAACTGGCCTCAGCTTCTTTTCTGTTTTCTATCAGTATCTAGTTTTCTTTGATCTCTTACTTACCTTGTTTTCCCTTTCTTCTGTTTCTCTTACTTTACTGGACACCAGACGCATGATATTCGCAGAAGGAAAAAAAAAAAACTACAAGACCGTATGCTACGAAACTACTCGGCCTTGGCCATGGGTTCATCTTCCCCTCCAGACTCCTCCTCTTCATCCTCGCCGTGAGTCTTCAACCACTCTGCTTCCTCGTGCAACTCGTCAGAGTCGAGCTTGGACGAGCCTGAGTCCGAAGGGGACACAGCCATCCCAAAGCCATAGGACTCATCGAGCATCGCCTCGAGCGCGTCAGCGATCCTGCCAGAGTTTTCGGCCACAGCCTCATGAGCCTCAAAGAGGCCTGCCAAGTTGTTGGCGATGAGCCCTGCGACGTCGATAAGCCGCTCGAGCTTATCCTCTAAGCCCAGGAACCTGCCTGCTCTGGCCTTCCTCGCCCCACTCCCACCAACCTCGGGTTTGTCGATCTCCAGCACCTTGGTCGGTTTCAACTTCACCCTCTTCTTTTGGCTCAGCCCGGGCTCAGGCATCCCATCGTCGGCCTTCCTCTTCTTCCCTTTGTCAGCCTTGGAGGCGACCTTGGGACCAGCCTCGGAGTCCTTCCCATCTCCAGGCCACCGGCATTTGCCCTTCGACTGATTGCAGCGGACACAGGCTACCTGTTTTTTGTTGCTGTCCACAAGGAATTTGCAGATGACTTGGGCCCGGGCGCAGCACGTGCAGCTAAAAAGGAATGTCAAGAGAAGTACACACAAGATGGGGGAATACTCACCTGGGGTCCATAACTACCTTTTTTACTTTGCTGGCCTCGCTACCATCGGCCCTGGCTTCGTCACCCTTCCCGGCCTCGGCCTTGCGTCTTCACTCGGCCTCCCTTTCCTCCTCAGCCTTGCATCTCTCCTCCTCCTCACGCACCCTTTGCTCCTCGGCCTCCCACGCTATCCTCTCGGTTTCGGCCTTCTCCCTCACCACCCTCTCAGCCTCAAGCTGAGCCTGCTCCTCCTGCCGGGCTTGCTCAGCTGCCTTTCACCTTTTTCTCTCCTTCACCTTCACCTTCATCACCTCCTCTTCATCGTCGGTGTCATACCTGATGTCGTCATCAGGCAGTTGGGTCCAGTCAATAACGACCTGGCCTTCATCATCATTGTCAGTCGCAGTGATTGGCCTCGAATCGGACATGATGAATAGGATGAGAAAGAAAGACGCAAAGGGCTTAGCGAGCCACAAGTATTGGTTTTTCAAACTCAGCCGATTTTCGGGCTCAGCCTACCACTCTCGCAGGGGTCTCATGGGTTTGACCCCTAAGAGGGGGATACTGTCATAGTCGTGCCTTGACCCTGGCTGGACTCAGCCTCGCACTCACTCAGTCCGGCCTTGGCCTTGCCAATCCTGTATCTCCAGTTGGTCTAGCGCGGTAGACACTGCTTTGCAGTGTCTGTCACTTCGGCTAAGCCCTGCCCACTCCTGTCTCCAGTCCACCTGTCCCGGTCTCCATTATCTTTGTCATATCTTACTAATACTTGCCTTACCAATCATCTTAGCAATCCTTGCGAGACCGGCATTACTGGTCTCCATACTATAGTTACTTCTGGTATATAGACTCGTAGATACTCAGCCTGTACTCCTCAGTCCAAAATCAACTAAGTTACCTCTGATAACTCTGTCTTAGCCTTGGACTCGGACTGAGGCCCATGCAAGGGAATAGCACTGTATCCTCAGTTGCTAAGTCCAATCAGTCCAATCATCTGTATCTTCGACTCCCCTTCTGATCCCGACCCCTTGGCCTCGCGCCCACTTCGGTCTCCAGTCCAGTCTCAACCCAGACATCCCATACTTGACACATCCATCCTGCTTAATTGCTCATGTGTGACTGGCAGTACTGATGGTTCCCATGCATTCAGCAATTGTGCAAGTAGATCCATGTTCATACCATCCACTGGGGGAGCAGTTGGTTCCCATTCATTCAGGAACCAGTTCATCAAGTTGTCATGTGGATCTATTACTAGAAAATTAGTTTGTGGCAATTGTGCCAACTCACTGCCCATGATTCCATCCTCTGCCAGAGGGGTTTGCTCCCTTTCCTGCAGGAACTGATCCAGCAAGCCTTCACATGAATCTATAGTGAAAAGACATTTGTTGTTGAGCTTGGAGAGAAATCATGCCCACTCACCAGCCATGATATCCATGTTCAACCCCACTATATCTGCACTTCCACTTGAGACAATTAGTGGAGGGGTTGGCTCATGCAACTCATGCAGTTGTACTAGCATCTCCTGCAGATTTTTGGACTGTTTCATGCCAGTGCTAGATTGCCTTGGCTTGATTGGTCTTACATTAGCTGTGGATGGCTTAGGTTGCTGGATCCAACAATGAAGACAACCTCACCTCAACAATGGAAACAAACTTGGCAGGACTGTTTGGTGGACATATTCAATGATGATGGGTTCACTGATAGCTTGATGATCAATCAAGATTTAAACTTGTAGGAACAATGGTGAGAGTATCATTCATTCCCACCCCAGCAGCATAGGATGTTTTCAAAGATGAAGGACATGAGTGTGGCACTATTTTCCATGTGCAGCATGTGCCACTCTGGATATGAGGTGAGCATGCATTGAGCCTGCACTATGTACTGGTAGCCACTGGCTTTAGGCATTTGCATTGCATCAATGTGAGCTTTACAGTGTGTTGTCATAGTCATGTCTTGACCCCAGCCAGACTTGGCCTCATATCCATTCAGCCTGGCCTTGGCCTCACCAATTTCTTATCCCCAGATGTCCTAGTGCAGTGAACATAGCTTTGCAGTGCATGTCACTTTGGTTAAGCTCTGCCCAGTCTTGTCCCCAGTCTGCCCTGTCCCAGTCTCTGCTACCTTAGTCATACATTACTAATACTTGTCTTACCAATCACCTTAACAATCTTTGTGAGACCAGCATTACTGGTCTCTGCACTATAGTTGTCTCTAGTATATAAACTCATAGATACTCAGCCTGTAGTCTTCAGTCTGAAATCAACTAAGTTACTCTGATAATCCCACCTCAGCCTTGGACTCAGACTGAGACCCATGCAAGGGAATAGTGCTGTAACCTCAGTTGCTAAGTTCAATCAGTCCACCCCTCTGTATCTTCAACTTTCCTCCTGATCCCAACCCCTTGGCCTCACACCCACCTCAGTCTCTGGTCTGGCCTCAACCTGGACACCCCAAACTTGACAGTATTTCAGACTTGCCACTTGTGTGGTTCTTGGCAACCAAGACTCATTTCCAACCTCCCCATGGCCATGCTGCCACCAACCCTGACTCTGCTTCAGCCAGTGGAACTCGCCACAAGACAGTACTAGCTGCCTTGGGCACCACTAGGCACTCTCCAGATCCTGTCAGTCCTTTCAGGGGCTTTTCAGCCTGGACATCCAATACCCCCACCCCATGTTGTCCCACTGCTCCCATCCCCGAGGATGACCCCAGCAATGATGGGCTGGGCAATGATGATGATAACAATCCTGATGATGATGACCCTGGCAACAGTCCTGGTGATGATGGGCCCAGTGAAGATAATCCAGAAGATGAACCAGACTTCCCAGATCTGGACACTGAGCCCACCATTATGGTCCTGGACAATCTTGCAGAAGCCATCAAACTGTTGGCTCACAATGCCCACACTAGCGAGTCCTCAAGCAGGACCAAGTTACATGAGCCTGACACCTTTGATGGCACTGACCCCAAGAAACTTTGTGCCTTCTTCATTCAGTGCAAGCTGAATTTCCAAGACCAGCCTCAGGCTTTTAGGACCAACTGTGCCAAAGTCATCTTCATGCAGTCTTACCTCAAGGGCATGGCTCTTGAATGGTTCGAGCCAGATTTGCTTGGACTCAATGACCCTGATGACTGGCCTCTCTGGATGGACTCCTGGAGGGAGTTTGTCCTAGAGCTACAAACCACCTTCAGCCCCCATGATCTGGTCACTGATGCCAAGAGTCAGCTTACCATTTACACATGAAGGATAGTCAGCACATTAATAAATACATGGTGGACTTCAACTGCTTGCTTTGCAAGTCCAGGGTTACAGAGATGGTGTGCTGCACCATCACTTCTATTCTGGGCTCCCAGACTGGATTAAGGATGAAGTCTGTCGAGTTGGCAAACCCTGGACTCTTTGTGAAGCTTTGCCACCTTGCCCAGGAAATAGATGTGTGCTATTGGGAGTGCAAGGAGGAAATCCAATGGGCAGGTAGGCATCAGGGCTTGTCCACCTCCAACAACAAGTCTAGTGGCCCTGGTAGTAATAGCCAGGACAAGGCCAAGACTGGAAGCAATAACAACACTGGTTCTACCCAGTCCAAGCTGGCTTCATCAAAGGCAGGCAATAACAGCAACTCATCCAAGCCCGAGCCTAGCAAACTCAGGAAGGATGGGAAACTCACCCCAGAAGAATGCAAGCATTGCATAGAGGGCAACCTCTGCATGTTCTGTGGAGGCCCTGGCCACTTTGCTGAGAAGTGCCCCAAGAAGATCAGAAAGGCCAAGGCTCATGCTGTGGCCACCAGTGAGGCTGCACCAGTCTCAGTCTTGGGTTCTAGCCCCAAGACAAAAAAATAGGTAGCAGCTCCTGGGACTCCACACAATCTGGGAGCTGCATTGACTCCAGTTGGGCAAACTTGGCAACTAGACTCAACATGTCCACTCTTTCCAGTCCAAACTCTTTGACCCTGTATGCCACATTAGAAAATCCAGAATTACCTCAGCTTTGTACTTTAGTGGACTCTGGTTCCACTCATTGTTTTATAGATAATCAATTTGCTAATCAACACTCATTTACCCCATATTTGGTCTCCCCAATCTGACTCCAGCTCTTCAATGGAATGTCTACTTTCACCATAACCCAAGCAGTAGATGTCAATATCTGCTTCATGTCTGGCAATGTTACCCCAGTAACCCTGTATCTAGCCCTGTTGGATTCTGAGTGTAAGATAGTCCTTGGACATGACTGGCTCACCCACCACAATCCATTGATTGATTGGGTACTGGGCAGTCTAACATTCCAGACTCCTGCACAAGGAATGCCAACCCTGTTGACACCCCTGTAAGCCCAGTTTCCACTGGCCTTCCTGACCCTGGTCCCAGTGACCAACCTGGCCTTGCACCATCTGTACTGGTCTCTGACTCCCCAGCTCACACCCCCCTGAAGGCCCCTCTTGTTTCCCTACTCAATGCAGCTGCCTGTGTGTGCACCTGCAAACTAGAAGGGTCTGTCCAGTTCCAACTTCAGCTCCACCCCTTGGACTCAGTTCAAGCCCAATCAGCCTCAGCATCCCCTCCTCTGGCCTTACCCAATGTACCAGAAGAGTACCATGACTTTGCTGATGTATTCAGCAAGGCCAAGGCCTCAGCACTCCTGCCACACTGGGAGTATGACCTGAAGATAGAGCTCGAAGAAGGAACAACCCTGCTGTAGTAGGGGGAGAGGGGCTAGTCAAGTGTGAGAAGAGCTTAGTCATACAGGCAGAAGGGAGCAAGGACAGAGGTACATAGTGTGGGTGTGTCACTAGGAGATGAACAGGGAGAAGGTTCTTCCTACTTCATCACCTCTCAGCACCATCTACTTGCTGTCCCTGGTCAAGCTCCAGACTCTCTGGACTTCCATCAATGAGAACCTCACTACTGGTTTCATTCAGCCTACTTCCTCCCCTTATGCTGCACTGGTCCTCTTTGTCAAAAAGAAGGACAGCTCCCTCCAGCTTTGTGTAGACTTCCATGGCCTCAACAAAATCACTAAGAAAGACCAATACCTGCTACCACTCATCTCCAACCTCTTAGACTCACCAAGCTGAGCCAAGATCTATACTAAGATTGATCTTTGGCATGCTTACCATCTCATCTGGATTGCCCCAGGCAATGAATGGAAGACTGCCTTTTGGACTTGGTATGGATCCTACAAGTGGCTGGTAATGCCCTTCAGCCTCACCAATGCCCTGGCCACCTTCCAATGCTTTGTGAATACCATTTTCACAGACATGCTGCTTATGGGATTCCTAATCTACTCTGGAGATAAGGAATCCCATAAGCAGCATGTCTGAGAAGTCCTCTGCCAGCTTTGGCTTCACAGCCTTTATGCAAAGCTGGAGAAATGTGAGTTCCACTCAGACTCAGTTGAATACATTGGCTTCCACCTTTCCCCTGCCAGCCTCATGATGTCAAAGGAAAAGGTCCAGATCATCTGTGATTGGCCTGAGCCTTGCAAGGTCAAAGACATACAATCTTTCCTCAGCTTCACAAACTTCTATTGCCAGTTTATCTTTAATTATTCAGACATTGTCATACCACTGACTTGGCTTACCTGCAAGGGGGCTACTTGGAACTTCTCCGAGGAGTGCTGCCAGTCATTCAATAACCTCAAGGCCACCTTTACCACTGTGCTGGTCTTAACTCATTTCATCCCCAGGGCTCCTATTACCATCGAGACTGATGCTTTGGACTATGCCATCACCAGCATTCTGTCTATCACCTGCAGCAGCAGCCAGACACATCTGGTCACATTCTACTCCCAAACTCTGACCACCCCAGAGTTGAACTACAGTGAGGGACAAAAGCATTGCAATGTTTGTGAGGTGTGACTTGCTGCTGATGTAGCTCAGGCTATTCTGCATGGATAATCATGATACCTATACCATTGGAAAGGGGTGACTCAAAACTTTCCAGAGCACTAAGGTTCAGTCCAAACAAAGCAATAAATGCCAAGATACACCCTATTCTTTCCAAAAAGTGCATTGCAATGCTTTTGTCCCTGACTGGTGAAATAGTGAAAAGTGACCTTTTGATGGAATTGAGGGCATGAAGGATGGGAAAATATGATCACATAATAAACCACATGATCTTCCAGATGATTTGTCAGCATGTAAGCAATGACAAACATTGGACTTGTACCATTAACCCTCCCTCTTTTACCACAACTCATGAAATCATCTCTCTAGCTCACATGGTCATTTTCTCAAGGAATTCTTATCAAATACTGGTGGCCACCATAGTACCATCAGTATAACATGCTCTCAGAACCATCAGTCCCTTAAAAAACCTGCTGTCAGTCATTCCCTGGACTGTTTACCCCCCCATGCCTGATGTGTTTTGGGACTAATCAGTACTTGGAAGGCTGAGAATGTTTTGGAGGTCAATCTGGCACTTCAGAACATGATGGACAAACTAGTCTCCTCTCAACCAATGCATTTCTGGCACAGGAACACTGGTATGGAAGTTGGGGTGAGACAAAACCTCCTTGTGCTCTGAGCACCATAAGAGGGTTCACTTGATCTTGCTCTGATTTGAACTGTAGCTGACTGGGGAAAGGTTATTTGGTTATATGTGACCAAATGCAATATTCAGGGCCAGATGGAAGCACAGGATTCTGCTTCATGGCAGTTCAGTAGCATATCCTTCTGATGATACCCAGGGGTAAAGAGGATTTTGTCTTGCCCTAACTTCCATACCACTGTCCATGTGCCAGAAATGCATTGGTTGAGAGGAGGCTAGTTTGTGCATCATGTTCTGAAGTGCCAGATTGACCTCCAAAACATTCTCAGCCTTCCAAGCACTGATTAGTCCCAAAACACATCAGGCATGGGGGGAAACAGTCCAGGGAATGACTGACAGCAGGTTTTTTAAGGGACTGATGGTTCTGAGAGCATGTTATACTGATGGTACTGTGGTGGCCACCAGTATTTGATAAGAATTCCTTGCAAAAATGACCATGTGAGCTAGCACTGCAAGCATTTCACAATTTTTCATGATCAAGCATGTTGAAAAAAATTGAAGGAAGCAATACCATGTTATAATGGATGTTCTCACAGACAAAATCCAAAAATAATATTTCATTTTCTTTGCCTTCTCCACCAGAAAACATGAATTGACAGTAATTGTCATTAGACTAAAAGCTAATGGTCATTACCATCAATTAATATTTATAGGTGGGACATGCAAAGAAAATAAATTATTACTTTTGGATTTTTTGTTTGAAAACATCCAAAATAACATTGTATCTCTTCTTTCAATTTTTTTCAACATGTTCTGTTATGAAATATTGTGAAATGCTTGCAGTGTAGAGAGATGATTTCATGGGTTGTGGTAGAAGAGGGAGGGTTAATGGTACAAGTCCAATGTTTGTCATTGCTTACATGCTGACAAATCATCTGGAAGATCATGTGGTTTATTATGTGATCATATTTTCCCATCCTTCATGCCCTCAATTCCATCAAAAGGTCACTTTTCACTATTTCACCAGTCAGGGACAAAAGCATTGCAATGCACTTTTTGGAAAGAATAGGGTGTATCTTGGCATTTATTGCTTTGTTTGGACTGAACCTTAGTGCTCTGGAAAGTTTTGAGTCACCCCTTTCCAATGGTATAGGTATCATGATTATCCATGCAGAATAGCCTGAGCTACATCAGCAGCAAGTCACACCTTGCAAACATTGCAATGCTTTTGTCCCTCACTGTATGATACCCATGATAAGGAATTGCTTGCAATCTTTGAAGCATTCTGGACCTGGCACTACTACCTTGAGGGCTTGGCCTCACTGGTCAATGTTGTTACCAACCACAAGAATCTCAAGTACTTCTCTACCTCTAAAGTACTCACCCACCACCAGGCTCGCTGGTCAGAATTCCTGTCTCAGTTCAATATGATCATTAGATTCAGAAACAGCAAGCTTGGGGCTAAGCCTGATGCCCTAACTAGGCAATTGGATGTCTACCCCAAAGAGGGGGATAGCAGCTATGCCCAAGTGAACCTGCAAAATATGAGACTGGTCTTCACCCAGGAGCATCTAGCAGTCTCCCTTCATGCCACTTACCTCAAGTACCCAGTCTTACAAGCAGTTGCCTTAATGGATGTTGAGAAACTACACAATGATATCCTGACCACACTGCTGGATGACCTGGTCTCACAAATCTGCCTGTCTGACATGACTGATCCCTGGTGGTCAGTAGATGACACTGGTTTCCTTTGGCTTGATGGAAGGATCTATGTGCTGGACTCAAATGATCTCCACCTTAGGGTCTTGTGGCTTAAGCATGACCACCCCCTGTCCAGCCATTTCAGCCAAAACCACACACTAGAACTCATACAGCATGAATATACCTGGCCCAGCCTCAGGACATTTGTCAAAGACTATGTCTGGTCTTGCACAGCCTGTGCTTAGGCTAAGGTTCCCTGCCATCAGCCTTATGGCCTTCTCAAACAACTTCCAGTGCCAGAGAAGCTATGGAATTCTATCTCTATGGATTTCATTGAGCAACTTCTGGCCTCATCTGGCTTCATGGCCATCCTTGTAGTAGCTGACCAGCTTTCCAAGCAGGCCATATTCATCCCAACCCATGACACTATCATGGCCCCAGAACTTGCCAAGCTTTTCTTACTCCATGTCTTTTCTAAGCATGGAGTGCCAGCCCATGTAACCTCAGACCGAGGCTTGGAGTTTGTGTCTCATTTCTTCCAGTCACTTGGTAAGGCCTTAGATATGTGGTTGCACTTCACCTTGGGCTACCACCCTGAAGGTGATGGCCAGACCGAAAGGACCAACCAGACTCTTGAACAGTATCTCTGAGTGTGCTGCAACTGCCAGCAGGACAATTGGGCTGATCTGTTACCCCTGGCTGAGTTTGCTTACAATAATGCCCCTAGCACTACTCCCAGTGTTTCACCATTCTTTGCTAATAAGGGCTACCACCCTAACATCTTGGTATACCCAGAGCATGACCTTACTTCTGCTCAGGCTTGTGAATTTGCAGTCGACCTAGACTCATTACACCAGTACCTACATGAGGAAATGACCCTCACCCAACAACAACACCAAGGCCTGGCCAATCTAAACGCATGCTGGCCCCAGACTTCAAGGTCAATGACCAAGTATATGTCAAAGCCAAATACTTCTGGTCAACTCAGCCTTCCAAGAAGCCCTTGGAGAAGAACCTTGGACCATATCTGGTCATAGCTCAGGCCAATACCCACTCTTTCACACTGCACCTACCAGACTCAATGTGTGCAGTACACCTGGTCTTCCATGTCTCCCAACTCGAGCTGGCCATTCCTAAAAGCATCCTGAACTGGACTCAACCACCACCCCCACCAGTTGAAGTCAATGGTGAACTAGAGTTTGAGGTGGCTGAAATCCTTGACTCCAAGGTTGACTGGCATTGCCAGTGTTGGCTTCAGTATCTAGTCTGGTGGACCAGCTATGAAGGGACTGATGAAGAAACTACTTGGGTACTCACTGCAGAGGTAGACAATGCTTCTGAACTTGTACAAGAGTTCCATTCCTGCTACCCCAGTAAATCCAGCCCATACCAATGAGGACCAGTCTCACTGGCCTCAACTTCTTTTCTGTTTTCTATTGGTATCTAGTTTTTCTTTTGATCTCTTATTTACCTTGTTTTCCCCTTCTTGTTTCTCTTACTTTACTGTAGAACACTGGACCTGGACACTGGACACATCACATTCACAGAGAAGGGTAACAAGGGTGCTATGCTACCATGACTACTCGGCTTCAGCCATGCTTTCATCTCCCCCCTCAGCTTCCTCTTCCTCCCCCTTGGCCTGCAGCCACTCCACTTCCTCATGCAGTTCATCCAAGTCGAGCTTGGATGAGCCCAAGTCTGAGGGGGTGACTGTGAGTCCAAGGGGGTGACCACCACCCTGAAGCCATAAGACTCGTTGATTATGGCCTCAAGCACATCAGCAATGCAGCCTGAGTTCTTGACTACAGCCTCTTGAAGCTCAAAAAGGCCCACCAAGTTGTTGGCAATGAGCCCTGTAATGTCAATAAGCCACTCGAGCTTGTCTTCCAAGCCCAAGAGCCCCCCTGCCATGGCCTTCCTAGCCCTGCTCCCACTGGCCTTGGGCTCATTGATCTCCAGCACCTTGATTGGTTTCAACTTCACCTGCTTCTTCTGGCTCAGCCCAGGCTCAGGCATCTCATCATCAGCCTTCTGCTTCTTTCCTTTGTTGACCTTGATCTTAGGACTGGCCTCAGTGTCCTTCTGTCCTTCCCATCTACAGGCCACCAGTGCTTGCCCTTTGACTGGTTGCACCATATGCAGGTGACCTGCTTTTTATTACCATCCACAAGAAACTCACAGACAGTCTTTGCCTGGGTGCAGCAGGTACAGCTAAAAGTGGGCTTCAGACAAAATGTGCAAGAGTAGAAAAGGTTACTCACCTGGGGTCCATGACCACCTTTTTCACCCCAGCAGCCTCACTACTACCAGCCCTGGCTTCATCACCCTTCTTGACCTTGGCCTTACATTTTCACTTGGCCTCCCTCTCCTCCTTGGACCTATGCCTCCTCTCCTCCTCATGTGCCCTCTCCTCTTTGGCCTCATGTGCTGCTCTCTCTCTCTCCACCCTTTCAGCCTCCAGCTGTGCCTGCTCCTCCTGCCAGGCTTGCTCAGCTGCCTTGCACCACATTCTCTCTTTGGCCTTGGCCATCATTGTCTCCTTGTCGTCAGTGTCATATTGGATGGCATCATCTGATACCTGGGTCCAGTTGATGACAACCTGGCCTTTGTTGTTATTGTCAGTTGTGGTGATTGGCCTCAATTCGGACATAATGGATAGGATGTGAAAGACAGATGCAAAGGGCTTAGTGGCCTACAAGTATCAATTTTTTGAACTCAGCCTACCACTCTCACAGGGGTCTCATGGGTTCAACCCCTAAGAGGGGGATACTGTCATAGTCATGTCTCAACCCCAGCTGGACTTGGCCTTGTATCCATTTAGCCTGGCCTTGGCCTCACCAATTTCTTATCCCCAGATGTCCTAGTGCAGTGAACATGGCTTTGCAGTGCATGTCACTTCAGTTAAGCACTGCCTGGTCTTGTCCCTGGTCCACCCTGTCCCAGTCTCTGCTACCTTAGTCATACATTACTAATACTTGTCTTACCAATCACCTTAACAATCTTTGTGAGACTGGCATTACTGGTCTCCATACCATAGTTGTCACTAGTATATAAACTCATAGATACTCAGCCTGTAGTCCTCAGTCTGAAATCAACTAAGTTACTCTGATAATCCCACCTTGGCCTTGGACTCAGACTGAGACCCATGCAAGGGAATAGTGCTGTAACCTCAGTTGCTAAGTTCAATCAGTCCACCCCTCTTGTATCTTCAACTTTCCTCCTGATCCTGACCCCTCAGCCTCACCCCTGCCTCAGTCTCTGGTCTGGCCTCAACCCAGACACCCTGAACTTGACATGAGTGACAAAAGTGTTGCAATGTTTGTGAGGTGTGATTTGCTGCCAATGTAGCTCAGGCTATTCTGCATGGATAATCATGATACCTATACCATTGGAAAGGGGTGACTCTAAGCATTCCAGAGCACTGAGGTTCAGTCCAAACAAAGCCATACATGCCAAGATACACCCTATTCTTTCCAAAAAGTGCATTGCAACACTTTTGTCCCTGACTGGTGAAATAGTGAAAAGTGACCTTCTGATGGGATTGAGGGCATGAAGGATGGGAAAATATGATCACATAATAAACCACATGATCTTCCAGATGATTTGTCAGCATGTAAACAATGACAAACATTGGACTTGTACCATTAACCCTCCCTCTTTTACCACAACTCATGAAATCATCTCTCTAGCTCACATGGTCATTTTCTCAAGGGATTCTTATCAAATACTGGTGGCCACCACAGTACCATCAGTATAACATGCTCTCAGAACCATCAGTCCCTTAAAGAACCTGCTGTCAGTCATTCCCTGGACTGTTTCCCCCCATGCCTGATGTGTTTTGGGACTAATCAGTACTTGGAAGGCTGAGAATGTTTTGGAGGTCAATCTGGCACTTCAGAACATGATGCACAAACCAGTCCCCTCTCAACCAATGCATTTCTGGCACATGGACAGTGGTATGGAAGTTAGGGCAAGACAAAATCCTCTTTACCCCTGGGTGTCATCAGAAGGATATGCTACTGAACTGCCATGAAGCAGAATCCTGTGCTTCCATCTGTCCCTGAACATTGCCTTTGGTCACATATGACCAAATAACCTTTTGCCAGCCAGCTACAGTTCAAATCAGAGCAAGATCTAGTGAAGCCTCTTATGGTACTTGGAGCACAAGGAGATTTTGTCACCCCAACTTCCATACCAGTGTTCCTGTGCCAGAAATGCATTGGTTTAGAGGGGACTGGTTTGTACATCATGTTCTGAAGTGCCAGATTGACCTCCAAAACATTCTCAGCCTTCCAAGTACTGATTAGTCCCAAAACACATCAGGCATGGGGGGAAACAGTCCAGGGAATGACTGACAGCAGGTTCTTTAAGGGACTGATGGTTCTGAGAGCATGTTATACTGATGGTACTGTGGTGGCCACCAGTATTTGATAAGAATCCCTTGAGAAAATGACCATGTGAGCTAGAGAGATGATTTCATGAGTTGTGGTAAAAGAGGGAGGGTTAATGGTACAAGTCCAATGTTTGTCATTGTTTACATGCTGACAAATCATCTGGAAGATCATGTGGTTTATTATGTGATCATATTTTCCCATCCTTCATGCCCTCAATCCCATCAGAAGGTCACTTTTCACTATTTCACCAGTCAGGGACAAAAGTGTTGCAATGCACTTTTTGGAAAGAATAGGGTGTATCTTGGCATGTATGGCTTTGTTTGGACTGAACCTCAGTGCTCTGGAATGCTTAGAGTCACCCCTTTCCAATGGTATAGGTATCATGATTATCCATGCAGAATAGCCTGAGCTACATCAGCAGCAAATCACACCTCACAAACATTGTAACACTTTTGTCACTCATGTCAAGTTCAGGGTGTCTGGGTTGAGGCCAGACCAGAGACCAAGGCAGGTATGAGGCTGAGGGGTTGGGATCAGGAGGAAAGTTGAACATACAGAGGGGTGGACTGATTGGACTTAGCGACATTGGCAGCAAATCACACCTCACAAACATTGCAATGCTTTTGTCCCTCACTGTATGAAAGAGGCCCCCTATCATGAGTGCAGTGGGAGGTATGTGCAACTTCTGCATCTGGCAGATCTGGTATTTGTGACAAGTACAAACACACCATCATGTCCTCAACAAGCAGAGGAGGCAGGTGTGGACAATGAAGACACCTTTGTGTCTGAGTGTTGATCTTCATTGGTGACAGATGAGGGAGGTGGGCAGCTGTTGATGGTTTTGGTAGAGAAGGAGTAGAAATGGTCTAGCCAATCCTCATGGTTGTCATCCTTGGGCAGGTTGAGTTCCAATTGCAGCCAGTGGGAGAGGCCATCAGGACTGGCATGCTTGTCTGGGGGAATGTGCAGGAGTTTGAATGAGAAGAGGAGGACACTGGTGATCCAGCAGTTGATCATTGCATTAGGATGCAGATCTAGGTTGTTTATCATCCCCTTCATGTATTTCACATCACTCTCCACAGTGAAGTTAGTGAGACTGAAGATGTATACACATACCACACACAACACATGGAAGAGACCATACAACTCAAGCTTAGCCAGGGAGTAGCAGCTCTCCACTTTGTTGAGGGTGATGGACCCAAATCAACTAGGGTAGTGCTTGCCATCTTTGCTGAGCTGGTAAAGGATGTAGCCAACTGCAATGACAGAGGTGTCAACTGCTAAAATGACTTCATGGCCACACCCATACTTGATCCACCAGAGTGCAGGGGACTTTACAACTTCATCCTTGAGTCATTGCATGGCAGCACATTGTGGCTCATCCCATGTGAATGGCATGTCCTTCTGCATGAGTGCAACTGGCAGCTGCATGATTTTGGTGAAGTCTTTGATGAAGATGCAGAGGACACTGCAGATGCCAGGGAATGCATAGGGTGCAAGGATCCTTTTCAAACTTGGAAGGCAGGATTGCATGGCTGAGCACTATAAGCAAGTGTGGGAATGGAGTTGATATTTGGAAATGATGGAGATATGATGAAAGCCAGAATGCCATATATGGGTGCTAAAAACTTTTGATAGGTGCTTAACTTGCTTCCTCTTTGCAATCTAGCACTGATGACTGCTAATGTCCAGCTGTCCTTCTACACATGATGGCTCTAGTCTTCATCAGCATTCATGGTATGGTATGCAACTCATTGATGAGTTAGGCAGTGTCAGCTGTAACCATGTCCACAACACCTTTGGTGTGTGACACTGTGACCTTACCACCTTTGGCACTCTACTTGAGCCACATTGGCTCACCACTCTGCCACAAGGCCATGTGAATGCAGTCCACATTTACCAGGGAGACACCACATTTGTGCTACAGGATGAAATCCCACATCATAGCTTGCCCCTCATCAATGACATCCTTGTGAAGTATGAGACCACCTGCTATCAGCGTGCAGATGGTTCATATGAAACTATCCCAGAGAACCATGGGGTCTGCAGGTTTATCTGGAATCATTGTATAGTCATTAACTGCATCCTTTGGCATTTGGTGAACATCAAAGCCACCATCTCAGCAAAGAAGTTCATATTAGCTGCCCCCTCTGCTGTGATCATCAGTCACAAATGCACCTTTAAAGGTTGTGTTCCTGAAGAAAGCAAAGTGCTGAAGATCTGCAATTGGCCCAAGTGCCACAACCTGACCCAGGTTTACAGTGAGGGACAAAAGTGTTGCAATGTTTGTGAGGTGTGAGTTGTTGCTGATGTAGCTCGGGCTATTCTGCACAGATAATAATGATACCTATACCATTGGAAAGGGGTGACTCTAAGCTTTCCAGCGCACTAAGGTTCAGTCCAAACAAAGCAATACATGCCGAGATACACCCTATTCTTTCTGACAAGTGCATTGCAACGCTTTTGTCCCTGACTGGTGAAATCATGAAATTTCCCACCAGCTTCCATCCTGAAGCCCCCTGGTTCATCCCATTGTTGTCAGCCCCATCTCAGCCCATGTAGCTTGGTCAGCATGTTCTCCTTGTCAGTACAACATCCAGAAGGACATTCTTTGGTCACCTCAGGTCTGTTACTCAGTTAGAAAGGTCTTAGGTGGTCATTTCAGTCTCCCCACTTGATGAAGCATATGGATCATTCCTCCCTGCTCCCTGAAACATCTTTATTCCAATCTCATCCATCATTCTCCCCAAATTGTGACAGCTACAGTATGCCCTGCTGTTCTCCAGTCTCCTGGATCACATCCATGATGAGTATGACATGCATCTTGCCTTCTTATTGCAAGATACAGCAGAAGACATCCCCCCTTCTCCCTCTCCTCCATCAGAGCCCCATTCATGAAGCTTTTATTAACTTTGCTGAGAGGACAAATGGGTGGGAGATGCAATCACCTATGCTCTTGTTACCCCACAGACCCCCAATGCCCCAGCCCTTTGATGCCTGACTCATGCCATCCATTTCTGGATTTAATACTTCCCCATCTGGAAACACCATCCATCTGTCATCCCACCTTTTGATCTAGTGATGTCTCTGCTGAGATCTGACATGCATCACTACCCCCTAATGTGATATCAGTGTGCTTACTCAGTTTCTGACATTCTTTGACTCATACTGTGATATTTTGACTGTCCCTGACTTGTTTATTGCTAATACTTACCAATCCTTTTCACTTGCTTACTTTTCATTTCTCACTTACTCATCATGGTTACTCATTGCTTACTGTCCTTACTCATCACTTACCAAGTGTTTGTGCCTTGTTTGTCATAGGCTGCACTCCCTACAGTATATAATCCCCCCTGTACTTGGCTACAGCCCAAGCAATAAAAAGTCAATCAAGCAATCAGAAGTCACTCAAGCAGTCAGTTCAACTCATAACTCATCATCAACAGTTTTTTTTTTTTTTTTTTTATCTCTGTATTAAAGTGCTTGAGGACTTTTTTGTCCTATGTTGCACTATACTAGTGAATATTAATGACTAAGTAGGGCCCCCTGTGGCCTGCCTTTCCCTACAAACGAGTGAATGCCCTACTGGCAGGGTTGATGACCCCCCAGCAGTCTGCTGTTCCCACCGGCCATTTTAGACACTCTGTCTTGTAGTAGGGATGGCTTTGGACATTGACTAGTCATTAAACCTCTGTCTACACTGAACCAGCAGCCCTTAGGCCAGCTGGTGTGTTGGGGAACATGTTCTCCTCCATCTGTTTGTTTGGAGTCTGTCAAGTGGGTTCTGGTACTGAGATGGTGGGGATTGGATGGGGAATGGACGTGGGAACATGTTTGCTGAATGATGCCGGTGGTAGAGGAGTTATGGATGGTGGTCTGTCATACATTATGAGTGAATTGGTGGTGGGGACATGAGTGTCGGGGATGTGTGGTGGGAGCATGTGGCGGAGTGAGCTATGGGTGCATTGGCATGTGTATGTTTTGGTAGCATGCTGTGTTAGTCTAGTATTGACCTGTGTGCTGCTTCACCTGATGTCATTCTATTATTTGAGTACCTCACCGAAGGTGTTCTGTAGATGTTTGGTCATAGATATGTATTTGATGAGTGATGTCCGCGCTCTCTGGTTTGATAGGAGGTATGCCAGGGACATGGCCTCCCTGCCTAGTTCGCTCCTTAGGACGTGTCTTTCTCTGTTGTATCTAGGGCATTGGAAGAGGAAATGATGTATGTCTTCTGGGATGGTGTGAGTCAAAGTGTGGAAAGCTGGTGTAAACCAAACAAATCCAACACCAAAGACAAATGTGAGTGAGTGGTGGTGTGCCTCTGCAGAACCTGGAGTGCAGAAAACCTAAATGTGTGGGGGAAACTTTGATGGCAGGTGCTCCTAGCACAAGTTGACGATGAGTTACACAGGAGAAGACAAGCAAGTGATGATTGGATGGAGGATGCTGAACAGAGTGAAGGTGTTCAGCCGAAAGGACTTGGGATGAAGGACTTTGATGAGACGTGCTCCTGGCACAAGTCGATGACAAGTTATGCAGGAGTGGATGGATGACTAAACAAGAGGTTGCTGACTAAGCACTGATGATACTGCTGATGATGAATAGAGGTAGATAGACCCTTGATGGAGCCTCAACTACCAATGATATAAATGAAGACAGATAGACTCTTCTGAGTGAGCCTCAACTGTCAACAACAAGATATGCTGAGCTGAGCTGACTTCTGGATTGATTCTGAATTGCTTCTTGATTGCTTCTTGGGTAGCTAAGTACATGGGGGTTTATATACTATGGGGGGAGCACAGCTTGTGACAAACAAGGCACAAACACTTGGTAAGTAATGAGTAAGGACTGAGTAATCATGATGAGTAAGCAAGAAATGAAAAGTAAGCAAGCAAAGAGGATTGGTAAGTATTGGCAATGAATGAGTCAAGGATAGTCAAAATATCACAGAATGAGTCAAATAGAGTCAGAAACTGAACAAGTGCACTGATATCACATTAGGGGGTGGCGATGCAAGTCAGATCTTGGCAGAGACATCTCTAGATCCAAAGATGGCATGACAGATGGACAGTGTTTCCAGATAGGGAAGTATTAATTCCAGAATTGAAGGGCATGAGTCAGGCATCAAAGGGGCCTAGGGTGTTGGGGGTCTGTGGGGCAATGGGAAGCATATGCAATTGCATCTCCCACCCTTTCATCCTCTCAGCGAAGTTAACAAAAACTTCATGGACAGGGCTCTGATGGAGGAGGAGGAGAAGGGGGGACATCCTCTGCTGGATCTTGCAGTAAGAAGGCAAGATGCATGTCATACTTGTCATGAATGTGATCAGGGAGGCTGGAGAACAGTAGATTATACTGCAGCTGTCGCAATGCAGGAAGAATGATGGACAAGATTGGAACAAAGACAGTGCAGGGAGCAGGGAGGAATGATCCATATGCTTCATCAAGAGGGGAGACTGAAACGACCACATAAGACCTTTCTAACCGAGTGACAGACCTGAGGCAACCAAAGAACATCCTTCTGGAAGTCATACTGACAAGGAGAACATGCTGACCAAGCTGCATGGGATGGGACAGGGCTGACAACAACAGGATGAACCAGGGGGCTTCAGGACAGAAGCTGGTGGGGACACCTGGCAGATATACACAGCCATTGTCTCTGGCAAATGAGACAAGCGAGATGATTGATGAAGAGGCAGCCATGATTGATGGACTTAGCAAAATGAGCATCTGATGGATGGAGTGCTGTAGAAACATGTAGGGTGCGAGGATCCTCTCCAAATTTGGAAGGAAGAATTGTGGGGCTGAGCACTTTAAGTGAGTGGGCGAACCGAGTTGATATCTTTGGAAATGGTGGAGATACGATGAAAACCAGAACGTCGTACACAGGTGCTAAAAAACTTTTAATGCACACTTAACTCGCTTCCTCTTTTCTCTTTAGCACTGACAACTTGTTCTTGTGCAAAGCATGACTGTTCACATCCAACAGTCTTTCTACGCATGAGGCCTTTAGTCTTCATCTGCATGCATGGGCATTGCACACAACTTGTTGATGAGTTAGGCAGAGTCAGCTGCAACCATGTCCACAACACCTTTGGTGTGTGACAATGGTCCCGCCACATTGCAGACACATGGGTGTGTCACTTCGCTTGAAGCAGTAGAGGTGCTTGTTCAGTGGGATGTGGCTGGTGCGAAGTTGTATGAGGAGACCTGTTTGCTTTTTGGTTAGTGGGGCAGTTAGCTTGGTGAATGATGTGCCAGGAAGGGTCAGGTCAATGTGTGACATCTGACTGTGACGAGGGGATTTTTTCCATAGGTTAAACCATAGAGACTTCTGCTTAGCATTGTGAGCTTGTTTGAGGGTGGATATGCTGCAGGGTAAGTGGTCTCTAAGTGAGGGGGGTAGCTCGCACCATGGGCTGGCAGAATCCACTCTTTTTGCCGCTAGCTTTGCTTCCCTGTCCGCTAACTCGTTCCCTTCAATACCCATGTGTCCTGCTATCCAACGGATTGTGATGTCTTTCCTTGTCAATCACTCCTCCTTGAGGGTCTTAGTGATCATTGACCTAAATTGCATCAGTAGATAATGCCCTGGTTTTGCTGTTGGGTGCTCACTCGATCTGATGGCTGCCTGGTTGTCTACTAATATTGTGGCCAGGTATGTGATCTCATCTCTGGTGTTCAGGAGATGTGCTGCTAGGATCATTGCTACTGCTTTGGCTTCGAACACTGTGTGTTGTGAGTCATTGCCTAGATGGTACCGCAGAGTGACGATGTGTTTTTAGTCCACATACAGTACCACTGCAGCTCCAACCCCTCCTTCTGTGCATGAACCATCTGTGAATATCAGTGTGCAGTCTTTTACTTTTGTGAATTCTTTGATTGCTTCTTTTTTGTTTGGAGCTATAGCCATCATATGCGAGGGACATGCACTGGGAGGTACTGGGCACAGGTAGATTTTCTTGATTTTTTAGGATTGACTCCTATGTCATGGAGCAGGCGATGGAGGGCTGCATGGTGGCGCTTGACATTGGATTTCATGATTTTGTTGACGAGCGTGTGAAGCGGGTGACTGTCTGGTAAAGTGGATAGGTGTAGCGTGGCTTTGTGTAGCGTGTGTTGGATGAGTAATGGTGTGGGGGGGATGTGAGCATGGGCAAGTAGTGCATTGGTGGGGGTGGTTCTCATGGCACCTGTGGCTGCTAAGGCTGCTGTTCTTTGAATTGTTAGGAGTTGCCTAGCTATTCCTTTCGAGCCTCTCAATCCGGATGGGTGTGCACTGACAAAGATTGGCTTCAGCCATACCGCTGCTGCATACATTGTTTTTGGGACGACTGTAGTCTGGTAGAGTTGTCGTACAAGTCTCATTGGGACACCCCATGACGTCGCAGAGATCCTTCTCAGCAGAAGGGCTTGTTTTGTACCTTTTGCCAGGGCCTGGGCTGCATGTGCTTTCCATCTTAACTCCTGGTCCAGTATTATGCCTAGAAATTTATGAGTTTCTGTTGGGGCTATGGCGGTACCTCTTATTGTTAGTGGTAGTCTGGGTTTGGCTCTGCTGAGAGTGAAGTCCATTAGTGCGAATTTGCTTGTCTCGAATTTCAAGTTGTGTTTGTTGGACCAGTCATAGCCTCTGTCTTCTCATTCCATCATGTCAAGTAGCATGGTGTGAGTGTCTATGAACATCTTGCCTATGGCTATGAATGCCATGTCATCCACGAATGTGAGGGTAAGTTCATTTTTATCCTAGCTGTGTCAACTAGGTCCACACTGTAGATTACATATAATAACATTGATAATGGGTCACCCTGGCCTATACCATTCTTGATAGGACACCAGTTTGATTCGTAGTCATCAAATCTGAGTTTCATTTTCCTGTCTGTTAGTAGTCTTTCTGTGAATTGTACTACCTCCAATGGTAATCATCTTTTTCTCATGTTATGTAGTAGATGATCCATTACTGTGTTTGGGAATGCTCCCTCAATGTCTAGGAACAGGGCAGATATGACCTTTTTCTGTCGCCAGGCGTGTCTGATAGTGGTTTCAAGTAGAAGTAGTGAATCTTCAGTCGACTGTCCTGGTCTGCCCCTGAAGTGAGTGGCTGGGAGGAGGTGGTGTTTCTCAAGGATATAAGACGTGCAGTCTGCTACTATTGCTGAGAGTAGTTTTGTGGTGGTGTTGAGGAGCACTATTGGATGGTAGGCTTTTGGTGAGGAGTAGTCGGGTTTTCCAGGCTTGCGTAGGATGACCATGATTGATTCCCTCCACAGATTGTAGTATGCACGAAAGGTGAAAACTGCATTGAAGAGAGGTGGTAAGTATTCTGATAACAATGGAGATTTTTGAAAAATGATATTTGTGACTCTGTCTGGTCCTGGGGCTTTGTATGGGCTGAGGTTCTTGATGGAGCACACTAGCTGATCCTTCGTGATTGGGTGCCATCGTGTTGCTGGTTCTGGGTATTCGTAGTTCTGGGGTACTGTCAAATGAAGTGGGGGGGGTGGGAATAAGGATTGTGTGAACAGATGGCTCTTGTCTTCGTTGGAGCTGATCATGGTAGCAGTGCCATCCGCATCGGTGTGTTTGAGTGTTGGTATTCTGGATTTACTGCCATTGCCTTGTGGCTTGGAGATGTAGGAGTTTGTGGTCCAGAGGTCCTTGTCATTAGCTTCTTCTAGCCAGTCCCTCCAGTGATGCCTCTTGGCATCCTTGATGGCTTTGTCATAGGCTTTCGCCTTTGCTTTGTGGAGGCTGTGAACGGGGTGATCATGGATTGCACGGAAAGTGAACGTGGTTTTACTTAGCAATTTTAGTTCCTCTTGTAGTGTCATTAGTTCTTTCAACCACCAACATTTGACATGTGGATGTGGGTGGGTCTTTGGGACTTCCTTCTCCAGCATCTTCCATAGAGCCATATCGACTCCTCTTGCGATTCTTTGGAACTCTTGTTTGCTGGTGATTGTCCTGGGCCACCTGATCCTGGCTAGCTCAGTCTTGAGGGTGGCATTGAACTTCTTCCAGTCTACTTTGTGATAGTTGTAGGTTGGAGGGGAGGTGGACAGTGTAAGGGGGGTTTCTAGGCATGTAAGGATTGGTATATGGTCAGTGTTGGGCCTGCGATTTTCAGGGCTTGTATCGCAGCTGATCAGGTCTTCGAGCATGGAGTCCATACAGAAGGCATTGTCCGGTCATGTCCAGTTGCCTGTGGACGACGATTGCAAGGTGGGTTTACCTTTGGGTAACATTTGGATCATTCCATAATCAGCTACCAGCTCGAGTAGCTTTTGTGCCAATGTGAGCACTGCTGTGGTGAACAGGTGATGGTTACGCGCTTTGTCCCATAGAGGGTGATGTCTATTGAAGTCGCCCAGCCATAACATCTGGTCGCTTGTCAATTGTCATATGTCTTTTATGTTGGTGGCCAGGAAAGTGCTCAGGTCCTCCATCATGCAGTCGTGTGTGCAGTCATTGTAAATGTTGAATAGGGTGTATGTGCCCTTGGTGGTCCTTAGTCAGATTACAACTATGTCCATGGAAGGGAATTCGATCTGTTCCCAAGTGTTAGTGCTGATCCTGGAGTTCACAAAAGTTACCACTCATGGTTTGGTGTTCTGCATTGTTTTCTTTGTGGGGTAGATTACCCTCCAGTGGGTGTTGGCTTGAGTATTGCTGATTTGGTCAATTGGTGGTTCTTGAAGGGTGATGATGTCCCAGTTGTTTGCTAGTTGGCTGTTTATTAGTGAGTGTAGGGCAATGTGGGATGTGTTTAGATTTTGTTGCCAGATGTGGAGTTTGGTTAGTACATTGGATTGTCTTAGGTCTTCAGGCATTGGTTGGTGGTGGAGGTGGGTTTAGGTCCTCTGACTGGTTTTCTGTTGCTGGAGGGGGCAGGGATGCTGGGAAGGGGATGGGTGTTGAGGCCGGTGGGGCATTGTGAAGAGTGTTGTGTCGCATGGGCAGGCCACCTCTTCCACCTCATATTCTGTTGAGTTGTCTGTGTCTTGGTGGGCCAGATCGCAGGTTTCTTGCTTCCCCTAGCATTATTTGTCTAAGTGGACTGTTGACGTTGGGTGTTGTGGTTGGGGGTCTTGTGGGTATGATCGGGTTGGTTGGCCGGGCTGGTAGTTTGACATGCATCCATTCTTCTGAAGTGGGGAAATAGGGCATTTGGTTTTCTGGGGTGCAATCATCCATTATGTTGCATCTTCTGATGAGGTCTGGGCAGTTTCTGTCTTCGCTGGCATGGGTATTGTTTTGGCAGTTGATGCAGAAGGGGTCAGGGGAGGGGGTGTTGCAGTCTTGTGTGTGGTGAGGTTGAGCACATATACCACACATGTTGGTCATTTGTTTGCAGTCCCTTGCAAGGTGGCCGATTCATTGGCATCTAAGGCACCTGACTGGTTCTCTCTTGTCTTTGTGTGGGCAGAGTCTGTCCAGACCCCAGTACAGGCCATCTCTGAGAAGTTGGTTAGTGATCTCAGGGGATGTGATGGATGCGAGGGCATGTGCTATGCATTGGCCAGGGGTGCATTTAGCTGCGTCTTTGATCCATTTGATCCTGGCAATTGAGCCTTGCGGTATGTTGTTCTTGTTTTCCATTTCGCATAAGGTTTCTGGTTTGTCAGTCTTGGTTGTAATAGGAAGGAAGGGGATTACTATGTTAAAATGTCTGTCCTTAATCATGACTTCTCCGCCTAGTCTCTCGAGGAATGTTTTCTTGTTAGCCAGTTCTTTGATCCATGCTACCACTTCTTGGTTGCTGAATTCGTGGAGGATTCCATTGTTGCATACATGTGCGATTGATTTCAGTTGCATGTTGGGGCCATTGACCCAGTCTATTGTTTCGAGGGCTTGTTTGATGAGGTCTATGGTGGCCTCCCTTGTTGCAGCGTTGTTCAGAAGGGGGTGATTGCTGTTGGGATCTGTCAAGTATGGGATGTCTGGGTTGAGTCCAGACCGGAGACCGAAGCAGGCGCGAGGCCGAGGGGTCGGAGTCAGGGGTAAAGACGAAGGTACAGAAGGATGGACTGCTTGGACTTAGCGACTGAGGATACAGCGCTATTCCCTTGCATGGGTCTCAGTCTGAGTCTGAGGCCGAGATGCAGTTGTCAGAGGTAACTTAGTTGATTTCAGACTAAGGAGTACAGGCCAAGTACCTATGAGTTTATATACTAGAAACAACTATAGTATGGAGACCAGTAATGCCAGTCTTGCAAGGATTGCTAAGACAATTGGTAAGGCAAGGATTACTAATGTATGACTAAGGTAACAGAGACTGGGACAGGTGGACTGGAGACAGGACCAGGCAGAGTTTAACCAAAATGACAGACACTGCAAAGCAGTGTTCACCGCGCTAGACTATCTGGGGACAAAGGGTTTGGCAAAGCTGAGGCCGGACTAAGTGAGTGCAAGGCTGAGTCCAGCCAGGGTCGAGACATGGCTATGACAGTATCCCCCTCTTAGGGGTCAAACCCATGAGACCCCTGCAAGAGTGGTGGGCTGAGTTTGAAAAAATGATACTTGTGGCCCACTAAGCTCTTTGCATCTTTCATTCTCATCCTTTTCATCATGTCTGACTCCAGACTGATTGATGCTGCTGACAACAACAACAAAGGCTGAGTCATTGTTGACTGGGCCCAAGTCCCTGATGACGACATCAGATATGACACCAACAACGAGGAGGAGGTGATGAGAGCAAAGGCAAAAGAAAGGAAGAGACGAAAGGTTGCTGAACAAGCCTGGCAGGAAGAACAGGCTCGGCTTGAGGCCAAGAGGGCAGAGAGAGAGAAGGCCAAAGCCGAGAGGGCAGCGCAGGAGGCCGAAGAGGAGAGGGCATGCGAGGAGGAGAAGTGCAGGGCCAAGGAGGAGAAGGAGGCCGAGGCTGGGAAGGGCAGCGAGGCCAGGGCTGGTGGCAGTGAGACTGGCAAGGTCAAGAGGGTGGTTATGGACCCTGGGTGAGTTTTCTACCAGACCTTGTGTGTATTCCTCCTAACAACACTTTTAGTTGTACCTGTTGTGCCTGGGCCAAAGTCATCTGCGAATTTGTCGTAGATGGCAACAAGAAGCGTGTCACATGCATGCGATGCAACCAATCGAAAGGCAAGTGCCATTGGCCCGGGGATGGGAAAGATGCTGAAGCCGGTCCCAAGGCCGTTGGGAGGTCGGACAAAGGGAAGAAGAGGAAAATCAATGAGGAGAATGCGGAGGCTGGGCCCAGCAAACATAAGCGGGCGAAGACGAGTGCAAGGCCGACTGAGGTCCTGGACCTTGATGAGCCCGAGGCTAGTGGAAGCAGGCAGAGGGAGGCTGCTGCAGAAAGGTACTCAGGCTTGGAAGACAAGCTCGAGTGCCTTATTGATGCAGCGGGGCTGATTGCCAACAACCTGGCCAGCCTGTTCAAACTTCATGAAACCGCGGTCAAGAACTCAGGCTGGATTGCCAATGCTCTCAAGTTGTTACTCAACGAGTCCTATGGATACAGGGTGTTGGTCACTCCCCCGGACTCGGACTCATCTGAGTTTGACTTGGATGAGTTGTGCGAGGAGGCTGACTGGCTGAAGGCCCATGGCAAGGACAAGGAGGAGGAGTCCGGTGGGGAGGACGAAACCATGGCCGAGGCCGAGTAGTTTTGTAGTGTAGCAGTCTTGTAGTTCTTTCTGCTGCCAATGTTACATGTCTGGTGTCTGGTCTCGGTGTTATATAGTAAGTAGCAAGATCAAGGAAAGAGGAAAAACAAGGTAAGTAAGAGATCAAAAGGAACTATATACCGATAGAGAACAGGACAGAAAACTGAGGCTGGTCAACGCCAGTCCTCATTGGAAGGGGCTGGGTTTATTAGGGTAGCGAGAATGAAACTCTTGTATGAGTTCAGACACGTTGTCTAGTTCAGTGGCAAGTACCCAAGTGGTTTCTTTGTCTGTCCCTTCGTAGCAGGTCCACCGGACTAGATACAGTAACCAATACCAGCAACACCAGTCGACCTTGGAGTCAAGGATTTCTGCTACCTCGAACTCTAGATCACTGTTGACCTCGACTGGTGGGGGTGGTGGTTGAGTCCAGTTCGGGATGGTATTAGGGACAGCCAGTTCGAGTTGGGAGACATGGAAGACTGGGTGGACTGCGCGCATTGAGTCTGGCAGGTGCAGTGTGAATGAATGAGTACCGGCCTGAGCCATGACCAGATACGGTCCAAGGTTTTTCTCCGAGAGCTTCTTGGAAGGCTGAGTAGGCCGGAAGTATTTGGCTTTGACATATACTTGGTCACTGACCTTGAAGTCTGGAGCCGGCATGCATTTAGCATTGGCTGGTCCTTGATAGCACTGTTGTGCAAGGGTCATCTCCTCATGTAGGAACTGGTGCAGTGAGTCTAGGTCTACTGCATAGTCATGAGCCTGAGTGGAAGTAAGATCGCACTCTGGGTACACCAAGATGTTGGGATGATAGCCCGTATTAGTGAAGAAAGGTGAGACACTGGTAGTAGCGCTAGGGGAATTGTTATAAGCGAACTCTGCCAGAGGTAATAGGTCGGCCCAATTGTCCTGTTGGTAGTTACAGTAGACTCGGAGGTATTGTTCAAGGGTCTGGTTAGTCCGCTTGGTCTGGCCATCACCTTTGGGGTGGTAGCCCGAGGTGAAATGTAAGTGCATGTCTAAGGCCTTACCAAGTGACCAGAAGAAGTGAGACATGAACTCCGAGCCTTGGTCTGAGGTTACATGGGCTGGCACTCCATGCTTAGAAAAGACATGGAGTAGGAACAATTTGGCGAGTTCTGGGGCTGTTATGGTGTCATGGGTGGGGATGAACACAGCCTGCTTGGAAAGCCAGTCAACTATGATGAGGACAGCCATGAAGCTGGATGAGGCTGGGAGTTGCTCAATGAAATCCATACATATGGAATTCCATGGCCTCTCTGGCACCGGAAGTTGTTTGAGGAGACTGTAAGGCCAATCGCGGGGAACCTTAGGCCAAGTGCAGGCCATGCAAGACCAGACATAGTCTTTGACGAAGGTCCTGAGGCCAGGCCAGGTATATTCATGCTGAATAAGTTCTAGGGTTCAGTTCTGGCCGAAATGGCCAGCCAGGGGGTGGTCATGCTTAAGCTGCAAGACCCTGAGGCAGAGATCATTTGAGTCCACCATGTAGATCCTTCCATCAAGGCGAAGGAAGCCAGTGTCATCCACTGACCACTGGGGATCAGACATGTCGGACAGGTGGATTTGTGAGACTGGGTCATCTGGCAGTGTGGTCAGGATGTCATTATGAAGTTTCTCTACATCCATCAGTGCGATTGCTCATAAGACCAGGTACTCAAGGTATGTGGTGTGAAGGGAGACCACTAGTTGCTCTTGGGTAAAGACCAGTCTCAGGTTCTGCGGGTTCACTTGGGCATAGCCGCTATCCCCCTCTTTGGGGTAGACATCCCATTGTCTAGTTAGGGCGTCAGGCTTAGCCCTGAGTTTACCAGGCCTGAACCTGATGATCATATTGAATTGCCAAAGGAATTCAGACCAGTGAGCTTGGCAGCAGGTGAGTACTTTGGAGGTAGAGAAGTACTCGAGATTCTTGTGGTCAGTTACAACATCGACTGGTGAGGCCGAGCCCTCAAGATAGTGGTGCCAGGTCCAGAATGCTTTGAAGATTGCAAGCAATTCCTTGTCATGGGTATCATAGTTCAATTCTGGGGCTGTCAGAGTCTGGGAGTAGAATGTGACCAGATTCATCTGGCCATTGCCACAGGTAATAGAGAGGATGCTGGTGATGGCATAGTCTGATGCATCAGTCTCGACAGTGATAGGGACCCTGGGGATGAAATGAGTTAAGACCGGTGCAGTGGTGAAGGCAGCCTTGAGGTTATTAAATGACCGGCAGCACTCCTTGGAGAAGTTCCAAGGAGCCCCCTTGCAGGTAAGCTGAGTCAGCAGTACGACGATGTCCCAGTAGTTACAGCAGTTTGCAGTACCAAGGACACCAGCCAAACACAACAAAACTCATAGGTATCCTAGATAAAATATATATCTCAAATATTTCACTCAATTCTTGATGGATCTGAAAGAAAATTTGATATTCTGAATCAGCATTATCAGCTCTAGGGGATGATGTAGAAATCATGATGAAATAACCGCTATTTTGGACAGGAAAAAATACTTGGTCATTCTGAGCATATAACAACAATTGCAAGTGATTTACACATTTCTATGGCTGTAAATGCCTCTAGCCATGATATATACACTGGTGGTGAGGGAACCATGGTGAAAATCCAGTGGTTTTTCCATTGTTTTGTACCAACAGAGAGCAATCTGCACTCCAAATGGTGCCAATCATGTAACAAAAATTGCTCACTCCACATTGCATATTTTTTTACAAAAGTTTCAGATCCATAAAGCCCTTCAAAATACCTAGGGAACAGTATCATACAGAAACGCACTTTGTTTCGCACTTGTTGAGGTAGTTGTCCATGCCTGTCTTATCTTTGTGTGTGAGTTATGTGTGCTGACTAATGAGCCTCATCCCAGACATGCACCGCACACAACATGTCTTCCTCATGGGTAACAAAAAGTCTGCGAGTGCTCGCAGGCTGCGAACAACTGGCTCCCAAAGCAGTTTGCCCATCAATCAAGTTCCTGACACTAGCTCCATCTGTTCCCAGGACATGGCACCTCGTTTGGAAACTCCTGACCTTGACAAGGATGGCCTTGGTATCACACCTGATGACACTGATGGCACTTCGGCACACTCTCCTGTTGACACACTCAAGCAAAAATCCATCTGGCTCAGCATCAAGCCAGTATCTTGCAAGGAAAACTCCCCAGAACCTGACAAAAGTATGTTATTTCATCTTGCAATGTACTTGTCGCCCCTTACTGCCCTGATTTATTAGATGTCATTTTACTGGTGCCTCAAGCGGCAAATGAGGGATCCAAGTGCCTTGTTTTCTCACAATGGACTCCATTTTCAGAGGTCCTGGATGAAATCTACAGCACTATTGGGTGTCAGAATTTTGCACACAAACCTACGCTCTTGTACAAGCTCTCAACTTCTGCTCAGAAGGACGATGCCATCAATCTTGGAACGCCGGCTGACTGGGATGGATGCTTAGAGGAGGTAAATTCTGCATGGAAGAAGAAGAAAGACTCGGTCATCTCAGTCAAGATTCTTGTTAGTGAACAGGTGCATTTCAAATTGTTTTGTGGTCAGTATGATACTTATTCATTGTCAAAACTAGTATATGTCTACCCTACGTGCAATGTGTGGCAAGAAGAAGCCACCAGGAAAAGGCAAAAATCCTCCCCTTCTTGATCTTGACAATGACAGATCCAGTGCAGATGACGAAGACAGTGCTGCGATTGAAAAGGAAAACAAATCCCTCATGGAGCTGGAGAAGTCACTGAAGTTGTGTCAGCATTGTGGTCCCTCCAAATACTGCAAGATCAACCATGCCGGCCAACATGTAAACCTGACATTCAACCAGCATCGAGGGTGGGCACTCGCACTTGTAAGTTTCATTGTTAGTGGCTACATCAATCAATTTACTGATGGTGACAGGGACATGAGATGCATGGAGTCACACTGAAGACCCCACCAAAAGGCAATCTATTTTCAGAATTCCACGCTCCACAAAGTGACAAGACCTCGTCAACATCAGCCACACAAATGCCCCTCAACAGTCCCTATATGTCAATGTATGGATGGCCCCCCATGCCCCCCATGCCCCCAATGATGCCTCCATGGATGGTGCCTCCAGTGTATCAGGCTCCAGCAACTCCAGTGACACCTACTGTGGGCAAGAAGCGAGGTGAGCTGTCTCCCAGTGAGCTCGACCATGACACCCAGCCAACATATCCAATGATCGTTGACTTCCTCACCAAGCTTGATGCAAGTTTTCTGAAGCACAAACTATCTGTTTATATTCCACAATTCGAAGTGATGGACTTTTACAACATTGATGAACTTAGAAGCCTGAGCGAGGAACAACTTATGAAGGACTTTGGTATGAGCCTCGGGAATTCATGCTTTTTACTGTCTGAGGTTGCACAAGCTGTTCAGCAGGTGGAACGCAAAAAACGCACAAGGGTAGAGTAGATACTCCCTACATACATCATGTCCTTCGTAGTAATCATTATAGCAAGCATACATTGCACAAATTTTGGGTATGCATCAGTGTGACAACCAACATACATGTTGCATACAGACACAAGCTACAAAGCTACAAATATCCTGCATTATGGAACCACCCACACACAGCTTCTGGAGTGACTGTATCAAGTGTGCCATAGAGAAACAAATATGGAAGTGTTTTGTCTCCAGATTCAATGATAGCATGGAACTGATTGCCATGGTGGCGAATGTAGGCCTTCAAGTATGAGAAACACTCTTCAATTGGGTTCAAATCAGGGGAATATGGAGGTAGATAAACAAGTTTGATGCCACTGTAGTAGTTACTTGAGTATGTGTACTGAAAAAAAAAAAAAAAGAAAAAAAAAAAACATACCATTCTCAGCAGAGTTCTTCTACACCATCAACGTGATGGATTCTGCAATTATCCATCACAAGTACACTATGAGGGGCCGGATATGGATTCATGATGTCAAGGAGTCCACAAAGATAGTTGAGAAAGTGATTGCCATTGTACGTGCCTACTTTGATATGGCTGTAAATTATCCCACTTGTCGTCAGAGCCGGAAGGATGGAATATCTGTTGGAAAGAGTGTTATGTAAAGAAGGCAACATCATATGGAGAATACATACCGTGTCCCACGAATGAAGTTGCAACACTTGTGTGCCCGCATACTAGAATGGCTCCATCCATTCAGGCGAAATGTCATAAGTACATTCACAGCGCTTTCATCAATACAGACAATGTGGTCAGGAGAGTCTTCACCAATTGCCATGGTGAACTTGCGATGTGCTTCCTCACTGCACTCGCTGGAAATTCGAGAAAGCTAAAATATGATGATGTCAGTATCTGAAAATTGAGATCAAAGCGTATGTGTCGTACCTTTTTTGAAGACAGACCCAAATGTTTGAGTGTACGCCATATTGTTGCAATAGAGACTTCGATGTTGTGAAGCAAGAGTAATTGTTGCTGAATTTCTTCAAGATAGAGGTCAGGGGAATGTTCAAGAAGTGCCAGCATGAACTAAGATATGGATATGATCAGCTCTCAATGCTATTTCCAATGTTAGAACGATTTAGACATACCTCTACTGCCATTTCAGACATCAAAGGTATGCGCCCATCCATTTGTCATTCATTGACAACTTCACCAGTTTCACAGTATGTCTTGAGGACATGTTGAACGACTCAAGGTGGCATGTTGAGTGAAATGGCAATAGAAGTTGTGGTCTGACCAAGTACATGAGCTTGATAGATGATTTGCTGCTTGAGATCTCGAGAGTATCGCCTGTGGGTATGACTAGAAAAGTGCCTTCTGCGTGCCATATGGAAATCACTCACATGCTCGCAGGCCAGTACCACAGAAAAACATGCTCGCACATTGAGGCAGCTGACTTGATTAGTCAGCATGCATAACTCACACACAAAGATAAGACAGGCATGGACAACTACCTCAACAAGTGCGAAACAAAGTGCGTTTCTGTATGATACTGTTCCCTAGGTATTTTGAAGGGCTTTATGGATCTGAAACTTTTGTAAAAAAATATGCAATGTGGAGTGAGCAATTTTTGTTACATGATTGGCACCATTTGGAGTGCAGATTGCTCTCTGTTGGTACAAAACAATGGAAAAACCACTGGATTTTCACCATGGTTCCCTCACCACCAGTGTATATATCATGGCTAGAGGCATTTACAGCCATAGAAATGTGTAAATCACTTGCAATTGTTGTTATATGCTCAGAATGACCAAGTATTTTTTCCTGTCCAAAATAGCGGTTATTTCATCATGATTTCTACATCATCCCCTAGAGCTGATAATGCTGATTCAGAATATCAAATTTTCTTTCAGATCCATCAAGAATTGAGTGAAATATTTGAGATATATATTTTATCTAGGATACCTATGAGTTTTGTTGTGTTTGGCTGGTGCCCTCAGTACTGCAAACTGCTGTAAAGATAAACCAGCAGTAAAAGTTGGCGAAGCCAAGGAAGGATTGTATGTCCTTGACCTTGCGAGGCTCAGGCCAGTCGCAGATGGTCTGGACCTTTTCCTTTGACATCGTGAGGCTGGCAGGGGAAAGGTGAAATCTGAGGTACTTGACCGAGTCCAAGTGGAACTCACATTTCTCTGGCTTCGCATAAAGGCCATGAAGCCAAAGCCAGCAGAGGACTTCTCAGACATGCTGCTTGTGAGACTCCTTATCTCTGGAGTAGATCAAGATGTCATCTAGGTAGACAACCACACAGACATCTAACATATCTGTGAAGATAGTGTTGACAAAGCACTGGAAGGCGGCCGGGGCATTGGTGAGGCCAAAAGGCATTACTAACCACTCGTAAGATCCATACTGAGTCCGGAATGCAGTCTTCCATTCATTGCCTGGAGCAATCCGGACGAGATGGTAGGCATGCCAATGATCAATCTTAGTGTAGATCTTGGCTCAGCTTGGTGAATCTAACAGGTCAGAGATGAGTTGGAGTGGGTAGCGATCCTTCTTAGTGATTTTGTTGAGGCTGTGGAAATCTACACAAAGCTGGAGGGAGCTGTCCTTCTTTTTGACAAAGAGGACCAGTGCAGCATAAGGGGAGGAAGTAGGCTGAATGAAACTGGTAGTAAGGTTTTCATCAATGAAAGCCCGGAGAGCTTGCAGCTCAACTGGGGACAGCGAGTAGATGGTGCCGAGGGGCAGGATTGTTCCTTCTTCGAGCTCTATCTTCAGGTCATACTCCCGGTGTGGCAGGAGTGTCAAGGCCTTGGCCTTGCTGAATACATCAGCAAAGTCATGGTACTCTTCCGGGACATTGGGTAAGGCCGGAGGAGGGGAAGCCGAGGCCAATCGGGCTTGAGCTGAAGTTGGAATTGGATGGACCCTTCTAGTTTGCAGGCACACACAAAGGCAGCTGCATTGATCAGGGAAACAAGAGGGGCCTTCAGAGGGGTGCGAGCTGGGGAGTCGGAGACTGGTACAGATGGTGTGAAGCCAGGTTGGTCACTAGGACTGGGGTCAGGAAGGCTGGTGGAAACTGGGCTTACAGGGGGTGTCGATGGGGTTGTCATTCCTTGTGTATGAGTCTGGAAAGTAATACTGCTCAATACCCAGTCAATCAATGGATTGTATTGGGTGAGCCAGTTATGCCCGAGAACTACTTTACACTCGGAATCCAATGGGGCAAGGTACAGGGTTACTGGTGTGACATCGCCAGATGCAAAGTGGATACTGACATCTACTGCCTGGGTTATGGTGAAGGTGGACATTCCATTGAAGAGCCAGAGTCAGATCGGGGAGACCAAGTACGGGGTAAATGAGTGTTGATTAGCAAATTGGTTATCTATGAAACAATGCGTGGAACCAGAGTCCACTAAAGTACGAAGCCAAGGTATTTCTGGGTTCTCTATTATGACATAGGGGGTTAAAGAGTTTGGGCTGGAAAGAGTGGACGCATTGAGTCTAGCCTCCAAGTTTGCACAACCAGAGTCAATGCAGCTCCCAGATTGTGTGGAGTCCTGGGAGCTGCTACCTATTTTTTTGTCTCTGGGGTAGTACCCGAGCCCGAGGCTGGTGCGGCCTCAGTGGTGGCTGCAGTGCAAGCTTTGGCTTTTCCAGCTTTCTTAGGGCATTTGTCAGCGAAGTGACTGCACCCTCTGCAGAACATGCAGAGGTTTCTGTCTATGTGACGCTTGCATTCCTCAGGGGTAAGCTTTCCATCTTTGCCGAGTTTGCTAGGCTCGGGCTTAGATGAGTTGCTGTTATTATTGTTGCCTGGCTTCGATGAAGCCAGCTTGGGGGAAGAACCGGAGTTGTTATTGTTGCCGGTCTTGGATTTATCCTGACCGGGCTTGGGCTGGTTGTTGTTGCCAGAGCTGCTGGACTTGTTGTTACTAGAGTTGGACGAGCCTTGGTGCTTACTTGCCCGCTGGACTTCTTCCTTGCACTCCCAATAGCATGCATCTATCTCCTGGGCGAGGTGGCAGAGCTTGTGTAGAGTCTGGGGTTTTCCAACCCAGCAGACCTCATCTTTGATTTGGTCTGGAAGGCCAGAATAGAAATGGTGGTGCAGCGCACTGTCTCCATAGCCTCAGACTTGTGAGGCAAGCTGATTAAAGTCAACTATGCATTTGTTGATGTGCTGGTTATCCGTCATGTGTAAATGGTCAAGCTGACTCTCAGCATCAGTGACCAGATCGTGGGGGCTGAAGGTGGTTTGTAGCTCCAGGATGAACTCCCTCCAGGAGTCCATCCAGAGAGGCCAATCATCAGGGTCATCAAGCCCGAGCAAGTCCAGCTTGAACCACTCAAGAGCCATACCTTTGAGGTACGATTGGGTGAAGATGACCTTGGCACAGTCAGTCCTAAAAGCCCAGGGTCGGTCTTGGAAGTTAAGTTCGCACTGGATGAAGAATGCGCAAAGCTTCTTGGGGTCAGTGCCATCAAAGGTGTCGGGCTCACGTAACTTGGTCCTACTTGAGGACTCAGGGGTGGTGTGGGCATTGTGAGCCAATAACTTGATGGCCGAAGTGAGGTTGTCCAAGACCGTAATGGTGGGCTCGGTGTCCAGATCGTCCTCCAGATCATTATCTTCTGGATCCTCATCACCAGGACTGTTGCCAGGGTCATCATTGTCTGGATTGTTGTCATCATCATCACCCAGCCCATCATCGCTGGGGTCACCCTTGGGGATGGGAGCAGTGGGATGATGTGGAGTGGGGGTATTGGATGTCTGGGCTGAAAAGCCCCTGAAAGGACTGATGGGGTCTGGGGAGCACCTAGTGGTGCCCAATGCAGCTAGAGCTGTTTCGCGGCAAGCCCCACTGGCTGAAGCGGAGTTGGGGTTAGTGGCAGAGCAACCACAGGGAGGTTGAAAATGAGTCTTGGTTGCCATGATGGTTTAGACCCACACAAGTGGAGAGTCTGAAATACTGTCAAGTACGGGATGTCCGGGTTGAGTCTGGACCAGAGACCAAAGCAGGCATGAGGCTGAGGCGTCGGAGTCAGGGGTAAGGACGAAGGTACAGAAGGATGGACTACTTGGACTTAGCGACTGAGGATACAGCGCTATTCCCTTGTGTGGGTCTCAGTCCAAGTCTGAGGCCGAGACAGAGTTGTCAGAGGTAACTTAGTTGATTTCAGACTAAGGAGTACAGGCTGAGTACCTATGAGTTTATATACTAGAAATAACTATAGTACAGAGACTGGTAATGCCGGTCTCGCAAGGATTGCTAAGACGATTGGTAAGGCAAGGATTACTAATGTATGACTAAGGTAATGGAGACCGGGACAGGTGCACCAGAGACAGGACCAGGCAGAGTTTAACCGAAATGACAGACACTGCAAAGCAGTGTTCACCGCACTAGACTATCTGGGGACAAAGGGTTTGGCAAGGCCAAGGCTGGACTAAGTGAGTGCAAGGCCGAGTCTGGCTGGGGTCGAGACATGGCTATGACAGGATCAATCAGTAGCTGCCATTCCTTGATAGCTGCATGAGCCTTAGCATATTCTGGTGCTAGTCATTTTCCTAATGGGATGTGGTTTGGGTTGGGTGGTGTCGATGCAAGTGCGTCCCTGTACGGAGTGGGGAAGGGGGGGGTTGGGTCTTGAGATGATTCTTCATGTCTGCGAGCGTCATTTTTATTGCATCCATTTCTTCGATCAGATTTTTAACATGGGATTCCAGTTGGGGAGTGTCTATGTGGCTGGGGGGGCTGGTGATCAATTTGATCCTCTTGATGGTGTTATCATTGGCAATCCTTGTGTTCTCATTGGTTTTTTCTAGGTTTTCGGTGGCTGAAAGGATGTTGGCTACTTGAGGGGATATTGTGGCTACAACTGAATTCTCTATTTTGCTTGAGACTGCTGTGATGATGGATTCAGTTAGTTCTGATGTGGCGAGTTCTCTGACCAAGTATGCCATGGCATGGATTGCTGAGCGCAGGGTGTTGTTTACCCCCTTGGTCTGAGATATGTAGAAGAGGGCATGCAAAATGTGTTCCGGTGTGGTTGGTTCACCGTGTATTGTGTAGAGCTGGTCCAGGAAAGTTCTGGCTGTGGCTGCATCCTTGATCTCGGCTTCCAGGTCGTTGATGATTTCATCAAGTGAGAGACTGCCGCTGTGAGTCAAAGTGTGGAAAGGTGGTGAAAACCAACCAAAACCAACACAAAAGACAAATGTAGAGCGAGTGGTGGTGTGCCTCCGCGGAACCTGGAGGGCAGAAACCTGAATGTGGGGGGGGGAACTTCAAGGAGAGGTGCTCCTGGCACAAGTCGTTGATGAGTTACGCAGGAGAAGATGAATGAGTGATGATTGGATGGGGGATGCTGAACAGAGTGAAGGTGTTCAGCCGAAAGGTACTTCAAGTAATGGACTTCAAGGAAACATGCTCCTTGCACAAGTCGATGACGAGTTATGCAGGAGTGGGAGGATGACTAAGCAAGACTTGCTGACTAAGTGTGGATGGAGCTTCAGATAATGAATGGTGGTAGATAGACTCTTCTGAATGAGCCTCAACTACCAAGTATATGAATGATGACAGATAGACCCCTTCGTGGAGCCTCAACTGTTGACGACGAGATAGGCACTGAACTGATTGCTGGACGTCTTCTGAATTGCTTCTTGATTGATTGTTGGTAGCTAAGTACATGGGGGTTTATATACTGAGGGGGGAGCACAGCTTGTGACAAACAAGGCACAAACACTTGGTAAGTAATGAGTAAGGACTGAGTAATCATGATGAGTAAGCAAGAAATGAAAAGTAAGCAAGCAAAGAAGATTGGTAAGTATTGGCAATGAACGAGTCAAGGATAGTCAAAATATCACAAAACAAGTCAAACAGAATCAGAAACTGAGTAAGCACACTGATATCACATTAGGGGGTGGCGATGCAAGTTAGATCTCGGCAGAGACATCTCTAGATCCAAAGATGGCATGACAGATGGACGGTGTTTCCAGATAGGGAAGTATTAATTCCAGAATTGAAGGGCATGAGTCAGGTGTCAAAGGGGGCTAGGGTGTTGGGGGTCTGTGGGGCAATGAGAGCATATGCGATCGCGTCTCCCACCCTTCCATCCTCTCAGCAAAGTTAACAAAAACTTCATGAACAGGGCTCTGATGGAGAAGGAGGAGAAGGGGGAATGTCTTCTGCTGGATCTTGCAGTAAGAAGGCAAGATGCATGTCATACTTGTCATGAATGCGATCAGGGAGGCTGGAGGACAGTAGATTATACTGCAGCTGTCACAATGTGGGAAGAATGATGGACGAGACTGGAATAAAGACAGTGCAAGGAGCAGGGAGGAACGATCCATATGCTTCATCAACCGGGGAGACTGAAATGACCACATAAGACCTTTCTAACCGAGTGACAGACCTGAGGCAACCAAAGAACATCCTTCTGGAAGTCATACTGACAAGGAGAACATGCTGACCAAGCTGCATGGGATGAGATGGGGCTGACAATGATGGGATGAACCAGGGGGCTTCAGGACAGAAGCTGGTGGGAATGCCTGGCAGATATACATAGCCACTGTCTCTGGCAAATGAGACAAGTGAGATGATCAATGAAGAGGTGGCCATGATTGATGGACTTAGCGAAATGAGCATCTGATGGATGGAGTGCTGTAGAAACGCGCAGGGTGCGAGGATCCTCTCCAAATTTGGAAGGAAGAATCGTGGGGCTGAGCACTTTAAGCGAGCATGGGAACGGAGTCGATATCTTTGGAAATGGTGGAGATACGACGAAAACCGGAATGCCATACACAGGCACTAAAAACCTTTAATGCGCACTTAACTCGCTTCCTCTTTTCTCTTTAGCACTGACGACTCGTTCTTGTGTGAAGGATGACTGTTCACATCTGGCAGTCTTTCTTCACATGAGGCCTTTAGTCTTCATCTGCATGCCTGGGCATTGTGCACAACTCGTCAACGAGTTAGGCAGAGTCAGCTGTAACCATGTCCACAACACCTTTGGTGTGTGACACCGCTTCTGGTAGTTTTGCCGAGTTGAGTGGGGTTTGACATTTGGGGTCCTGGCAGGGGACCTGGCATGGTGTGGGAATGTGACCTCGAGGACATTTGTCCGGTCAAGGTCATAAAGTGGGGGGTGATGGTGTGGGTGTTGTTTTTTGCATCTGCTCTTGTGAGTATAACTCTGCAAGAATGCTACTGTACATCGCTGTAACCTGCAACAGGCTCTGCTGAACCTGGCTGGGGCAGGAAGGTCGAAGAAAAAATTTCTTTCAGGGTCCTTGTCGGGGTGCCACATGGAGCAGAGTCAAGAAGCATCCATCATCAACAGTTGAGGCTCATTTGGAAGGGTATATCTACCATCATTCATTATCTGCAGTCCCATTCTTGCTTAGTCAGTAAGTTTTGCTCAGTCATCCTCCCACTCCTGCATGATTTGATGTTGACTTGTGCCAGGAGCATGTCCCATTGAAGATTGTCACTCTAGCCAGCATTCCCTTCACATTCATCACTTGATCACCTACTCCTGCAAAACTCATTGATGACTTGTGCAAGGAGCACTCTTTTTTTTTGAAAACACCCATAATTGATTTTTCTGCCCTCCAGGTTCTGCAGAGGTAATCCACCACTTGCATTTTTGTTGTCTTTGGTGTTGTGTTTGGTTGGTTTTCACTGCCTTTCCACACTTTGGCTCACAGCAGGAATCAATATGAAGCATGTGCTGGTCATACCCAGAGTAGAGGTCCATTGTCACATATACCCCATAGCCAGCAAAGGATTCTGTGAGATGTTTAGGGGCTTTAAGTCATGCATGAGGGAAGATACTTCCTGTCTCTCTTTACTACACAGAACCAGCAAGGGTGGTAGGACACTGTGGAAGGATTTCAGATAGGACTTATTTGGTTTCAGGCTGGAGAGGTACAGGCCAAGTAACTACAGGTTTATATACTGGAGACAGACTATTGTATGGAGACTGGTAATGCTGGTCTCACAAAGATTGCTAAGATGATCAGTAAGAACCATATTAGTAAGGTATGACTAAGACAACCAGAGACTGGGACAGAGATGAGGGCAGACCAGGGATGAAGCCAGTTGGTCTCAACCAAAATCACACACACTGAAAAGCAGTGCCAACTGTGCTAGACTACTAGAGGTAAGGGTTGGCAAGGCTGAGGCCAGACTGAGTGAGAACAAGGCCAAGTCTGGCCAGGGTTGAGGCATGGTTATGACAATTACCCCTCAAGTCTACTCAATAGCTAAGGCCAAGCTTTAGGCTATCCCTGGCCCCTGTCCCAGACCTCTCCCTGGCTTGCATAAGGGTACAGCACATAAGCTGAGACCAAGGGAGGTAGATCCAACTCCAGACTGGCTTCCCCCTGTGCAGACTCTGAGACTGGTCAGTTTCCTGCACTACCAGTCTTGTTCCTGTGCTCTCAGCCTTGACCCTGGGCCTCCAGCCTTGGCCCCTGACTTCTGGCCCCAACTCCATCCAACTGGACTTAGCCCCTGTTACATGGACTTGAAGCCTGGTCACCCAAGGGTAAATGCATACTTGACAAGAACTCATACCTTCATTAGTTAGGGAATTAAGGGACTGGTCCAACAAACTTGGTCCTCCAAAATCACTGCACACACTGCTGAGCACTCCACTATCAACTCCCATTCAAGCTCAGCTTCCTGCTCTGGCACCAAGTCTACAGCCAGAGGACCACATTCCACTCCAGCCTCTAGCATTCACCATGTTGGCACTCACATCAGTGGGGCTTGCCCTCCCTCTCCAGACTACCTTATCTCATGGTTTCAATATCAAAATGTCTACCCAGACAACCCCATATATGTTGATGGCAAGCCTGCACCCTCCTCACACACAAAGCCAGCTTGTTTGACAGTAGTTCACTTGCTGAAGTTTTACATTCAATCTTACAATTTTTGGTAGGACATCACCAACATTGTTTCTGACTCTGAACCAGATGAGTTCCTTTCACCTCATGTGCAGTCTTGCAGCCAGGAAGAAAATGTCACAGGTGATGTGGTGGGTGTTGCTGATAAGAAGAGTACAAGCAAACATACTCAGAAAGACAAGGTAAGTCTCACCTCATCACTTCTCTGGTAGCAGAGCCAAACCTAAGTACATCAAGGATGACCTTCTACCTGGCTGCACAACTGACAATGTATGGTGACAACTTTTTATTTCTGCCCTTGAACACTTCACTGCTGCTTGTGACAACCCTTGGAGCATCCAAACTGATAAGTTCAGGTCAGTCCTGCAAGTGATATGGGATATGGGACATGGGAGTAAGATCAAGCATACCATCACAACTGATGGACCTGTTTTCCATATTGTAAGTGCAGTTGTGAGATATTACTGCATGCTAATGCTCCTCTCATATGGGGCTAAACAGAATCTGAATAACCAGCACAGTAGGTTTGCTGCAGCTGCAGTAGTTGTCATCACATCAGTTTTTGCCAATAACATCAACTTCAATGACCTTGAACAACATGCCAAGTTTGCAAAGGCATGGTTCAAGAAGAACTGTTTTCCATTCAGGCAAAGCAAAGGGACCAATAACAAGGTATAAACCCTTTCACTACATGTGTATCAAATTTCACTGACAGGTCAAAGGCATGGTCTGGATTGTGGTGGGCACTCCTGGCTGGCCCTTATGCAACACTTGCATTAGCTTGCACTGCAGTACAGTGGCTCAAAAAACTGTCCACATGTTTGTATGTTTTACATTAGTTATGACTAAACACAATAACCCCTAACCCTAGCCCTAAACCAGGAATGTATGAAATAAGGTACTTACACTTGGCTTTCTATTGGTCCATGAATCAAGTGATTTGGATAGGAATTGATAGAATAGCAGCCATTTGAAAATGTCATGTCATGCAGACAGTTTTTTGACTTAAAGTTTTGGCTACATAGTTTTGAGTTTAACAAAGTTTAAAATGCTGTGAAGTGCTTACTAATGCTTACATGGTATATCACATGGTCTATTTGATGATTTGTCATCATACAAACAATGCCAAACAATGAATTGGGACCATCAAGGCTCCCTCTTCTACCCTAACTCATGAAACCATCCTCCTGGTCCATCTGGGCAACTTTTTCAGAGTAATCCCCATAAATATTGGTGCCCTCTACAGTAATGTCATCAGGGTATATGTCCAACACAATCAAACCCTTAAAAAATCTGCTTTCAGTCATCCCTGTGCTGTTTCCCCCACCCATACCTGACATGTTCTGCAACTAATCAGTACTGAGAATGCTGGAAATGGCATGGAGGTCAATCCAGCACATCAGGAAATGATGAATGAACAAAGCAACTTTTAACCAGTGCATTTTCACCACAGTGCAACTAGTTTCAATGCTGGGGTGAGACAAAACATTCCTGTGCACTTCAGGTGGCATGGGAAGCATGGCTAGACTGTGCTCTCAGCTGACTGTGGATGACTGAGAATGGGTGACTTGGCTATATAAGACCATATGTAATACTTAGGGCTAGATGGAGTGATGGAACCTCCCTCCTAATAGTTCAGTGGACTATCCCCCCCAGGGCACCTGGACCATAACAAAGAGTTTTAGTCCACCCTAGCCCTCAACCCAGCACCCCTGAGGTGGAAACCCACCAGATAAGAGGTGATTGGATTGTTGGTCATGTTTTACAGTGCCAGATTAACCATCATGGCATTTTCAGCATTCTCAGTACTGATTAGTTGCAGAACATGTCAGGTATGGGTGGGGGAAACAGCACAGGGATGACTGAAAGCAGATTTTTTAAGGGTTTGATTGTGTTGGACATATACCCTGATGACATTACTGTAGTGGCCACCAATATTTATGGGGATTACTCTGAGAAAGTTGCCCAGATGGACCAGGAGGATGGTTTCATGAGTTAGGGTAGAAGAGGGAGCCTTGATGGTCCCAATTCATTGTTTGGCATTGTTTGTATGATGACAAATCATCAAATAGACCATGTGATATACCATGTAAGCATTAGTAAGCACTTCACAGCATTTTAAACTTTGTTAAACTCAAAACTATGTAGCCAAAACTTTAAGTCAAAAAACTGTCTGCATGACATGACATTTTCAAATGGCTGCTATTCTATCAATTCCTATCCAAATCACTTGATTCATGGACCAATAGAAAGCCAAGTGTAAGTACCTTATTTCATACATTCCTGGTTTAGGGCTAGGGTTAGGGGTTATTGTGTTTAGTCATAACTAATGTAAAACATACAAACATGTGGACAGTTTTTTGAGCCACTGTATACTAATATAATCCTCACACAGGTTTGTTGAGTTCTGACATTAGCTGCCAACAGCCAGATCACATTCAAAACCTCCAATTCAGGCAACATCTGGACTGCTGTCATTCTGAAAGGAAACCAGTATGAATTTAACAACACTGTCTGGGGTGCAGCAACAAGACATTGCCTCAAACCAATCAAGCATTTGTCTGATGAGAACTTCATCCTTATTATTGAAGACACTTAGAAGAACATTAAGAAAAACATGGTAGCAGATACTGCCACAGAATTGGATGAAGAGGACAGTGACTACCAGGACCTATTTGCATTTTGTTGACAGTAGGTCTTCCCCAACCATACCTATTTTATTCATTATTCACTGACCATTATTTTTTACAGCCATTCACAATCATATGCTCTGCATCTTTTTTGTCAACCATTCTATTTAGTATGATTTGTATCTAGCATGGTGTGACAATCATATTTGGATTGTGTGTCTCAGCAAGCTTGTGTGTTTGCTTCAGTTCTATTAGCTGTGAAGTCTCACAAGATGAAAATTGTGAGAGATCTAAAAGCTCTCTTAGTTGCTAAGATTATTCAGACAATGATTGACAGAGCACTATTTCATCTCTTAGGACAATGTGGTTTATTGAACTTAGAATAGAATTTAAGGTACATATATGCATAAGATCAAATAAGTGTAAACTAGACTTTTGTCAATTTACTGATTCTAATCTTTTTTATCTCTATGTCTTATAGTGCAAATACCATACAGTACACTTCATGCAAGTGAGCTTGAGAGAATCCCAACCAACCTTACAGGAGGGCTGGGTTGTTGATGAATGTAAAGTGTATGTGCACACAGCCAACCATTAATCTGGGTTTCACTCCATCATGCAACCTTCATCATCAAATACAGCTGCAGCTCACTTCAATAGTACATAGCAATTTAGTGTTCTAACACCAGATACAGCCCAATGCCAGGCAATATGATAGAGGCTCCACCCACTGTTCACTAGACAATGATTATGCCAGACTGGCTTACACACCACCATGTGACTGCACAGGGTGGCCACAGCCCCTCAGGTTCATCCCCAGCATCTTGAAGCAGTAACGCGACAACACCATGTGGGGGGACATTATATGCTGTGAAGTTCCTTACAGCAGTGCCATTGTTGGAATGAGCCCAAAGATCCTACAAGGGTATATTGTCTGGTACGGGGAAAAGCTTCATTCAAGAAATCCGGCTTACCCTAACAGAATACTGAATACCTGCTCGAATCCACGGAGACTCGGTCAGATTGAAAAACATCGTCGCTGGCTCGTCCAATGTATTGATCTGTGGTCGGTTCACATGATGAGATGGGAGGTTATTTCTCGGAGCGAAAAGAGATGCTTGCCAACATAAACACCGTCCCGTTCTGACTCTCTCCACTCCAATACTGCGCAGGATGTGTATTGTTGCTAATGTAGTCCGGCTAGAAGATTTCGACAGGTGAGTGAGTAACTCTATCGGAAAAAACACCATAGTTACATTAATGCCCCATCTGAAGGGAGTAACACCAGTGCCGACGACTGGATCTTGGTTAATGGCTATAATTTCACGGTTCGTGAGAATCTCTATCGTCTGATTACTGGCTGTTTCAAGCTGTTCTCGTCGAAATCAATGAACGGAACATGCAGTTCCGAGATATGCAGTCCGTACATCGGTGCCAATTAATAGCGGAGATTTCATCAGAGCCCAGGCGGTGAAGTGAGTTTTGGATTCTTCGTATGTCAAATTTCCATTTCCACTGAAGAGCAACGAAGTTAGCTTGCGATAGCATCACAGCTTTTCACTTACATTTGGAGCTATAGGAATGTCAATTTGTGAGTTTTATCAAACAGACACACAAGAGACAAGCCGCTGCTTACCATGTCCATGTCATTATGTCCGTAGAAATCGCTTGCCCAAGAATAGAAAGAATTTCTACAAAATCTCGTTAACGAACCCAAGACCACATTGTAGCGAGGCCCCCTACTGATTAATGATGAAAGCGACAGATTTCCAGAAAGGCACTGCAAACGCTCAATACACGCATACGCGCAAGCACAGAAATTCATTGAACGCACCAAGATCGCCGGCAGTCTGGGCATTTCGTCGTCAAGATCAGTTCCACTCCGCTAGTATACGAAAACATACCCGCCAACTCTGACCGTATCTCTTCCCCCACAGCCATACCTGCTCCTGTACACGAGGGCATGAACGTTGGCTTCCAACACAAAATGTCTCACGCATACCCTTCCCCATTCGCACAGGGACAAAATGAGAGGCGGTTTCCCCGTAGACTTGGATAAGTCAGATATAGCATTTGCCATGCGCGCATATCCTAGGACAGGCTAAGGAATTGAGTGGCAGCAATGTTGAAGTACACGCACGACCCATGATATTCTCCCTCGTGATGTTGTCAAATGGAACGGCACAGTTGTCGTACCTACAAATGGAAAGTATAGGTGCTTAAGCATGCAAAATTCGTAGTATCGTACTTCAAGTAGTCAAAGCCCCATTCATCCTGAAACAATTTCGCATCTCTGGTCGCGGTTCAGCGGAAAGGATCATTAGAGCGCGATCGAGCGCACCTTGCCTCGTTTTGGTACGATCCAGGATAGAGTTGACAAGTAAACCAGCCAGCGTCACTGTACTTGATAATGACAGGGGTTAATAAAGTCGCTTTTAGTGTTGCTGGGCTGTGCAACCCACGATTCCAGCGTTCCTATGAAACAGTTTAGGTCTGAGAATGGGATCTGAACTAGGAATGATTTGGAAACTCACAATCCCAAAGCATGAATGTTGTCCGTCAGTGTCTTCATGCCAGATGGGAATTTGGTTTGATCTGACGAAGTGAGTCACTCTATATATAACCCAATTCCCCACTAGCAGAGCTTACTCGCAACGATATCGCCGTCAGAGTTGCGCTGTTTCGCAGCGTAGCAATCATCAATGTTAACGTAGTGGTATCCTGCATCCTGGGGAGACACGAAATGAATCTCTGCGTGCCCGAAAGTACGTTTGCGACGATTACGCCACGCACCGCTAAGCCCAGGGATATCATAAGATTGGCATTTTTGATAACAATGTCCTCGCTAATGTTGCACTAAGATAGGGAACCGCTCGTCAGCCAGTACGACGAAATGGATCGTGTGCAGGAGATCTACATGGTATGCATTCCAAGCTTTACGATCCAAGATAAGTTTGTGTCAGTTCCAGTTGTGTACGCGGAAACGGACCAACGAACTGTTAAAACCCATCACTGACACGAGGCATCAGAGGTACATTTCATGACTGCTAGCAAGGGGTGCTCACCAGGAAGCTTTGCGACTCCCTCACTTGCATGGGCTCCAATTAAAACAGCTGGGGACAACGCCAAGGCGAGCACGAAGACAGAAGTGACAGTTGGCTTCATTCGTTTTGGAATGCCTACATCTGCAGAGACAGAGAAGTTAGTGATCCGTTCATGTCTAGTCTTCGTCACCTTCGACGCCATTTCGTCGCTAGGGATTGGATATGCAACCCCCTATGGGCGATATACACTCACCAGATAGCAGAGGAGGTAGCGGTGTAGATGGCGCTCGGCGGTGCTTGGCGGTCATAGAGCTCTGCTACCCAAGTAAGAGTGGGATGAAGAGAGGCTCTGCCGAGTAATAACTAGACTTATAATGGGCGGACTTGCGAAGGGAAATCAATGCCCAGATGCCGCGCTTCTACCTCTCCTTACTATTGCTTCGCCGCCAAGACCAGAGGGTTGCACTGATCATGCGTGTCCCATCATTTTTCTGGAAACAATTGGGCTATGCAGTCGAGTGGAGTGGATAAATTACTAACTGTGGCCACGCGGGGGACTTACAGGGGCTTGCTTGCACCCCAATTACGAAAACCAGACCCCAGAACGGACTGTCCCTAATCGTCAAAGACACCGACAAGCCAATTTACGGATTCTTCCGTGTCTCTGCAACAACCATATCATCACGTAACTGAGACTCACTGAGCCTATCTCATGACCAGTATGAAGATAGAGGAGGTAGTGCGAAGGTCTGGCTCACAGAGCTATTACGGTCAACACGACCACCCCATCGGAGTCCTAGATAGTCTTGCTAGAGTGGCCGCCGAACAGGGATGATAGGACAAGTCCAATATGGGTGCGCAACGGTTTAACTTCATTCCACGCCACTTCGGGGAAGGTGCCTTCACAGTGTGGGGCCGAATACAACCAGCTAATTCGGGAGGTGACTGCCCATCTCGCACGGCACTGGCGTTTGTACTTGGGAAGCGCGGCCCTGGACAACGGTTCTCGCAACTGATAACGATCATCAACTTCATCGCATCTTTATACTGGATATATAAAACAACACCCATGCCCAGCATCCATCCGACTGGGTGATAGCGAAATACGTAACGTTCGAGATTGATAATATTGGTATTGCATGCATGCGGGTACGAATGCGACAATGTGCGCGATGAAAGCCTATATATACGAAGTGGAGCAAAATTCCACCAGTCACTGCGACGCGTCATTATCGTCGCGCAAGCAGAGCTGCTCACTCGGTCTTCTCTTTCAATGGTATCGTTTCCTTCCCAACCGTGGTAACTGCTCCAGGGACATCGCCCAGCCGGTTCCCGACTTCGACTTTCTGCCCAGGCTTGACAGCGAACTCGAACGTCTTAGGTGCCTCGAACACGAGAACGATCGTACTGCCGAGAAAGAAGCCTCCCATTGCTTGGGCAGCGGTCAGAGGCTGATCGTTCAGCAATAGGGATGCGGCCGAATACACAGCTTCGTTGTATGTGCCTGGTGGCGGCGGTCGGACACGGACATTCTTACGCAGTGCCTGCAAGAAGTGATCAACGAAGCCAATTTGAGTGAAAAAGAAATTCCTTCGTACAGTATCGAAATTAATCTTGATGCCGCCGACATTAGTTGCACCGACGGGTATCATGGCTGAAAAATCCGTATCGCCATCTACCGAGTAAAGTAACCCTCTCATTAAGTACGAAGAGGTTCTGCAACCGCTTGGCCATGTACGGCGAGACGGAGAACAGTTCACCTGACAACTGTTGTTCATCGCGGAACTGATATGATGGATGCTGTGCACATACCAACAAAGTGCCTGCGCTTTTCTACGACCCAAGCTGTTGGACTGTGGAAATGATGGTAGTCACCGGGGGCGAAGTAGATCACCGTGAAGTAGAGAGCATTGCCTGGTTTGACGGCAGTGCCGGACGCGCTACGCTTGCGCTTCATGAGGAACGGACGCACACCCAATTCACGCGCGACAGAAGCGTCGTGCGCAAGGGTCTCCTGTGGAGTGCCTTCTTGCGTAACAGATGCATCAATCCGAGTACCATGTTTTCGGGGGGTGATTGTCTCGTTGTCGGAATCTGCACTGGAATCGTTTAGAGTTGGAGTCATCGAGCCGGAGGAGTTTGCAGATGAAGAACCCAAGAGCTCATTTAGGCAGTAATCTATTCCATTGACGTTGGCGAATTCGCGTTCGTCTACGACGGACATGTCGCCGCGGGGGAATTCGACGACTGTCGACGTCGGAGAAACGGGACTGCCAGGACTGGATTTTTCTACGCCAAGAAGTGCATCAAGGGAATATGTCATTCCCTTCACCTGTTCCACGTGCAGACCATCTATTTCGCCGAGATGGAGAACTGTTCCGTCCGCGGGACTAACCTAGAGATGAGGTTGATAACAATATTTCAAGGATGATACGAGTGTAGGATGGTGGTACACTTACTAGTACCGAGTTATCTACCGGACAAACGCCAGGTTTGAGCTTGCGATAGAAAAAGTCTCCTAGACTGGCGTACTGGGTGAGGTCGTCGGGCTCGATTTCATCCAAGTTACAACCAAACATGTAAGCGTATAACCGTAAACTGTAAGGGCAAATCCAAATGGGCAGTTCGAGAGAATTCAGGTAACCCCATACTCGTGACAGGTTGCGGAGCGGTAGTGCACCCAATACGTGAACCTCAGTAATGTTTGATGAGAACGGGCACAGGTATTTAGAAGAAGGAGTTGCGAACCTGCCAAGGGTCTCTAAGTCTGATAACCTCGTGACCGTCGACCTCTCTCTGCACGTGCCACTTTCTTGCGATACTGGATCATGACGAGTAGAAGAGCACCGACCGCCAACAGCAGGGGGTACCATTTTGTGGGTGTCCGAGTCCATGCTAACACGAATTATTCTAAAGAAAATCAAGTATTAGAACAATAAGTGCGAGCGCGCGCAATGATGTACTGTAGATGAGAGCAGCGGATGTGCCGGGGACCTGTTGTGACGACTCGGGGGGAGGGGTATCGCATTTCTGGTGGAAGCGACCTTCGGAATACGCTGCCCTTGATGGACGGTACTGTGCGAGATAGGCTTTACGAATCCCTGGGGAAAATTGCGGAAGAAGCATGGCTGTGGCACTAGTTGTAGACTGGATGACGTGCGAGGCAGCCTGCAAGGGCCTCTTTCCTCTGACAACATCAGTAAGCGAATATATGGTTTAAACCTGTTACTGACTGGTCATGACCGCGATTCCACCATTTCCTGTCTCCCTGATTTGAATGGCCTTGCAGAACATTTAGGAAGACGTTGACATGAAAATTCATAGCAACTGAACTGTACAGCGAGAGCCCGACTCGACACCTAACCTTCCCTCGGTTTTCTACATACGATGGAATGGATGGACCTCCGCAGAGACACCCTCCTCTTTGTCGACGTCGCTTCGATCGCTGGAACGTCGGCTAACAGGAGGTAGGACACGCCGATATAGTGCTTAGTCAGACGCACGAAAACATGTACAGATATGCGCAGATTATTATTCCACTGCTTCCCTCGAGCTCAGCTCATCGCTTGCGAGGTTCTTTGTCGCTGTTCCAGCGGTGGGACGCCTCTTCAGCTTCCATCGGTCGATGCAGACTCCACCGTGACCGAGACAGCTGACACTGGCATTGGCAGCCAAGTCGATGGAGCCCAACAGGAAATGGATGGCATGAATCCCATCCCCCAGGTACACCAAACAGTTGTTATCTTGTCGGACAGGCCGATACCCGTGCTAGCGTATTCATTCCATGAAGCCTACATACGCCCTCGGCGCATCAAGGTGACCAAACATCGCTCGCTGCAAGTTCCCAAGCGAAGAGACATGACAAACTTGGAATCGTCACTCTTCGCGTTAACGTCTCCTGTTTCCTTTTCGCTACAATCCCACAGTCAAGAAATAACGTCCCCGCTGGATGTTTATCCACCTGTAAGTTACCACAACCCGGATCTCCTTGGCGGGAACAGCTGGCAATGACACGCAAGAGTACCGCGCGACCGAAATCATGTCGACGAAAGTCCCCGCCGCCACCAGTTGTCAATCGTCAAGTCAGCGAGCTGCACGTATTCAACGTTAGGCTTGTTTGTCCGCTGACGATCCCAAGCAGAAGTGACTTCATGAGACTGGCCTTAGCAGACAGGCCGAAGTGAAATATTCGTTTCCGACAGCAATACGTGAATGAGTGAAGATACATTGAATGCACAGATATCGTCAGTAGTCTGGGCATTTTGTCGTCAGGATCAGTCCCACTCCGTTAGTATACGAAAACGTGCCCACCAACTCCGACCGTATCTCTTCCCCCACGGCCACGCTTTCTCCTGTACACGAAGGCATAAAGATCGGATTCCCTCCACCATTCGTATGGGGACAAAATGAGAGGAGGTTCTCCTGTAGACTGTGATAAGTCGGATATGGCATTTGCCATGCGCATGTGTCCTAGTGCAGGCTGAGGAATTGAGTGGCAGAAATATTGGCATACAGGCACGATCCATGATGTCCTCCCTCGTGATGTTGCCAAGTGGCACTGCGCAGTTGTCGTACCTGCAAAATGGACAGTATCATGAGTGCTTAAGCACGCAAAATTCCCAGTGTCGTACTTCAAGTAGTCGAAGCTCCAATCATCCTGAAACAATTTCGCGTCTCTGGTCAAACATTCGTCAGGGCACGGCCGAGCGCACCTCGCTTCTTTCTGGTACAAGCCAGGATGGAGTTGACAAGTAAACCAGCCAGCGTCACTCACAATCCCAAAACATGAATGTTGTCTGTCAGTGCTTTCAAGCTTGGTTTGATCTAAAGAAGTGAACCAATCTATACTGACAGTAGAGCCACTTGTGGTGTTGAATAAGACGTGTGGGATGAGAATGATCTAAACGTGTCTTCCGGCGTCAAGCGCTGTCCGATCTTCTGTCGGGTACTGGTTGGGTGGATTGATGGATCGGTTCAGTGCCCGCAAGGCACTTCCCATCTTTCTGCTTGGGATTCACGGCCGTCACCATCACACCTGGACTGCTGCAACTGTCATCGACGAGGTGTCCATGGCACACACCCAAGCAATACTCACGCGCCTGCGCCACGGCGGGTGATACAGCGTGCAGAGAAGCTGTTGGGAAGTAACTTGCCACTATCAAAAGATGCAAAGATAAGCTAAGGTGAAGAATACCGTAGTTATCCTTTCGGGAACACTTCCTTGCCTCCAGCACCGTACAACGTCCTTACTCGTTTGGATTTCGACTTGGAAAAGGTGTTCTTACATGAGCAAATGCGATCGCACCGTCCGCGAGGGGGTAATTTTTGACCATCAGAACGGAACGATGAATGTTAGGTTTCTTGCCACGGTGCCCTGAAATTGAATCCGGGGAGTCCAAATCTGAAGGAATTAGGGCACTAGCTGTTCTGGTTCACGAGATATTTCAATTCTGAGATGCGTGCTGCATGACATGGCGGCAATTTCGAGGATTTTCTCTCACGGCAAACCTTTCCCGAAACTGCTGTAATATTCACGCTCTCGTTCCCATAGACCCACCCTCAGCGCCAGCTCTGACAGACCATTCAAAATTCACATCGCCAACGACACTCGGTCGGATACGTTGTTTGGTGCTGTGAAAACGGCCGAAGTTCTTGTCGAATGGGTACTGGCTGCTCTCGCGCGTGGTTGCCATTACAGCAGATACTCGTCTTCTGTGTTTTCTGTTCGCCCACTGTGATCCTGGCTCCGCCGCTGATCTATCCGAACAACCTTGCAGGAATTGTCCGCGAGCTCGTCTCACATTCACACATCCGCGACATCGATCTTGGCGGCATATATGCACTTGTGCGTGCCGTGCTTGCGACTTCATGGCCCTGGGCGGAGAAATGAGTGGGCTTGGATGTTTGGATGGAATGCCTTGCAGCCATATTGGACGTTTCCGTGCCTTGGAAGTGAGTGTGAAACCAACTGTATTTGAGGATGCGCTCTCTCACACAGGGTATTCAAGATGATTCGGCGTGGTCACGTATCATGGTAGTCGCATCATACAGGGAGGCGCTTGGGAACTTCGGGCACAAGAAGAAGGTGATCCTCCTACATTCTACCTTCTGTTTGTTTTCTGTCCCGATTTACTCACACACTGGCTATACACTATCTTTCTTTCGACACACATGCTTCTTTGGAGTTGTACCCTTTCGTCCTCTATAGCTTCTCAGTCGCTGAATGCACCATCAAGCCGAGAAAACCCATTGTCGAAAACCCCGAAACAACATCATGACACTCCTTACCATGCAGGTATCGAGACACTACTCTCCGTTGAAGGGCCCAAGCAACTCTCGACACATTGGATGCGCTTTCGCACATGTGCACGGCCCATTGCTTTTCCCTCCTGCCATGCCTCTTTTCTGCACGTCTTTGTGCAGTAAATCGCCACCGCACAACGCCTTTCCCCTCTTCGTCCGTATTGGCATCTCCTGCCCTGGCCATTCGTGAGGCCGTGCTCGCTGATGCAAAGAAGGTCTGGGAGTCCTGTTGGAAGGTTCTTCTACGCGATACCGTAACGGTGGACTCCAGAGCACAAAGGACGGATGCATGCATGGCGCTCGTACGTGATCGAAAAGGAATGCTTGTACACCCCATGCACAATTGAGTTAGACATTCGGAACACGGCTCCTAGTCGTGATGCAGAGTCTGCTTTGATAGAAGCGAGGGAACTTGTGCTGGTCACAGTCAAGCGCGCGGGTCAAGTTTATCACTCGACTGACCTGTCGGTCGTGACTCTGGCAATAGATGTTCTCAACGTGCTGGTAAGAGTTGAGCGTGAAATAGTAGGCGGCAAATCGCAGAGGTTACTGGGCGTTGTTGTCGGTGTGAGTAGTAGTAATTTACCTCGTATTTGTCCTGGCGTACCTCTCAAACTAATCTTCGATTTCCTAGTTGCCGCACCCGCTCTCCGTGCGGCCGAAGGATGTTGTTCAGCGACTACTCTTGGGCCTTCTCGACTATCACACTAAGACCCATATGGTATACGCGTACATCCTCACGCTTCTTACTGCCTCTCTTCACTCAGCCCGCCCAAGCCGGTCTCCTCGCGGTCTCTCCCTGTACCCCTGCATGACGTGATGTTCACTCCGCTTCGGTCACATGTTTTGTCGCTCACTAGAGCTCTCCGTATGCCTTTGAGACCTTTACAATCTGTAGAATCAGGGCCGGCTATTTTGCAAGAACTCACGCGCATGTGGAAAGCATACACTGTTGAAAGAGGTCAAAGTCGACGCGGCGGTAAGCGACGAAAAACTGGTGAAGGGGAAGAGATACCAATAGCAGGACACGATAATGACGATGGTACACTGCGGTCGAAGTGTCGCTCGCTAACAGTTGCACTTACTTATGTTCCTCGTGTGTCTGTGATCGTTCTCGCTAGCCTCTCCCTGTATGCGTATATCCCCGGTGCTCAGAATTCAGGAGTCATGTGGGACGAGGTTGGAAAGTTGGTGTGGGATATCGCCTGGGAGTGTATGCGACATGGACGAGGTGAGTAGCTCCCCAACACGAAGACGAAAGCAAGAGAAAGAAGCGCGAGAAGCAGCAACAGAAAAGGGAGCAACGGAATCCTGATATGCTAGGTTCGGATGACATTGTCGCTTCTGCTGCATTGCAATGCCTATGTGATTTCCGCACTCGATTGATACAAGTTGCGAGCTCATCAAAGCCTGCGACGCTAGGTGAAGATGATGTATTTCGTTAAATCCGTGATTTGATGCAGTGTACAGCTGTCCGTGTATGAATGGGAGAACGACATGAAGATCGACTGCTGTGCATAATAGTGTCAATGCTTGGCAACCATTCTATAAATGTGGTTTGTTCTGTAAGCCATGACTATGGAGCCCCTGTTTGTAGTCCGTCCGCGTTGCCCTCGGTGAACCCAGAGAGCTCTGGGACGTTCGTGTCATCGATAGGTTTCAAGTTGTACGCGCTCTACTACGCCGGACAAACGCAAGATTCCAACTACATATGTCTGGTCGTATTCGTACGTGCCTCGGCATTCTGTCCCGGGAGAACCACAAAACTCGACGATACGCGAAAGTAGCCCGGCATTTGGGATGACACAAGGCGAGCCTAGTCGACCGGACTGAGCTCGAAGGGGCACCAGCGGTAGAATGGAAACCACAGGAAGCGATATTCGAACTCATCTGCATATACATGAGAGATCTCCAACTTGTCGCGGAGGACATCGCCGCTAGGCTCTCCCCGTTCGCAAACTCGAAATCCACACTGCACAAAACCGCGCTTGCTCTGACAGTGCCTACATACGCATCCACCGTGCCTACCCTCGAGGCGGGGAGACCCTCATACTACATGCTCCGAACCTCTGCGAGGCACGTACATGGACAGAAGCAATCGTACAGCTGCTGCGAAGGTAAGGGAGGGGATGTCAGTGATTCGCGGGGTACGGAGGGAGGGTGCAGTCCTGCACATTGTTGGTGTGGGGATGGAACGTGTTGCGGGTGCGGGAACGCCTTGTGGGAGTGCGGATATCGGCAATGGAAATATTTTGGGGCATGTGTTCTGCTCGGACCCGGTCTATTGGAATTTTAGGGGGTAAACCAAGGTATTATCTCGTGCTGGAGCTTGTAAATAAGATAGACTTACTAGTCTAGTAGTAGAGTAGACGAGTATGCCAGGCCTGGCCACTAAGGACAGTTCCCTGCTGAACCATTGTATACTCCGGGCTTCTAGTGTTTCGGTGTATTGGTTTGAAGTGCGTACATCCGTCGCCATACGTTGGTCTAATTGGTATCTTTGCCGACGTATTGGCTAACGCTCTCCTTCCTTGGAGTGGGCCCTTCCACAAAGTATAAGGTACGGGCCAAGCACGCATCGCATCCGCCAGACACGTTTACCACGGCACGGTATATCGCATCTACGTGTGACCACGAGCACTCCCAGCGTCTACACCTTCATTGATCAACAGCTGAACAACGTCCCGTCGCTCGCGAATGAGCCGGATGAGCGTGTCTATACCGAGCAGCACGCCCGTGTCAGGTCCTTGTCCAGGCACGAGTCGTGTGTGCGCAAAGTCGATTAGGGAGAGTCTGAACGGGCGCGGGTCATCGTTTTCATCCTCGTCTTCACATTCGTCGTCGTCGTCGTTTTCTTCGAAAGACTCAACGACACGACTCGTTGCGACGTCGTCCAGCATGAGGTGACCGCTTTCGTCAACTTCGACCGTGATCGTCTCCTCTTCGTCTTCATCTTCTTCGTCCAAAGACCCTTCCTCGTTCCTACCCAAACCTTCGCCCGCAGCGGTAGGCTTGCTGTTCAGATCAGAATCGCCTTCTAGTATCCGCACAGCCTTTTCTGCACGTGCCCAGTCGCCTTCATATATGATAAGGATGCTCCCGCCTACGATGCGTACTTCTGCTTCGGCAAGTGCTGCGCGGAGACGTTCAAGTGCCTCGAGGAGGCGTGTGAGTAGAACAAACAAGGAAAGTGGAGGTAAGCCTGGTTGGATGTTATCAGGAGTGGTTATGTCATCGCTTGATGATGGGAAGGAGGGAGGCGCGGTGGTGGAAGAAGCCGGGTGGCGAAAGGGAAAAAACCGCGCGATCCCGTCTGGTAGATGTTCTGGCTTGATCATTTTTCCGTATTTCTTGGGTGTAAGTACGGGATCGGGGTGATCGTTGGCATATACCTATACAAGTTCCTGAATATAAACACAGACATCAACAGGAAGTTATACCTGGAAGCCCGTAAGACGTACGCCAGTACTGAGACTGGTCGTGTTCGCAGCGGTACGAATCATACGCTCCTTCTTTTCGGGAGGAGCGTCTTCATCGTAGAGTATGGTCCCCAACTTGACGTCGAGAATGCATGGTTTGTGGAACCCATATGTGAGATTCTCCAGGACGATCGTGGTCGTTGTTCCGTTGGCTGGCGGGACAGCGGGCAGACCATGCGTCGCCATCGTTTCCGGCGAGACGTCTACGAGGTGGTTTCCGATCGATAGCACTCCTAGGAATTTTGGAATCCATGGCAATAGCGGTTTCAATCCTGACACAGCCGCGGTCGGGCCGCCGATGTCTGACGATATGCCATCACGAACGAGCTGGTAGAACGCCAGTTCTCTAGAGAGGGCCGGTTTGAGGAGTAACGAGCCATCCTCTGTTGTCTGTACTCCTGCGTGTCCACCGACCTGTGAGGAGAGCGGCGCTGTGGGTGGAAGGGTGTGGGATCGCTGGATGGTAATATGTGCATGTGGCGACGAGGTTGATACCGCGTCCGTTGACATTGTCGGTGGAAGAGAACAAAATCAGACAGCAAGCCAAGAAATCAGATAATCAAAGCTGTCAAACTCGATCCTCGTGGTTGTCTGGTTGATAGCCGGGCTGACGTCGAACACTCTGACTCAAGCGCTTGTAGTCACAGCGAAACGAAGTTCTTGCCTTCGAAGAGCTACGGTGCCAAAGCAATGGACAAGCTCTTCGAGCGTGGAAGTTGTCGCTGATATGTGAGATACACGAGCCAAGTACTCGCACCGAATTTCTTGTCACAAGCATTAGACAGTGAGACTGCGAGCATCCGGCCCGTGCTCCAGCCGTGGCAGTTGAAACGTACTGCACTTAACTTCAACACCCGAGTCTGATTTACATCCCCAAACTCGAATCTGACCTACAAACCTCGCACGAAACACGGATCTGTCGGTGGCCCACAAGCAGTCGAAGAAACTCCGTTTCTTTAGCTCCGAAAGGCATGACTCGACGCCTAACTTCCCTTAGCACGCATTTTATACCTTACACACGATGGAATGGATGGACCTCAACGGAGACAGCCCTTCACCCATCTGTTTCGATCGACGGAACGTAGGCTAACAGGAGGTAGGACCCATACGGATGCACAGATTATTCTACTGCTCGCCTCGAGCTCAGCTCTTTGTGTGAGGCCCTTTAAGAAGTAATTTGGGAGGGAAGATAAAGAGGGGATGCTAAAACTTACGTAGGAACACGTGACTGCAAAGAACATGGCTATCTCCAATGGCAGTCCGCTGCTGTGCATTCAATCGACCTGGTCTTTGCTCTGTAAAATCCTATCGGAGTCTACCGACTACGACAACCGCCGACGCCGCCACCTTGTTTGCGATTTTTCACTGCATCCTTTCCATAGCGGGCTCTCTCGTTCGTCTGAGACGTGACATAGTTATACATAGACTCCCGCATCTAGCCTTTGTTTTGCATCGACCGCTGTTGTAACCAGGCGCATGCGTCCCTAGCTAGGAGCTAAGTAGAGTAAACTCGTCGCAGGAACACTTCCGTCTTGTATTTCACCATCTCAGCCGCTCGGCATTGCCGAGAGACGTGCTCTTAGTGGACTTCTCGCCGTACTCAAAACTGCCCCGCATGTGCACACAACACAACACTCCGCAATTGCCGTTGAAACACAAAAAGCTGAATCCTCGCAAAGCATGTAGAACACATCCTCTTAGCATACAGCGACTCTATAAACGACCTGTTGTGTATCTTGACACCAGATAACGACAACAACTCGAATCTGGGCTATTCTCATTATGTGAAATGCTAGGCGAGTACAATCGGGATGCTCTGACGGCCTCTGCACTTGATTCCAGCGGTGAGACTCATGAAGTCGCCCTGGACGGAGTATGAGAAGCAACGATAGGTGAGGAAGGGGTTATGCGGTATGTATCTGTGGCTGTAGAACTGTCTTCACCTCTCAGAGAGTAACAAGACCGTCCATCAATGGAAGGAGCACCGAGGCACATGCTCTAAAAGTTTTTATTTTGATGTTTAGCTGGAAAACTACGTAGTCGCATATGAATGACTATGGCATGAAGATTGATAGGTGTCCCATTAGATTGCCATGTAAATTTATACGAGAGCCTGCCACTTCCATGGCTATCGGTTGGAGTCACCCACAGCGCGAAGGACAGGATCTAAACTGGATGGAAGTAGGGGGGGACAAGGTGGTAGCCAGAACGTAGCACTCACTGGTGATGCGGAGCTTGGATCGTGTACTATGGAGAGGTGACAATAGACTTGGCATGCTCAGCGATGGTCGTTGTCGACACCACCAGTGGATGTAGTCATAGCACATCGGTGCGTGGGTAAGATCTTGACCCCGTCATTGTGCGGGCGTCTTGGTCAGGTCAATGATCGTTTATATCCCGCGTGCTAATACTCGGGTGGGTTAGCGAAGAGATATGTTAATTGTGGATCTCCCAACTGCACGGCCGAGTATTGTGGAAGTTTTTGGAAACCAGATCCTTGAGGGAGGAGCTGGGGAAACCCCAATGTGTTACAGTGTCTAGTGTGAAGGACGGGGCGAGCATGGAAACACAAAGCTGTTGAGAAGATCGGTAGTACGTTTCACCAGAGGCACAACCAGTGCACCTATCAAGCTGGCTTGGTACCGCGGAGAGTATCGGATGAGCCCCCCCCCGGCATTGCTATGAGCAATCGAGAGAGCAAAAGCGGATCGATGGTCGAGTCTTTCTCTCGCCGATACATCACCGGGACGCGTCAGACGACGAGAAGAAAAGGGATGGTCCAACAGGAGCTTGATGTTCGTAGTTAACACACGTGTCAGGCTGTGCACTACAGACAGGCACGTTGATTCAACGCCACTCGAATCCGCAGGCCCTTGCCCAGCGTACTTCACCACCATCGTCCCCTACAGTCGTAGCACGCTTACTGCTCAAGACATCCTAAGACTTGTTTGCTCTTCTTCACATCGCCATGGCGCCGTGCGCTCTTCGTTCCTGGTGGCGTTCGTTGCGGCGTTCTCAACCTCCGAGTGGCAGTGTTGGTGTGTTACTCCCCACTGAAGCCACTTCATCAGTTGTCCCGGGCGCAGTCGTCCCAACACGGGCTTCAGATGATTGCTTAGATCCTACTGAGGCCAAAAAGCAGACTGATGGCATCCCTTCTCAGACCCCGAGTGGCAATGCTGGTGTGTTACTAGTTCCGATTCCAACTAAAGCCACTCCCTCATGTTACTTCGCATGCAGTCATCTCTACACGGGCTTCAGACGACCGCCTAGATCCTGCCGAGGCCAAAAAGCAGATTGATCGCATCCATTCTCAACCCCCAAGTCCCAATGCTGGTATATTACTCCCCACTGAAGTCTCTCCTTCAGTTTCTCCGGATGCAGTCGTCCCTACAGGGGACTCAGACTATAGCTTAGATCCTACCGAGGCCAAAAAGCAGATTGATCGCATCCCTCGTGTTCGCATTCTTGTGATGGGCAGCGCAAACGCGGGTAAAACAACTATTTTACAGCGGGTTTGTAACACTACCGATCAGCCTGAGATCTTCGACAGAAAAGGAAAGAAGGTACGTGTGGGTGTGTTATGTGCTTCGTACTTATCAACATGTCATTTTGCCAGGTTGATACTGGGGCGGTGCGGGGTTCACTGGGGGTAAGGCCACCACGTGAAATTGCATGGCGCTCACGTCAAACTTATGCAGCGTGGCTACCATAACATTGAGGATGAGCTAGTGTTTAAAAGTAATCCGCACTTTGTGTTCCATGACTCATGTGGATTCGAGGCGGGGAGCGAGGCAGAATTTGATGAGATGAAGAAGTTTGTCTCAGATCAAGCTAAGGCCTCTAAACTGGAGAGGAGAATACATGCAATTTGGTAGGGAAATATCTGACTAGCATGCCTGTAAGTGCACTGACCTGGTCTTTGTATTTGATTAAGGTATTGCATTCCTTTGAATGAAAGCCATAGGATGGTCATGGCTGCTGAAAGGAAGTTCTTTAATGAGTGTGATACAGGAGATGGTATGTGTACTCAAATATCACATCACACTTAGTGCAAAGATTGAGGATTTGCACAGTTCCTGTGATTGTGTTACTAACAAAGGCAGATACCTTAAATCTGGATGCAGTTCAGGAGCTTATGAGAAGGGGGTTAACTGTAGATGACACAATGAAAGAGGTACCAGAGGTAGAAAAACAGCTGCAAAGGGGCTGTCTGGAAAAGATCAAAGGGTGGCTGAATGAACTGAAGTTTCCACCTCAAAGCTATCTGATGCTCACTGGTAAGTAAGTCATGAATAAAAAAACTGCAGATTAGCATGTGTCTCTTCAGGCATGGAACAGGAGAGTGCAGATTGTGAAGAGCTATTGAAATGTACAGCAAATGCTTTGATAGAGGAAGGGCTGCAAGGACTGCTTATATCATCACAGCAGTCAAATTTGGGACTGTGCATGGAATTTGCCATAATGAAGTAGGTGGTGAGAATCAAGTTCTGCAGGGTGCTGATGACAGAAAGGACATTGAAAATGAGCATGGACAAGGGGGCTGATCAAATGCGACTGGATATGTTAGCCTATGCCCTTGGAGTATGGTTCCCATTTGTAAGCAACCAGTCTGTTGGGTGAATTAGAGGCTAATTAGGTTATAGGAGGTGTGTGAAATTCTGCAGGGGCAAGTATAAATGATGCTGAAAGTGATTGTTGCTGTTGTGGTTGACTGTGATTGACAGGAGGTAAGTTGATTGATTGAAGATGGTGGTGGATGCATGATAACATGTTTGCACCCTCCCTGTTGGACTGGGGTTCATAGGATGTGAGTGGAGTCATGGCAGATGGTGGTAGATGCATGCTGACATGTTCACTCCCACCCTGTGGGACTGGGGTTCATAGGATGTGAGTGGAGTCATGGCAGATGATGGTGGATGCATGCTGACATGTTCACTCCCACCTGTTGGACTGGGGTTCACAGAGAGTGAGTGGAGTCATGGCAGATGGTGGTGGATGCATGCTGACATGTTCACTCCCACCCTGTTGGACTGGGGTTCATAGAGAGTGAGTGGGGTCATGGCAAATGGTGGTGGATGCATGCTGACATGTTCACTCCCTCCCTGTTGGACTGGTGTTCATAGGCAGTGAGTGGAGTCATGGTGGATGGTGGTGGATGCATGCTGACATGTTCACTCCCACCCTGTTGGACTGGGGTTCATAGCTTGTGAGTGGAGTCAAGGGAGATGGTAGTGGATGCATGCTGACATGTTCACTCCCACCCTGTTGGACTGGGGTTCATAGAGAGTGAGTGGAGTCATGGCAGATGGTGGTGGATGCATACTGACATGTTCACTCCCACCCTGTTGGACTGGGGTTCATAGCCAGTGAGTGGAGTCATGACAGATGGTGGTGGATGCATGCTGACATGTTCATTCCCACCCTGTTGGACTGGGGTTCATAGTATGTGAGTGGAGTTGTGTCAGATGGTGATAGATGCATGCTGATATATTTACTCCCACCCTGTTGGACTGGGGTGCATAGTTTGTGAGTGGAGTCATGGTGGATGGTGGTGGATGCATGCTAACATGTTCACTCCCACCCTGTTGGACTGGGGTTCATAGGAGGTGAGTGGAGTCATGGCAGATGGTGGGGGATGTGGGGTGACATGTTCACTCCCACCCTGTTGGACTGGGGTTCATAGAGAGTGAGTGGAGTCATTGTAGATGGTGGTGGATGCATGCTGACATGTTCACTCCCACCCTGTTGGACTGGGGTTCATAGAGAGTGAGTGGAGTCATGGGAGATGGTGGTGGATGCATGCTGACATGTTCACTACCACCCTGTTGGACTGGGGTTCATAGGCAGTGAGTGGAGTCATGGGAGATGGCAGTGGATGCATGCTGACATGTTCACTCCCACCCTGTTGGACTGGGGTTCATAGAGAGTGAGTGGAGTCATGGCAGATGGTGGTGGATGCATACTGACATGTTCACTCCCACCCTGTTGGACTGGGGTTCATAGCCAGTGAGTGGAGTCATGACAGATGGTGGTGGATGCATGCTGACATGTTCATTCCCACCCTGTTGGACTGGGGTTCATAGTATGTGAGTGGAGTTGTGTCAGATGGTGATAGATGCATGCTGATATATTTACTCCCACCCTGTTGGACTGGGGTGCATAGTTTGTGAGTGGAGTCATGGTGGATGGTGGTGGATGCATGCTGACATGTTCACTCCCACCCTGTTGGACTGGGGTTCATAGGAGGTGAGTGGAGTCATGGCAGATGGTGGGGGATGTGGGGTGACATGTTCACTCCCACCCTGTTGGACTGGGGTTCATAGAGAGTGAGTGGAGTCATTGTAGATGGTGGTGGATGCATGCTGACATGTTCACTCCCACCCTGTTGGACTGGGGTTCATAGAGAGTGAGTGGAGTCATGGGAGATGGTGGTGGATGCATGCTGACATGTTCACTACCACCCTGTTGGACTGGGGTTCATAGGCAGTGAGTGGAGTCATGGGAGATGGCAGTGGATGCATGCTGACATGTTCACTCCCACCCTGTTGGACTGGGGTTCATAGAGAGTGAGTGGAGTCATGGCAGATGGTGGTGGAAGCATGCTGACATGTTCACTCCCACCCTGTTGGACTGGGGTTCATAGAGAGTGAGTGGAGTCACGGCAAATGGTGGTGGAAGCATGCTGACATGTTCACTCCCACCCTGTTGGACTGGGGTTCATAGAGAGTGAGTGGAGTCATGGCAGATGGTGGTGGATGCATGCTGACATGTTCACTCCCACCCTGTTGGACTGGGGTTCATAGCCAGTGAGTGGAGTCATGGCAGATGGTGGTGGATGCATGCTGACATGTTTACTCCTACCCTGTTGGACTGGGGTGCATAGAGAGTGAGTGGAGTCATGGGAGATGGTGGTGGATGCATGCTGACATGTTCACTCCCACCCTGTTGGACTGGGATTCATAGAGAGTGAGTGGAGTCATGGCAGATGGTGGTGGAAGCATGCTGACATGTTCACTCCCACCCTGTTGGACTGGGGTGCATAGGCAGTAAGTGGAGTCATGGGAGATGGTGGTGGATGCATGCTGACGTGTTCATTCCCACCCTGTTGGACTGGTGTTCATAGAGAGTGAGAGGAGTCATGGCAGATGGTGATGGATGCATGCTGACATGTTCAATCCCACCCTGTTGGACTGGGGTTCATAGAGAGTGAGTGAAGTCATGGCAGATGGTGGTGGATGCATGCTGACATTTTCACTCCCACCCTGTTGGACTGGGGTTCAAAGGATGTGAGTGGAGTCATGGCAGATGGTGGTGGATGCATGCTGATGTGTTCACTCCCACCCTGTTGGACTGGGGTTCATAGGAGGTGAGTGGAGTCATGGCATATGGTGGTGGAAGCATGCTGACATGTTCACTCCCACCCTGTTGGACTGGGGTTCATAGGATGTGAGTGGAGTCATGGCAGATGGTGGTGGAAGCATGCTGACATATTCACTCCCACCCTGTTGGACTGGGGTTCATAGGCAGTGAGTGGAGTCATGGCAGATGGTGGTGGATGCATGCTGACATGTTCATTCCCACCCTGTTGGACTGGTGTGCATAGGCAGTGAGTGGAGTCATGGCAGATGGTGGTGGAAGCATGCTGACATATTCACTCCCACCCTGTTGGACTGGGGTTCATAGAGAGTGAGTGGAGTCATGGGAGATGGTGGTGGATGCATGCTGACATGTTCACTCCCACCCTGTTGGACTGGGGTTCATAGAGAGTGAGAGGAGTCATGGCAGATGGTGGTGGATGCATGCTGACATGTTCACTCCCACCCTGTTGGACTGGGGTTCATAGGCAGTAAGTGGAGTCATGGCAGACGGTGGTGGATGCATGCTGACATGTTCACTCCCACCCTGTTGGACTGGGGTTCATAGGAGGTGAGTGGAGTCATGGCAGATGGTGGTGGGTGCAATTGCTGACATGTTCACTCCCACCCTGTTGGACTGGTGTTCATAGGCAGTGAGTGCAGTCATGGGAGATGGTGGTGGATGCATGCTGACATGTTCACTCACACCCTGTTGGACTGGGGTTCATAGAGAGTGAGTGGAGTCATGGCACATGGTAGTGGATGCATTCTGACATGTTCACTCCCTCCCTGTTGCACTGGTGTGCATAGGCAGTGAGTGGAGTCATGGCAGATGGTGGTGGATGCATGGTGACACACTCACTCCCACCCTGTTGGACTGGGGTTCACAGAGAGTGAGTGGAGTCATGGCAGATGGTGGTGGATGCATGTTGACATGTTCACTCCCACCCTGTTGGACTGGGGTTCATAGAGAGTGAGTGGATTCATGGCAGATGGTGGTGGATGCATGCTGACATGTTCACTCCCACCCTGTTGGACTGGGGTGCATAGCTTGTGAGTGGAGTCATGGGAGATGGTGGTGGATGCATGCTGACATGTTCACTCCCACCCTGTTGGACTGGGGTTCATAGAGCGTGAGTGGAGTCATGGCAGATGGTGGTTGATGCATGCTGACATATTCACTCCCACCCTGTTGGACTGGGGTTCATAGAGAGTGAGTGAAGTCATGGCAGATGGTGGTGGATGCATGCTGACATGTTCACTCCCACCCTGTTGGACTGGGGTTCATAGGGGGTGAGTGGAGTCATGGCTGATGGTGGTGGAAGCATGCTGACATGTTCACTCCCACCCTGTTGGACTGGGGTTCATAGCTTGTGAGTGGAGTCATGGGGGATGGTGGTGGATGCATGCTGACATGTTCACTACCACCCTGTTGGACTGGGGTTCATAGCTTGTGAGTGGAGTCATGGGGGATGGTGGTGGATGCATGCTGACATGTTCACTACCACCCTGTTGGACTGGGGTTCATAGCAAGTGAGTGGAGTCATGGGAGATGGTGGTGGATGCATGCTGACATGTTCACTCCCACCCTGTTGGACTGGGGTTCATAGCTTGTGAGTGGAGTCATGGCAGATGGTGGTGGATGCATGCTGACATATTCACTCCCACCCTGTTGGACTGGGGTTCATAGAGTGTGAGTGGAGTCATGGCAGATGGTGGTTGATGCATGCTGACATATTCATTCCCACCCTGTTGGACTGGGGTTCATAGCTTGTGAGTGGAGTCATGGGAGATGGTGGTGGAAGCATGCTGACATGTTCACTCCAACCCTGTTGGACTGGTGTTTATAGCCAGTGAGTGGAGTTATGGCAGATGGTGGTGGATGCATGCTGACATGTTGACTCCCACCCTGTTGGACTGGGGTTCATAGGGGGTGAGTGGAGTCATGGCAGATGGTGGTGGATGCATGCTGACATGTTCACTCCCACCCTGTTGGACTGGGGTTCATAGCCAGTGAGTGGAGTCATGGGAGATGGTGGTGGATGCATGCTGACATGTTCACTCCCACCCTGTTGGACTGGGGTTCATAGGATGTGAGTGGAGTCATGGGAGATGGTGGTGGATGCATGCTGACATGTTCACTCCCACCCTGTTGGACTGGGGTTCATAGGATGTGAGTGGAGTCATGGTGGATGGTGGTGGATGCATGCTGACATGTTCACTCCCACCCTGTTGGACTGGGGTTCATAGGATGTGAGTGGAGTCATGGCAGATGGTGGTGGATGCATGCTGACATGTTTACTCCCACCCTGTTGGACTGTGGTTCATAGGATGTGAGTGGAGTCATGGCAGATGGTGGTGGATGCATGCTGACATGTTCACTCCCACCCTGTTGGACTGGGGTTCATAGGATGTGAGTGGAGTCATGGCAGATGGTGGTGGATGCATGCTGACATGTTCACTCCCACCCTGTTGGACTGGGGTTCATAGGATGTGAGTGGAGTCATGGCAGATGGTGGTGGATGCATGCTGACATGTTCACTCCCACCCTGTTGGACTGGGGTTCATAGGATGTGAGTGGAGTCATGGCAGATGGTGGTGGATGCATGCTGACATGTTCACTCCCACCCTGTTGGACTGGGGTTCATAGGATGTGAGTGGAGTCATGGCAGATGGTGGTGGATGCATGCTGACATGTTCACTCCCACCCTGTTGGACTGGGGTTCATAGGAGGTGAGTGGAGTCATGGCAGATGGTGGTGGAAGCATGCTGACATGTTCACTCCCACCCTGTTGGACTGGTGTTCATAGGAGGTGAGTGGAGTCATGGGAGATGGTGGTGGATGCATGCTGACATGTTCACTCCCACCCTGTTGGACTGGGGTTCATAGGAGGTGAGTGGAGTCATGGCAGATGGTGGTGGATGCATGCTGACATGTTCACTCCCAACCTGTTGGACTGGGGTTCATAGCTTGTGAGTGGAGTCTTGGCCAATGGTGGTGCATGCATGTTGACTATATTTACCACCACTTTGCTTGACTTGCATGCATAGGATGTGAGTGGATGGATGAAAAATGGTGGCCCTGGATGGTTGCTGAATGTGGTTTTCTCTTCTGGCCCATTGCATTTGCATTCATAGGATGTGAGTTATGTTGTGGTTGCATTCACTGGAGGCAGATATATATTCCCAATACTTACTGTTTCACTTTTGGCCTCTGGCTGTTAGAAAGTGAGTGTTGTGGCAATTGCCCATTTAGCCTGCTTTTCACAAGGTCTGCACATCAAATAGATGGTGAGCTTGATCAGTTCATGTATCTCCACAATATTGCTGAGACATTGTGTTAGGATGTACGTACAATCTTCTCACAGAGTATGCCTTTTTCCTCATTTCTTCTCTTGCATTGCTTTTAGCATGTTAGTTGTCATAATTCCTCTAAAATACTGCCAAATTTTAACACATTCCCAGAATGTATGCTTTTGTTCCACATCCCACACTCATTCATTGCCCATATGTTTTACAGTTGGTTTGTCACTCTTTTTCCTACTTTTAGATTGGTTCTGGTTTTACCCTTGATGTCTTGTCAGGTGGTATGTTTCAATTCCTTTTTTTCCACTGCTGTCTATGGTGTGTTCAATTGGTTGGTCATAGCAACCCATGAAATATGGAATCTCTTCCTTCTCCATCCCTACATTGGCCATGTCAAGGCAGCCTTCCCTGATGGCACTTGCAGAACATGCCATTGGTAAAATATCTCTTTTGATGCTGTTTGAATCTGACACTCATGGTTACAGGTTGTGTAATTGTCTTTGAATACTTGTTTTTCCAGTTTCAGGTCAAGGATCAGAGTAATACAGGGAAGGGTTTGCAGCAGGATCTGAGAGTGATTGTCAGAAAATATCAGAAATCAGGTGTCCAGAATACTGTTATTGCAAACATTGCAGCAGCCTTTGAGCAGCATGGTGAAAATGTGGATGATTTATGCACCATGCTTTTGCATATAGCACAGGCAAACCAGATGTGTAAGACATTTTTTTAACACAGTGATGGAAGTCTTATTTGAACTGTCCACAGCAAAGAAATTCCTTAAATGAAAAAAGATAATTTCAGCTCTTATGCACTTCATTGTTCTTGGCAAGTCCCTTGCTTTCCATCCACTAACCAGCATGATGATTTGATTTGCAGCATTTCAATGCCTACCAGTGTCTTTTTTGAAACCCCCTATTGCTTTGGAGAATCCTGTGAAATTTGGAATCTGCTTGTTATTGTGTACATTCCTGTCCTCTTGTATAGTCCTATGCAACCTTCAAATTTGAGACCTGATTTCTTGCCATCAGAAGTTGGGAATTCAAGCTGTCTTTGTCTAACACCATATAGATTGCTGGAATCTGGCAATTTATACAACAATCTCCAAAGTCACATATAAATCCAAACTGCCACCACAATGTCACATTTCTCACAAATGTGTCCAGTGGGATTAGCCATTGAATCTCAAAACATCCATGTGCATACTGTTGTATGTGGATACTTTCACCATTTATGGAGTTATTGTTCTGAGATGTTTTCAGCAAAGCAAATGTTGATAAAGCCAGAAGGCTAATGTAGTCTATTGATGGTCACAAACAAGAGTAGCATGTTGGGGTATGGGACTATTGCTTATCATCAATTCATATGGCATGTTCAATATCCTATCTCCACTGCAACATGGCTAGTGTAAGGTTGTGGGGTATTATCTCAAGCTTGCATGTGTGAGATGTACTATATGGTATTCACATTGTTGCAAGACACTCAGATAAAAATTATTTGCAAGATTTTCTGAGCCTTGTAGACATAAAGCATTGTGGGCACTGAATGCCCCCAAGATGACTACTTGTTCAGGAGGAAATTCTTGCAGGGATTACCACATTCAATAATTAAAAGTATCTTTGAAGCTTGCAGAATATCAGCTGAGCACTCAACAATCAAGGAAATTCTTGAAGAGGTATGCCACATGGAAATGGTGCAGAAGGCCATAAGCATGCATATGAGAGTGGCCTGTGCTGGCTTTGGAGGGACACCTCCCAGGGATGAAGTGGTTCACACCCATACAGCAAGAGGAGTGGTTGTTAAGTACAGGTTTACCCTCAGGTGACCAGTCTTCAAGACCAGGTGACAGGGGCTAAGTCCAGGTGGCCAGAGTCAAGGCCAGGAGACAGGGGCCAAGTCCAGTTGGACCAGAGTTAAGGCTGGAGGTCAGGGGCTAAGTCCAGAGGACCAGACTTAAGACTGGGAGTGTGGGAACAGGGCCAGTAGCATGGGAAACCAACTGGTCTTGGAGCACACACAGGGGCAAGCTGGTCCAGGGTTGGATCTACCTCCCTTGGTCTCAGCTTATGTGCTGTACCCTTATGCAAGCTGGGGAGAGGTCTGGGACAGGGGCTGGTGATAGCTTAAGGCTCAGCCTTAGCTGTAGAGTAGTCTCAAGGGGTAATATGGAGTCAAGGGTAATACTTAGTTGATATTCTGACTGAGGTGCTACAAAGTACAGTGAGAGACAAAAGCATTGCAATGTTTGTGAGGTGTGACTTGCTGCCAATGTAGCTTGGGCTATTCTGCACAGATCATCATGATACCTATACCATTGGAAAGGGGTTGCTCTAAGCTTTCCAGAGCACTAAGGTTCAGTCCTAACAGAGCAATACATGCCAAGATACACCCTATTCTTTCTGAAAAGTGCATTGCAACACTTTTGTCCCTGACTGGTGAAATAGCAAAAAGTGACCTTGTGATGGGATTGAGGGCATGGAGGATGGGAAAAAATAATTACATAATAAACCACATGATTGTGCAGATGATTTGTCAGCATGTAAACAATGACAAACATTGGACTTGTACCATTAATCCTCCCTCTTTTACCACAACTCATGAAATCATCTCTCTAGCTCACATGGTCATTTTCTCAAGGAATTCTTATCAAATACTGGTGGCCACCACAGTGCCATCAGTATAACATGCTCTCAGAACCATCAGTCCCTTAAAAAACCTGCTGTCAGTCATTCCCTGGACTGTTTTCCCCCTCATGCCTGATGTGTTCTGGGACTAATCAGTACTTGGAAGGCTGAGAATGTTATGGAGGTCAATCTGGCACTTCAGAACATGATGTACAAACCAGTCCCCTCTCAACCAATGCATTTCTGGCACAGGGACAGTGGTATGGAAGTTGGGGTGAGACAACACCTCCTTGTGCTCTGAGCACCATAAGAGCGTTCACTAGATCTTGCTATGATATGAACTGTAGATGACTGGGGAAGGATTATTTGGTCATATGTGACCAAAGGCAATATTCAGGGCCAGATGGAAGCACAGGATTCTGCTCCATGGCAGTTCAGTAGCATATCCTTCTGATGACACCCAGGGGTAAAGAGGATTTTGTCTTGCCCTAACTTCCATACCACTGTCCCTGTGCCAAAAATGCATTGGTTGAGAGGGGACTGGTTTGTACATCATGTTCTGAAGTGCCAGATTGACCTCCATAACATTCTCAGCCTTCCAAGTACTGATTAGTCCCAGAACACATCAGGCATGAGGGGGAAAACAGTCCAGGGAATGACTGACAGCAGGTTTTTTAAGGGACTGATGGTTCTGAGAGCATGTTATACTGATGGCACTGTGGTGGCCACCAGTATTTGATAAGAATTCCTTGAGAAAATGACCATGTGAGCTAGAGAGATGATTTCATGAGTTGTGGTAAAAGAGGGAGGATTAATGGTACAAGTCCAATGTTTGTCATTGTTTACATGCTGACAAATCATCTGCACAATCATGTGGTTTATTATGTAATTATTTTTTCCCATCCTCCATGCCCTCAATCCCATCACAAGGTCACTTTTTGCTATTTCACCAGTCAGGGACAAAAGTGTTGCAATGCACTTTTCAGAAAGAATAGGGTGTATCTTGGCATGTATTGCTCTGTTAGGACTGAACCTTAGTGCTCTGGAAAGCTTAGAGCAACCCCTTTCCAATGGTATAGGTATCATGATGATCTGTGCAGAATAGCCCAAGCTACATTGGCAGCAAGTCACACCTCACAAACATTGCAATGCTTTTGTCTCTCACTGTACTTTGTAGCACCTCAGTCAGAATATCAACTAAGTATTACCCTTGACTCCATATTACCCCTTGAGACTACTCTACAGCTAAGGCTGAGCCTTAAGCTATCACCAGCCCCTGTCCCAGACCTCTCCCCAGCTTGCATAAGGGTACAGCACATAAGCTGAGACCAAGGGAGGTAGATCCAACCCAATGGCATAAGAATAATGATAATCTGTGCAGAATAGGCCAAGCTACATTGGTAGCAAGTCACACCTCACAAACATTGCAATGCTTTTGTCCCTCACTGTATGTACAGGGGTTAAATACACAAGGCTGGTCCAGGATAATGAACATAGAGCTGTACTTGTTAATAAGCTATTAGCAAGAAGATTAGCAAGAGTGTGACCCCTTTCCAATGGTATAGGTATCATGATTATCTGTGCAGAATAGCCTGAGTGTCAAGTATGGGTTTACCCTCGGGTGCAAGACTGGGAGACAGGGGCTAAGTCCAAGTGGCCAGAGTCAAGGCCAGGAGACAGGGGCCAAGTCCAGTTGGACTGGAGTTAAGGCCAGAGGTCAGGGGTTAAGTCCGGAGGACTAGACTTAAGACTGGGAGTGTGGGAACAAGGCCAGTAGCATGGGAAACCAACTGGTGTCACACACCAAAGGTGTTGTGGACATGGTTACAGCAGACTCTGCCTAACTTGTTGATGAGTTGCATGCCCATGCCATGCATATGAAGACTAAAGCCCTCATGTGTAGAAAGACTGCCAGATGTGAGCAGTCATCCCTCACACAAGAACAAGTCTTCAGTGCTAAAGAGAAAAGAGGAAGCAAGTTAGGCATGCATTAAAGGTTATTAGTGCCTGTGTACAGCATTCTGGTTTTCATTGTATCTCAACCATTTTCAAAGATATCAACTCCATTCTCACACAAACTTAAAGTGCTCAGCCATGCCATCCTGCCTTCCAAATTTGGAGAGGATCCTTGCACGCTATGCATTTCTACAGCACTCCAACCATCGGATGCTCATTTCACTAAGTCCATCAGATATGGCTGCCTCTTTGTCAACCATCTTGCTTGTCTCATTTGCCAGAGACAATGGCTACATATATCTGCTAGGTGTTCCCACCAGCTTCCATCCTGAAGCCCCCTGGTTCATTCCATTGTTGTCAGCCCCATTCCATTCCATGCAGCTTGGTCAGTGTGTTCTCCTCATCAGTATGACTTCCAGAAGGACATTCTTTGGTCACTGTCACACACCAAAGGTGTTGTGGACATGACTACAGCTGACTCTGCCTAACTCATTGACAAGTTGCACACCCATGCCATGCATATGAAGACTAAAGCCCTCATGTGTAGAAAGACTGCTAGACGTGAGCAGTCATCCTTCACACAAGAATGAGTCATCAGTGCTAGAGAGAAAAGAGGAAGCAAGTTAAGCATGCATTAAAAGTTTTTAGTGCCCATGTATGGCATTCCAGTTTTCATTGTATCTCAACCATTTCCAAAGATATCAACTCCATTCTCACACTTGCCTAAAGTGCTCAGCCATGCCATCCTGCCTTCCAAATTTGGAGAGGATCCTCACACCCTATGCATTTCTACAGCACTCCAACCATCAGATGCTCATTTTACTAAGTCCATCAGATATGGCCACCTCTTCGTCGATCATCTCACTTGTCTCATTTGCCAGAGACAATGGCTATGTATATCTGCCAGGTGTTCCCACCAGCTTCTGTCCTGAAGCCCCCTGGTTCATTCCCTCGCTGTCAGCCCTGTCCCATCCCATGCAGCTTGGTCAGCATGTTCTTCTTGTCAGTATGACTTCCAGAAGGACATTTTTTGGTCACCTCAGGTCTGTCACTCAGTTACAAAGGTCTTATGTGGTTGTTTCAGTCTCCCCACTTGATGAAGCATATGGATTGTTCCTCCCTGCTCCCTGCACTGTCTTTGTTCCAATCTCATCCATCGTTCTCCCCACATTGTGACAGCTGCAGTATGATCTACTGTCCTCCAGCCTCCCTGATCACATTCATGACGAGTATGATGTGCATCTTGCCTTGTTACTGCAAGGCCCAGCAGAAGATGTCCCCCCTTCTCCCTCTCCTCCATCAGAGCCCCATTCATGAAGTATTTATTGACTTCACTGAGAGGATGAGTAGGTGGGGGACACAATCACCTATGCTCCCATTACTCCACAGACCCCCAATGCCCTAGCCTTTTGACACCTGACTCATGCTGTCCTTTTCTGGAATTAATACTTCCCCATCTGGAAACACTGTCTATCTGTTATCCAATCTGTTGGTCCAGTGATGTCTCTGCCGAGATCTGACTTGCATCGCCACCCCCTAATGTGATTCAGTGCGCTTACCCAGTTTCTGACTCTATTTGACTCATACTGTGATATTTTGACTGTCCTTGACTTGTTCATTGCCAATACTTACCAATCCTCTTTGCTTGCTTACTTTTTGTTTCTTGCTTACTCATCATGATTACTCAGTCCTTACTCATTACTTACCAAGCATTTGTGCCTTGTTTGTCACAAGCTGTGCTTCCCCCACAGTATATAAACCCCATGTACTTAGCTACCAAAAAGCAATCCAGTCAGTCAGCTCAGCTCTCTCAGTGCAGAACTTGTTGTTGACAGTTGAGGCTCATTTGGAAGAGTCTATCTGTCATCATTCATATATTTGGTAGTTGAGGCTCATTCAGAAGGGTCTATCTACCACCTTCCATCATCTGCAGTCTTATCCACCCTAGTCAGCACTCTTGCTTAGTCATCCATCCACTCCTGCGTAACTTGTCATTGACTTGCACCAGGAACATGTATTATCAAAGTCCATTACTCCCAAGTCCTTTTGGTGTCACACACCAAAGGTGTTTGGTGAGGTGGACATGGATGCAGCTGATGAATGGAGATGAAGACCATGGCTCTCATGTGAAGAAGGACAGCCAGAAATGTTGACAGTCATCCCTCACACAAGAACAGGTCATCAATGCCAAAGAAAAAGGAAGGAAGCGAGTTAAGCACTGATGAAAATTCTTAAGCGCCCATGTACAGCATTCCAGTTTTCGATGTATCTCTGCCATTTCTGCAGATACTGAGACCATTCCCACACTCGCTTGTAGTGCTCAGCTACGCGATCCTACCTTCCAAAATTGGAAAGGATTTGTGCACTCCACACATTTCTACAGCACTCCCTCCAAAAGATGCTCATTTCACTAATTCTTCTGATATGGCTGCCTCCACATCAATCATTTCACTTGTCCCCTTTGCTAGGGACCATGGCTATGTATATCTACCAGGAGTTCCTACCAGCTTCCATCCTGAAGCATCCTGGTACATCCCATCCTTGTCTGCCCCCTCTCAGCCCATCCAGCTTGGACAGCATGTTCTTTTTGTCAGTATGACCTCTAGGAGGACATTCTTTGGTCACCTCAGGTCTGTCATTCACTTGGAAAGGTCTTATGTGGTTGTTTCAGTCTCTCCAGTCCAAGAAGCATATGGATCCTTCCTCCCTGCTCCCTGCAATGTCTTCATACCAGTCTTGTCCATCATTCTTCCCAAATTGTGACAGCTACAGTATAATCTACTGTTCTCCACTCTCCCTGATCGCATCCATGATGAGTATGATGCACATCTTGCCTCCTTATTGCAAGATACAGCAGAAGATGCTCCCTCTTTGTCCTCTCTTCCAACAGAGTCTCATTCATGAAGTTTTACCTGCTTCACTGAGAGGACAGTAAGGGGGGGAAAGTTGCGATCCCCTATGTTCCTGTCACCCCACAGACCCCCAAAGCTTGACCCCTGTTGACATCTGACTCACCCTGTCCACTTTTGGATGTACTATATCACCATCAGATCAGCACTGCCTCTCTGTCATCCCACTTTGGCCCAGAGGCAATCTCTTCGAGATGTGACATGCACAGCCTCCCCCTAATGCGATTCCAGTGCACTTTCCCAGTTCCTGATGTTACTTGACTCATACCTTGACATTCTGACTGTCTTTGACTCACCTATTGCCAATACTTACCAATCTTTTGACTTTGCTTACTGATTCTTCGCTTTTTGGCTTACTTATCCTTACCAATGCTCACCAATGCTTTCTAAGATGATTACCCACTGCTTACATTCCTTATTCATCAGTTACCAATCACTTACCAAGTGTTTGCACCTTGTTTTCCATAGGCAATGCACCTGTACTGTATATAAATCACTGTACTTAGATAGCAAAAAAAAAAGGAAGAAGACGTCAGAGAGCCCCTCTTGCTCGCATTTTATCATCACTCAGTAAATCATTCAGCAGCTTTGATAGTTGAGACTTTATTAAGGGTCTAACTGTCATCTACTTCGCTTATCATTGTCTATCATCAATATACTTCACTCCAAGTCCTCCCTGAGCTCAGTGCAGCTCAGAGCATTGCATTAAGTCTCCATCCATCCTTCTGTAGGCTGACAGCAGTCTACCCCATCGCATTCTATCGCATTCCTGCTCCTTCTTCGTCAGGAGCACCCCCAACCCTCAGCACTCATCTTTGAGTATTGTAGCTCACAAAAACCCTTCCCAATCAAAGATTCTACCATCTAGGTACTGCATAGGCACACCACCACTTGCTCTTATTGTCTTTTGTGTTGGTTTTGGTTGGTTTCCACCACTGAACCTCACTTTGACTCACATCAGCTGAACACCTTCACTCTGTTCAGCATTCCCTATTCAGTTATCACTCGTTCATCTGCTCTTGCATAACTTGTCATCAACTTATGCTAGGAGCACCTGCCATCGAAATTTCCCCCACTTAGATTTTTCTGCACTCCAGGTTCTGCAGAGGCACACCACCACACTCACTTTATTTGTCTTTTGTGTTGGATTTGTTTGGTTTATACCAGCTTTCCACACTTCGACTCACACCACCCTCTGTCATTTACAAACCATCTGCACTCCACTGCTGTCAGACTTGTGTTGCTCTCCTACCAGACCAAGTGGACCATTCTCTGAGGAGTCATGTGACTACCTTCAGACTTCTCCCTGACAGTGCACAGCCAGGTACTCCACAGTGTGTGCACCACATGGTTCAGCACCTGGACTGTTTCCTTTTCTGGATGTTCTATGTTACCCACTCATATGTCCTCCATCTACCCTTCATTCATCATCTGGGAAGTTTTACTTGAAATTTTATGAGTCTCCATATGTCAGTTCTGATTCCAGTTACTGTACCTCTGTAGTAGTATAAAAGCATGTATCATACTCTGCCATTCCTCAGTATGAATATCAACTTAGTTCCTACTCCTTCTGTCTCTGACCTCTGTCTGTTGGAGTTACCTCTGACAATCTGTTTGGTCTCTACCTCTGAAATACGAGGGCTGAGATTGTGCAAGGGGGTGGCACATGAGCTAATCCTGGCACCCTCACTCCGCTCTGCCTTTACTTCAGTGGTCTTTGTTCCTGCCAACACTCTGCTAGTTGGAGTTCTGTTCTTTCATGTCAGACTTGCTTCTGGACCCCTCCCCAGACCTTGTTAAGCATGGGAGTTGGTCAGAGTAGGCCCAGACTTGACAGCAGGAGAAGATAAATGAGTGCTGACTGAGAGGGAGACACTGAACAGAGCAAAGGTGTTCAGCCAAAAGGACTCCTAGTGCAAGTTGATGATGAGTTATGCAGGAGTAGAGGGATGACTAAGCAAAAACTGCTGACTAAGCATGGCATGGTCTGCAGATGATGAATGATGACAGATAGACCCCTTCATGGAGCCTCAACTGTCAATGATGAGTTATGCTGAGAAGGACTGAACTGACTGACTGAATGCTTCTGAATTGCTTGTTTTTTTAGCTAAGTACATGGGGGTTTATATACTGTGGGGGGAGCACAGCCTATGACAAACAAGGCACAAATGCTTGGTAAGTAATGAGTAAGGACTGTAAGCACTGAGTGATCCTGATGAGTAAGTGAGAAATGAAAAGTAAGCAAGCATAGAGGAACTGGTAAGTATTGGCAATAAACAAGTCAAGGACAGTCAAAATATCACAGAATGAGTCAAATAGAGTCAGAAACTGGGTAAGTGCACTGACATCACATTAGGGGGTGGCAATACAAGTCAGATCTCAGCAGAGACATCACTGGACCAACAGATTGGATAACAGATGGATGGTGTTTCCAGATGGGGAAGTATCAATTCCAGAAATGGATGGCATGAGTCAGGTGTCAAAGGACTAGGGCATTGGGGGTCTATGGGGCAATGGGAGCATAGGCAATTGTGTCCCCCACCCATTCATCCTCTCAGCAAAGTCAATAAATACTTCATAAACAGGGCTCTGATGGAGGAGAGGGAGAAGAGGGGACATCTTCTGCTGGGTCTTGCAACAAAAAGGCAAGATGCATGTCATACTCATCATGAATGCCATCAGGAAGACTGGAGAACAGTAGATTATACTGCAGCTGTTGCAATGTGGGGAGAATGATGGATGAGATTGGAATAAAGACAGTGCAGGAAGCAGGGAGGAAGGATCCATATGCTTCATCAAGTGGGGAGACCAAAATGACCACATAAGACCTTTTTAACTGACTGACAGACCTGAGGCAATGTGAGTCGAAGTGTGGAAAGCTGGTATAAACCAAACAAATCCAACACAAAAGACAAATAAAGTGAGTGTGGTGGTGTGCCTCTGCAGAACCTGGAGTGCAGAAAAATCTAAGTGGGGGAAATTTCGATGGCAGGTGCTCCTAGCACAAGTTGATGACAAGTTATGCAAGAGCAGATGAACGAGTGATAACTGAATAGGGAATGCTGAACAGAGTGAAGGTGTTCAGCTGAAAGGACTTGGGAGTAATGGACTTTGATAATACATGTTCCTGGTGCAAGTCAATGACAAGTTACGCAGGAGTGGATGGATGACTAAGCAAGAGTGCTGACTAGGGTGGATAAGACTGCAGATGATGGAAGGTGGTAGATAGACCCTTCTGAATGAGCCTCAACTACCAAATATATGAATGATGACAGATAGACTCTTCCAAATGAGCCTCAACTGTCAACAACAAGTTCTGCACTGAGAGAGCTGAGCTGACTGACTGGATTGCTTTTTGGTAGCTAAGTACATGGGGTTTATATACTGTGGGGGAAGCACAGCTTGTGACAAACAAGGCACAAATGCTTGGTAAGTAATGAGTAAGGACTGAGTAATCATGATGAGTAAGCAAGAAACAAAAAGTAAGCAAGCAAAGAGGATTGGTAAGTATTGGCAATGAACAAGTCAAGGACAGTCAAAATATCACAGTATGAGTCAAATAGAGTCAGAAACTGGGTAAGCGCACTGAATCACATTAGGGGGTGGCGATGCAAGTCAGATCTCGGCAGAGACATCACTGGACCAACAGATTGGATAACAGATAGACAGTGTTTCCAGATGGGGAAGTATTAATTCCAGAAAAGGACAGCATGAGTCAGGTGTCAAAAGGCTAGGGCATTGGGGGTCTGTGGAGTAATGGGAGCATAGGTGATTGTGTCCCCCACCTACTCATCCTCTCAGTGAAGTCAATAAATACTTCATGAATGGGGCTCTGATGGAGGAGAGGGAGAAGGGGGGACATCTTCTGCTGGGCCTTGCAGTAACAAGGCAAGATGCACATCATACTCGTCATGAATGTGATCAGGGAGGCTGGAGGACAGTAGATCATACTGCAGCTGTCACAATGTGGGGAGAACGATGGATGAGATTGGAACAAAGACAGTGCAGGGAGCAGGGAGGAACAATCCATATGCTTCATCAAGTGGGGAGACTGAAACAACCACATAAGACCTTTGTAACTGAGTGACAGACCTGAGGTGACCAAAAAATGTCCTTCTGGAAGTCATACTGACAAGAAGAACATGCTGACCAAGCTGCATGGGATGGGATGGGGCTGACAGTGAGAGAATGAACCAGGGGGCTTCAGGACGGAAGCTGGTGGGAACACCTGGCAGATATATGTAGCCATTGTCTCTGGCAAATGAGACAAGTGAGATGATTGACGAAGAGGTGGCCATATCTGATGGACTTAGTAAAATGAGCGTCTGATGGTTGGAGTGCTGTAGAAATGTGTAGGGTGCGAGGATCCTCTCCAAATTTGGAAGGCAGGATGGCATGGCTGAGCACTTTAGGCGAGTGTGAGAATGGAGTCGATATCTTTGGAAATGGTGGAGATATGATGAAAACCGGAATGCCATACACAGGCACTAAAAACTTTTAATGCATGCTTAACTCACTTCCTCTTTTCTCTCTAGCACTGACCACTCATTCTTGTGCAAAGGATGACTGCTCATGTCTAGCAGTCTTTCTACGCATGAGGGCTTTAGTCTTCATATGCATGGCATGGGTGCGCAACTTGTTGACAAGTTAGGCAGAGTCAGCTGTAGTCATGTCCACAACACCTTTGGTGTGTGACAGCAGGTGGAGTTGGTGCAGAGTGAATGAATGACTGGCAGAAAAGGGTGCAGAGGGAGTGGGGACTTAGGATAAATGCACAGTCATGACACCTGCATAACTCATTGACAACTTGTTCCAGGAGCATCCTCCACTTGAAGTTCCCCCCCACATTAGATTCTTTCTGCCCTCCAGGCACTGCAGAAGCACACCACCACTCACCTTTTTATTTGTCTTTGGTGTTGGATTTGGTTGGTTTTTACTGCCTTTCCACACTTCAACTCACACCAGTCTTGGAGCACACACAGGGGGAAGCTGGTCCAGGGTTGGATCTACCTCCCTTGGTCTCAGCTTATGTGCTGTACCCTTATGCAAACTGGGGAGAGGTCTGGGACAGGGGCTGGGGATAGCTTAAGGCTTGGCCTTAGCTGTAGAGTAGTCTCAAGGGCTAATATGGAGTTGAGGGTAATACTTAGTTGATATTCTGACTGAGGTGCTACAAAGTATGTACAGGGGTTAAATACACAAGGCCAGTCCAGGATAATGAACATAGAGCTGGACTTGTTAATAAGCTATTAGCAAGAAGATTAGCAAGAGTGTGGACAGCCATAGGGGCTGTGCCAAGGCTAATAGTCAATGTCTGGGTGACTGGCATAACTGGGGTCAGACACAGGATTTGTACAGTAAGCAAAAGTCAGATGAATGGACCAAGCTAAATATAGTACAAACAAAGGAAAACAGACTGGAGTTATGTCACTGCAAGCATTTCACAATTTTGCATAATAGGACCTGCTGAAAAAAATTGCAAGAAGAGATACAATGTTATTTAGGATGTTTTCAAACAACAAATACAAAATTAATAATTTATTTTCTTTGTTTGTCCCACCTATAAACATTAATTGATGGTAATGATCATTAGCTTCTAGTCTAATGACAATTACTGTCAATCCATGTTTGCTGGTAGAGAAGGCAAAGAAAATGAAATATTATTTTTGGATTTTGTCTGTGAAAACATCCATTTTAACATGGTATCTCTTCCTTCAATTGTTTTCAACATGTTTGGTCCTTAAAAATTGTGAAATGCTTGCAGTGCACTGCAAACAATGATCAATGTGATGATTAATAACATGCAAAAAACATCACATACAGAGATACTATGTTTGAAGTGATGTTATCCAAAATAACATGTAATTTAACATTAATCATGTTCTCATGTAATTGTTTTTCCTAATTACATGCTAAAAACATTGAGCATCAAAGTACTTATGTTCTTTTACAATGTTATGCTGTATGTTCTCTAGAAGGACATTCATTATGTTAATTTGTGATGGATTAGGAGTATTGTCCCATTTGCTGATTGGGTGATTTAGGATTTCACCAATGGTACAAAACCCCTATTCTACCATTCAACCAATTGGCAATTCAGTGAATTGCTCAATAATCCCCACAAGACTAGAGTTTTTGACACTTTGATGTAGGTACCTCAAGCTTGTTCAGGCTCCAACATAGGTACCTCAAATTTGTTCAAGCTCCAACATAGGTACATCGGAGTGTTTGAGCCTCCGACATAGGTACCTCAAATTTGTTCAAGCTCCGACCTAGGTACATCGGAGCATTTGAACCTCCAACATAGGTACCTCAAATATGTTCAAGCTCTGACGTAGGTACATTGGAGTGTTTGAGACCCCGATGTAGGCACAATTTTTTGAATCTCTGACACAGTACCTCAAATAGTTTGACATCCCGTCGTAGATCCTTCAATTTCTTTGACACTCCGACATAGGTCCTTCAATTTGTTCGACACTCCGACGTAGGTACCTCAATTTTTTTTGAAATTCTGACATACATACCTTGGAGTTGTGAGGGAGTGTGGTATAGCTACCATACAATACGAAAAACCCTCCGGGCAGCATGCCACAGGATCACTAGTAAGTAGCACCATCTGCAATACCATACACCTTGTTTACAGCCACACCATAGATACTGGACCACAACCAACAGAATGACGAGGACATCTAGTCACACCACCGTGTACTACTGAGATACCAAGCTAAAGCTAAAGACACTGTGCACAATTCACTCTCTTCACCAGTGTCCATACAGTTTAACGTCGGTACACAAGCACTTTCTTCTCAGTGATCAGACGTACGTAGCGAGATATGTGAGAAAGTCCTTGAAGGCGTACCCACGCACAAAACGCGGAATTTCTCTGGAACCATTTGGCACACCGACACGATCAGGACATCATTAGAGAGTTCTCGTCGAGTAGCACATTCCTGTGGAAAAGCGAGAGACGCGAGGCGGAAACGAGCCAGATATGCAAGAACATGTTCTAGGGGAGGGGAGAGGAAGACCCTCGCGCGATAATGGCTGGCACAATCAACATGAAACCATGTGAGCTTATAGATGACCCGCAGACGAGCCTGTAGCAAAAGGAATCATGTCAATCGGACCATCCAACCCTGGGCTACTCGCAAAGTTGTCTCGCAGGCCTCTGAACCCAAAAATGGCCATATCTCGGTAATGACCGCGCAGAATTTCACGAATAAGGGGTCGACAGGAAGGGCCCATCGAGGAGAGTGTGCGACCAAGAAGCGAGGGACATGACGGCGAAACGAGCGAGACATGCGAGAAGGTCTTTGAAGGTGTGCCCTCGCACAAAACGCGGAATATCTCTAGAACCGCTATGCGCGTCGAAACGATCTGGGCATTATTAGAGAGCTCTCACCGAGTAGTATACACGGGCGGAAAATCGAGAGACGCGGCGGGGAAACGAGCGAGATACAGTGCATGTATGGGGGGAAGCAATGACATGGGGGAAGGGAGAAGGGAGACCGCCAAACGAGAACGGTTGGGGTGATCGACACGAAATTACGGGTGACGATATGGGACTCTTAGGCGAGCTGGGAGAACAAGGAACCACATTGATCGAAGCACCCGATCTCGAGATATTTGCAAAGTTGTCTCGCGGTCCTCTGAACACGAAAACAGTCATACCTCGACAACAGCTGCACGGAATTTCACGAACAACGGATCGACAGGAAGGGATCATCGAGGAGAGTGTACGACCGAAAAAGCGAGAGGCGCAACGGCGAAACACGCGAGATATGCAAGAAAGTCTGTGAAAGTGTACCCTTGCACGAAATGTGGAATTTCTCCAGAACCACTCGGCGCGTCGAAACGTACTGTGCATCATTGGAGAGCTCTCATCAGGTAGTAAGGACAATTTTCAAAGCATTGTGATTGCAAGTCCAGTGATTTGTAATCACAACAAGTAGTTCAAATTTTGCCAAGTCCTGAGACTCTGTGACAATGAAATGAAGGTAAAAGTTTGCCCACTGACATGCCACACAGCATTCCTCCAGACCAGCAGCACCTCATCTTCACTGGCAAACAGCTTGAAGACAGGTGAAGATTCAGGAGGGTATCCCTCCTGACCAATGGCATCTTCTGCCCCTGTGAGTTGTATGTTTACTTTTTTTGTTTTGTTTACTAAGAGCTAGTTCAGAAACCTCAGGTAAGTTGCAATTAGTTCCCTCAATGCTTGTACATGTTTTTCCACTGGGGCAGTTTGTGTAGTGAGTTTGAATTGAGTTTGAAACATTTCCTCCTGTATGCAAGATGGATGACGTTAATATTGGTGGTGATCATGAGGAGATTCACCACCAACACTTGCTGCACCATATCACTCTTGTCATCAATATCATCCTCTGCATGATCGGTTGTACTGAAGTGCAATCTACACCAATCTGAAGGATTCCGGAGCCTTACCACATGTCAGCACTAACCAGTGAGGAATGGCTTATCGAGCTCCTTGCAGGTCATCCAGAACGAATCCGATGCAAACTTGGTGTTCACACTGATGTCTTTGCATGACTTGTGGAGGAGCTTCACCAGATCAGTCATGGCAACTCTTGATTTGTTTCACTTGAAGAACAACTAGCTACTTTCCTCTATATGAGTGTGACAGGTCTGACTATCAGGCACATCAGTGAACATTTTCAATGGTCAAATGAGACCATATCTCAGTATGTTATCACCCTTAGTTTTCTGATACTTTTCTAACCTCCTTGATCAGGTACTTTTGCAAGATACTCTTCATCCTATCATTGTCACCCTTCTATTCCATGTACATCAAGATGCCTGGTGCCGATGATATTCAGCCAAGATTAGGGGAGATAAAAGATTTTGGCTGTATTTCAAGGACACGATTGGTGTGTTGGATGGGAGCCATATCCATGCTGCTCTGGCATCAGAGGACCAGGTGGTGTACTGAAACTGCAAAGGCTCCATATCACAGAACTGCTTGTTTGCTTGCGATTTCCAGCTGATGTTTACATACTCGTTGACTGGTTGGGAGGGTTCAGCTACCAATGCACATGTATACCAGGATGCATGTATGAAAGGGCTTGTCATCCCAACAGGAAAGTTTCTCCTTGTGGATGCTGGATTCCCCCTGTGCCCAGAAATTCTAGTCCCATACCGGGTGACTTGCTACCACCTTGCAGAGTGGTGCTGAGCACATTTAAGGTAATTGTCTTTGAATTATCCATCTTATTGTCCTGCTGAACTGACAAGACCCAGGAACAAAGAAGAGTTGTTCAACCTCTGGCACTCATCTGCATGCAATGTCATCAAGTGAATATTTGGTGTCCTCAAGCATTGTTTTCACATCTTACTACTAAGCCCTGAGTACAACATCAACATCCAAGGCTGAATCCCCTCAGCACTCTGTGCACTGCACAACTTCATCTGTACTCACGATGCCAAAGAAGGTCCGATGCCAGGACAGGATGTCCACATAGACAAGCAAGGTGCAGGAGGGCCTGGGGGATCAGCAGATGAGGGCAGAGCCAACAAAGATAATTCCAATGTAGGTCAGCTTGAAGTGGCACACACTTTCTGTGACCAGATCACTCAACATATGTGGGATGATTATCAGGAAATTATTCAATTGTGGGATCTCAGGCAATTGCCCTCAGGTAGTGATGACTATAGCTCTGATGACTCCATGAACACCAGTAGCAGTATGAGCGATATATCAATGTTGTAGACATGTAGTTCATTTCTTCCCATACCATGCAATATATGTACACTTTTGGATCTCTCATGTGTGATGAAGAAAAAAAAGATAGATTGCGATAAAGAAAAAAAAAGATTGTGATACAGTGATAGCAAGTATGGAGGTACAGCAAACATCAAATCTACCTATAGTATTTTCTACTGTGTACTGGTCTGAGAACTACCAACCCCAAGTTTCATCCGATACTCCAGTTCAGCAAGTGCCAAACGATCTTCCTTCTTTGCTGTCCTCAAGTATACATCAGCGAAGCTGAGATTCTGCATGATCAATGATTGGATGAATGCTTTGATGGGACTGGGGAAATCTTGGTCTTGATTGTCCAGTAAATGAATTGCTTGTGCCCTCATTGTTGACGCTTTATTGATGGCAGATGTCATCGACGTGTTGATTGAGCCTTGTAGGCCTACCATGATAGGGTTTGATATCACAAGTGAAGGCAGAGGATTGTGAGAACAATGGGAATGGGAGCTTTTTGCATAGTCCAAGGTGGCAGAGAGGTTGGCACATTTGTTGGAGGTGGGAGCAGTAGCAGAAATGTCACTTGCATTGGCGTATGGGAAAATGGACATGGTAGTCGAAACCTTGTCATCACCAAGCACCTTGGTGTGAGACCGCTTCCCACTAGATGGCAGAGCACTGGATGGAGGGATAGAAATGTCAGACAGGTTGATGGTAGATGGTGGATCATCGAAAAATGGGAAATGGTCATCATCCAACCCTGGTGGGACTAGGGGAAGCGCTGGCACAGAATCAGCAGGCACTGAAGTAGATATGGGTTCAATGGGTGTGGGAGTGGAGGAGGGTGCAAATTTGGCAGGCACTGAAGCAGAAGTGGTTGGTTGAATGGTTGGCACTCCACCATCTCCATTGTCTATGCTGTCAGCAGTGGCATTGGAACTATCCAGACTAAAGGCATTGGCCCCATGGGCACCACCATGGGGTATGATATCTGCAATGTAGGGATATAGATCCCATCCACTCATTTTGAACTGGCAAATGAGGGGGTGACTCTAAGAGTAATCATCAGTTCATCAAGCCACAGGGTTAAAAAATAAAAACAAAAATACCTTCACAAAATCCTCAAACACCTGCTCAGCATGCTGACCCTGAATATTAGCCCCCTTCTCATTGTCCCAGTGGGCTCCAGATGGTTGTGCTTGATGGTACTTGATATCGCGATATATCTTTTGAATCTATGACAGAAGATCAGTAAAAATCACAAGTGGTTTACAATGCTGACTTGCATAGCCAGTCCACTTGTTTCTCACCACTTGATAGTTCTTGGGAGGTCCATCTGTGCGATAGTTGGTGATATGCAGGGCAGCAGCTTGAGATGTAGCCATCTTGAGGTTCCCATTATCACCTGCCTCATGCCAGTTGTCATGCAGGAACCTTACAAGAGCAGCAGTTTCTTCATGGTTCCAATGAACTTGTGGAGTGGGAGTGCTAGTCTTATTAGGCATCGAGTGAGTTAGTGAATCTAGAGTGTACTGGGATACAAGGGCAACAATGGTGGCAGCTGATACCCAGGCAAGCCTAAGGTGATCCAGATCATCATAATCCATCGCAGGACATGTTTCAAACTCAATTCAAACTCACTATGCGAACTGCCCCAGTGGAAAAACATGTACAAGCATTGAAGGAACTAATTGCGACTTACCTGAGGTTTCCGAACTAGCTCTAACTATCATTACCTGCATACATGCCCACAGATTGCCTGCTTGCACTCGCTTTCAAACAAACTGGCTAGTAAGTACTTATACTCTGTTACTTGTTTGTTTCATCTCACTAACTGTAGTTACGGGGCACACCTGCACTTGTGTACACCTACACCTGCACAGCATGTGAAGCAACCAAAGATGAGAGTCTTCTCAGCTAACACTTCAAACCAGAGAGAGTGGGAGTAGAACCTGTTGATTGAGGGACAAGCTCAAAATGAACTAGATTAGAGAGTCTGGCTATGACAAATGATGGGACTTATATACTGCCTTACTGTTTGTACATACTGCCACGAAAGAACATTCAAGAAAAAGACAAACAAGAGAGAGAACTATGCTATTGGACGAATGCAAACATGCATTAGTAACAAGGCACAGCCTTACTAAGTATCATGTAAGTGTGAAAGAGAAACCAAAAGGAAAAGTCCAAGATGACTAAGCATCCTTAAAGCGGAACCCTAACCAGAGGGTGGATATATATAGGTAAACAGGAAATGCAGAGGTGAAAAGTCTACCAGTCATTACACTATCCCCTCCTAAGGCTTGACTTCCAGGTGAGACCAAATAGGACGAACAGTAGTAAACGATTCTGGTATGGGCATGAACAAGCTGTCAAAGCTTTCCAATGAGAGGAGAGATAATTTATGGGGTGCCCCTGGGTGGGATTGATAAAAATCCTTGATCACTGACTGCAAATTCTTCAAGGCAGAGGCTGGCTCCCAAGTACGATCTTCTTCAGGGTATCCCCTCCAATGCACGAGGAATTGAAGAGCTCCACATTTTAAATGGGAGTCAACAACATGCTTGACCTCATATTTGACATCTCCTTCATCAGTAACCCTTTGCAGTCCGGGCCTGGTAACAGGCTGCCCATCAAGAGCACTGAGATAGGGTTTAACCTGTGAGACATTCACAACCAGGTGAATCCTCATGTTGCACGGCAACTTTAACTTAAGAGCATTTGGAAGTACCTCTAGAACTTTGTACGGTCTGATCCACTTCTTGGAAAGTTTACAGCTCTGCTGTTCTTTCAAGGACAGATGGTCTGTAGCTAGCCAGACTTGAGATCCAGCAGAGTAGGAAGGGGCAGACAAGTGGCATCTATCTGCTTGTTGCTTCTGCCAGGAACATGCCTTGGCGAGGTTTGTTTTTACATCCTGGAACACCTGGAACCAGGATTTGGCAATTTCCTCTGCTGCTACTACCTTTGGGGTTGTTGGTTCGATGCCCATCCTAGGTTTATAGGATCGAGTAACTTCGAAGGGGCACTTGCCAGTAGAAGATGAGGCAGAGTTATTATACACAAACTGAGCCAAGGGTAGCCACTCTTCCCAACAAGCCTGCTGTTGGTTGGCATACATCTGTAAATACTGTTGGATCTCGCAGTTCAACCACTCTGTTTGTCCATCCGTCTGTGGGTGGAAGGCTGTAGAAAGTTTTTGCTGTACTCCCAGCATTTTAAATGGTTCCTTCATGAAGGAAGAGGCAAACTGTGGGCCTCTGTCTGATATGATAGAGTCTGGAAGTCTGTGATGTTTCCATACATGCGTCAGGTAAAGTCGAGCTGTACTAGCAGCTGTTTCTTCCGCAGTGCAGGGGATGAACTCTGCTTCCTTAGAGAATCTATCGACAATGACCAGGACATGGGATTTTCCAGAAGATCCCTTGACTCCAAGGTCCATGAAGTCGGTTGTTAACTCTCTCCAAGGCCTGTCAGGGATGGGTAAAGGTTTGAGTTCTCCTGCAGGTGGCCTATTTCTGGACTTGCTGGATTGACATGTTTGGCAATGCTTCACATATTCCTCTACATCGGGTTTTAAGGTAGACCACGTGAACCAGCGCGTGATCAACTCCTGAGTACCTTTTATTCTGTGATGTCCTGCTAGGGGAGAGTCATGTAGAGCATTGAGTAACTTCCTTCTAAGTGCACTAGGCACCCAGACCTTTCCTCCATCATAATGAAGACTGCCTTGGAGCTCGCATCCAGTGGGAACTCCTTCGGCTCTAGCAGACTCAATCTGCAAGTCTTCCATGAAAGGGTTTTCCAGTTTTACTGAGTGAACCTGACTTGGGTTTATAAATAGAGACTCTTCTGACTTTGACCTTTCTTTTCCTTCTATGAAGTCCTCTTGTCTTGACAGGGCATCAGGTCATCCCATCATGACTCTGGGCTTGTGAATTATGATACAGTTAAACTGACTAAAGTACTGTGCCCAACGTGCCTGGCATGGTTGGAGCTTCTGTGTGGTCATAAACCACTTGAGGTTGTGATGGTCCATCCAAATTTCAAACTGGTATGGAGTAGCCTCAAGGTAGTGACACCATTGTTCAAGCGCACAGATAATAGCCAGCATTTCTTTGTTGTGAACTGTATAGTTAAGTTCAGCCCCAGATAGAGATTGACTAGAGTAGGCAATGGGTCTCCAAAGACTGTCATCACATTCTACTGAGAGCACTGCTCTGGTGGCATAGTCTGAAGCGTCCATTTCTAACTGAAACCTCCAATCCTGATCAGGGAACATAAGGATAGGAGCAGTGGTGAAGGCTTCTTTTAGCATGTCAAATGCCACCTGACAGCTGTCATCCCATACAAATGGAAGGTCTTTCTTCATGAGGTTATTTAGGGGTTTTGCGATCTGTGTGAAGTCCTTAATGAAGCATCAGTAAAAGTTCACTAGGCCAAGGAAGTCATGAACTCTGTGAATGTTGGTAGGTATGGGCCAATCTTGCACAGCAGAGATCTTAGCAGGGTCCATACATACTCCATTAATGCCAACTATCATTCCTAAGAAGTCCACCTCTTGTTGTCCAAAGACACACTTCTGTGGTTTGACAAACAGGTCATTTATTTTTAGCCTTCTTAGCACCTCCAGCATGATCTTGTCATGTTCCACCTGATTGTCTGTTTTTGTAAATATCATTAGGTCATTGATGTAGACGACAAGCACATCTTCCATATCGCCAAAGATATCATTCATCATGTTCTGGAACATGGCAGGTGAATTACAGAGCCCAAAGAACATGACCATTGGTTTGAAAGCACCACAATGGCATATGAAAGCAGCTTTCCATTCATCTCCTTCTTTGATCCTAATGTTGTTGTAACCCCAGCGAAGATCCATCTTTGTGAAGAGTTTGCAACCTTTCAACTTGTCTACAAGCTGAGATATTAAAGGGAGAGGATATGAGTTCTTGACAGTGTGCTCGTTTAAGTAACGATAGTCCTGGACCGTACACTTCTTTCCATCCTTTTTGGGGATGAAGAACACCAGGGAGGTTTGTGGTGATTTACTAGGCTGAATATATCCCTTCTTGAGTTGACTGTCCATGAAGTCACTGACTTCTTTCTGCTCATCAGGGGAAAGAGGAATGGGACTGGAGCTGGCAAGTCTGGGCTGTAAAGCCTGGTGAAGCCATGGATCTGGCAGGACAAGCTAGGAGGACTGCTAAGGGGACTGGAGTGTAGCACTAATTGATTTGTCTCTACCAAGACCACCAGTTTGGCTTCTGGTGTACCAGAGTACCAACTTGTTGACCCAGTTAGGATCCTGGGGTAGACTCTAATTGTTTTGTCTCAACTGAGACCACCGGTTTTGGCTTCTGGAGTACAGAGTTACCAACTTGTTAACCCGGTTAGGATCCCGGGATGGACAGAGGTCAGGGAAGGACTGGAAGCGAGGTCAGGGACCGGGATAGGGGCTGGAGGACCGGCAGACCAGTCCTAGACCGAAAATCGGGGGTCAGGAGCAAGTCCAAAGGGCTAGCTGTGAAGTACGGGTTTACCCTCGGAGTGACCAGGCTTCAAGACCGGGTGACAGGGGTTAAGTCCGAGTGGCCAAAGTCAAGGCCGAGAGACAGGGGACAAGTCCGGTTGGACCGGAGTTGAGGCTGGAGGTTAGGGGCTAAGTCCGGAGGACCGGACTTAAGACCGGGAGCGCGGGAACAAGACCGGTAGCGTGGGAAACCGACCGGTGTTGGAGTGCGCACAAGGGGAAGCCGGTCCGGGGTTGGATCTACCTCCCTTGGTCTCAGCTTATGTGCTGTACCCTTATGCAAGCCGGGGAGAGGTCCGGGACAGGGGTCAGGGATAGCTTAAGGCTCGGCCTTAGCTATAGAGTAGTCTCGAGGGGTAATACGGAGTTGAGGGTAATACTAAGTTGATATTCTGACTGGGGTGCTACGAAGTATGTACAGGGGTTAAATACAGGAGGCCGGTCCGGGATAATGAACATAGAGCCGGACTTGTGAATAAGCTATTAGTGAGATGATTAGCAAGACAAGGATAGCCACAGTGGCTATGCAGAGGCTAATAGCCAAAGTCTGGGTGACTGGCATAACCAGGGTCAGACACAGGATTGTACAGTAAGCAAAGTCTGATGAACGGGCTAGACTAAATATAGTACAAACAAAGGGAAACAGACCGGAGTTATGTCCGGGTGACCCGGACATAGACCTAGGAGGACCGGGGTGGAGCAGTGCGAGGCCGGGAGGCCGAAACAGACCGGAGATAGGGGTAAAACACCGGACTTGAGTTATGCAGGCTGGAGTTGAGTTATCTAGGGCTGGGATTGGGTTTTCTAGGCTGGACCAGGACTGGACTTGACCGGAGATAGGGGCTAGGGGTCCGGACTGGGCTGAGTCTGAGTCTGGGAGTCATGGATATGACAGTATCCCCCTCTTAGGAACCGAACCCTTGAGGTTCCATAGGGAAATATGCTCAGAGGGTTATGCAGTGAGGTCCCATGACTAGGAGTGAGTCCGAGTGCGCACACAGTGCCAAGGGTGAGCCCGAGGGCTGGGAGACAGGCCAGCGATGACCGGAGGTCCAGTAGTTCAGACCGGAATGGGACAAGCCGGGTTTGGGGGCAAGGGTCAAGTCCGAGGACTGTTCTGGGAACCCGAGGCCAGAGAAGCGACAACAAGAGGGCCGGAGACCGGTCTAGGAGGCTGCCAGACAGTTCAGCAGGCCGGGACAAGGCAAAGCCGAGTCCGGAAGTGACTAGACCAGCTGTAACGGGGGTTTCTGGAGACAGCTGAAAGCTGTAGCCAGTGTTCTCAGGGGGGCCAGAGTTGCACTTCAGAGATGGGTTAAGGCAGGTCGGGAATGGCCAGGTAAGGCCTAGGGGTGTGCTTCAGGGCCAGGTCAGGGAAGGCCGGAGACCGAAGATGTGCAGGGGACTGGTAATGTCCAACCAATGTACCAGGAGTGTGCCACTAGGGCCAGAGGTGTGCTTCAAAGCCGGTTCAGGGCAACATGGAGACCAAGAGGGTCGGGGAGGTCCAGAGATGACCAAAAGACAGTCCAGGGGTGTACTGGTGTGACGCTGAGTGACACTGGAAAGACACAAAGGCCGGGAAAACCGGTCTAGGAATGCACTGGTTGGACTGGGAGTATGCTGCAGGGGTACAGAGGGTCATGAGAAGTGCCGAGAAGGCTGGGTTGGGTCCAAGGTCTGCTCCAGGGGGTCACGGGGTCTGAGAGTGTGTATCTACAGAAAAAGATAACAGATAACAGAAAACCAAGAAAACATATAACAAGGAAACAGGAAACCGAAGCCAGAGACAGGGGTCAAAGCCGAAGGCTGAGACCGAGGGTGGCTTAGGCCGGGAGTGGCCAAAGCTGGAGACTGAGACCGAGAGCAGCTGAAGCCTGTTGTGCTAAAGCGAGTGGTCTGGCAAAAACAGCAAGACTGAAGACCGGTCAAGGGAACAGAAGGCCTGGAAGGCCGGGAACCGGTCTGAGGGTCGGAGAGGACCGGAAGGGGCAGCTGGAGACCGGTCTAATGGTCAGGGGGGGCTTAGAAAAGCCGGGTGGGGACCAGTTGGGAGCCAGTAAGGGCTAAAAGGGCTAGAAAGGCCATGGGAGACCAGTCTCGACCTGGGTGGGGCTGTAAGGCCGGAAATCCAAAGGGAGACTGGTCTGGAGCTGGGTTGGGCCGGGCCGGAGTGGCTGGCTGGAGGCCGGTCTGAAGGTGTCGGAGGAGTTTGGGGTAGTTGGAGATGACCTGAGGTGCCTTCTAGCTGGTGGGCTGACAACCGGCGGCCAAAACAGTGTAGGCCGACGGGCTAGCACTGAGACCGGGGTAACCAGGGGTAGCAGGGTGTAAACCCGAGGCCGGAAGTGGCAAGCCCAAGTGCCGAGCACCTTGGAACTGGCCAGATGGGCTTCTGGAGGACAGTGAGGGACCGAGGAGGCTGTCTAGGACAGCGAGAGTTGAGTTTGCACAAGGACTGGAGGGCTGGACATAGCTAGGCATGAACCAGAGACCAGCAGGTCATAAAGCCGGTTCAATGAAGGCCTAGGGATGTCAGCAGGAGGGGAGGCCGGGTGTTGAGTCCGGTTTAGGGGTGTCCGGAGTTGGTTGGAAGTGGGTTTTCCGGTGGTGAGAAGCCCGGAGGCCAAAAGGGCCACTGGAGGACCGGTTCAGGGGGTCTGGAGACCGGGTGAGGCCTAGGGGTTGTCCAGCCGAAAGGCTGACAACAGGAGGCCGAGACCGGTGAGACCAGTGAACACACAACCACCAAGGCCAAGGACTACCGAGATAGTGAGACCGGAGTACCAACACAGATGTTAGGGGCTGGGAGCAACCCAGGGCAGGTGGTTCGGGAGTGCCTTGGTATGCAAGGACCGGACCAAGGAACTGGGAACCGGTGTGCAGGGACCGAGCAGGGTTGTGCTGAGGGCACCAGAGAGGTAGCAGACAGGGGTTTGGAAGAGAGTAGGTCACTAGCGAGGTCCCTTATCCCCCTCTTAGGGTAGACTTCCCAAGTCTACAGGGGTACAAGGTGTGGGCTAGGACCACCGAGAGGAGTACTGGACAGGTAGTAGGAGTACTACCACCGGAGTTGCAAGTCCGAGTACTGAGAATGCCGAGACTGGCTTAACAGGTGTCAAGACCGGTTTCGGGAAGCTTTTTCAAGGCCGGAAAAGCTTTAAAACCGGAGATACAAGGCCGGCAGAGCAGGCCGGACTGGTATGGGGATAGTAAGGAGTGTCGGAGTCACAGGTGAGGGTATGAAGGCCGGAACCAGAGCCCGAGAGGAAACCAGAAGGCCGGTGAAGATCGGCAGGCCAAAAGACAACCGGTAAGACCGGAGTTGGGAGAGTGGGTAGGACCAGAGTTCCGGAGTCAATGGTGGGGTGACAGTGGCGATGGTTAGGGGAAGGTGAGGGGTTAGCTGGTACCTGAAGGGGCCTCGCGAACATACAAGTTCCGGGGCGAGTGGGTGAGCTGGGAAACAGACCGGCAGAGTCAGGGGTTTGTCAGATGGGCCGAAGCCTGGGGTGTCTTGCAAGCAAATTCATGCTCCAAGGCGGGGTTGACGTCAGGGGGGTTAGCAAACTTTAGTATTAGGCGGGGATAGGTGACTGCACTACACTCGGCCACCAACAGGTGCCTATTGAGTGGGCTAGTCGGTTCCCTACAACCAAGATACTTCAGTTCCTAACGGGTTGACAAGGCCAATTAAAACAGGGGTCGGAGACCGAGGGAGAACCAAGGCCGGGTCCACCAAGGACCGGAAAGAGGTGCTAGGTCAAGACCATAGCACTGGGGATGAGGATAGGGGTAGTTCCGGGAGGAGGGAGAGGCCTGAAGGCCAAATGAGTGACAGAGGAGTAGCATAGAGCTACCCAAGGGGTATCAAAGGCTGAGGGAGGCCGGAGATGGGAGACCAGCCAAAAGAAGGAAGTCCGGAGTGAGCAAGACCGGTCAGGGGCCATGAGGAGGCCTGGAGATGAACACCGCAGAAAAGAGAAAGAAAGCCGGAGTCAGCAAGACCGGTCAGGGGCTCTAAGGAAGTCCGGAGGTGACAGGCCGACAAGGCCTAGTGAAGGAGGGAAGACCGGAACTCAGAGGACCGGTCATAAGGGAGTCCGGAGGTGGGACAAAGTGGACACAAATAGGAGGACCGGAGTTAGCAAGTCCGGTCCAGGGCTGAACAGCCAGGTGAGTCCGAGGGAAGTTGGGGGTCCAGCAGGGTTCGGCAGGACAAGCCAGGGCCACAAGGGGACCGGAGTTGGCAAGTCCGGACCAGGGCTGTAAAGCCGGGTGAAACCAAAGGCCTGGCAGGACAAGCCAGGGGTGCTAAGGGGAACAGAGTAATGCACTAATTGATTTGTCTCTACTGAGACCACCAGTTTGGCTTCTGGTGTACCGGAGTACCAACTTGTTGGCCCAGTTAGGATCCTGGGGTAGACTCTAATTGTTTTGTCTCAACCGAGACCACCGGTTTTGGCTTCTGGAGTACAGAGTTACCAACTTGTTAACCCGGTTAGGATCCCGGGATGGACAGAGGACAGGGAAAGGCCTGGAAGTGAGGTCAGGGACCGGGATAGGGGCCGGAGGACCGGCAGACCGGTCCTAGACCGAAAACCAGAGGTCAGGAGCAAGTCCAAAGGGCTAGCATGCCCAGGGGGTGCCTCTAAGTGAAAAGTGAGGCCGGAAAAGAGGTCAGGACCGGGCTAAGGGCCAGAGGGCTGGCAGACCGGTCCTAGACCGAAACGGAGGTGTCATGCACTTGCTAAGACCACCAAAGCCGAGGCCTGGTGCAAGTCCAAAGGACAAGCACCATCCCGAGGCTGAGGTGACTAGTGCAGCACCGGGACAATGGACAGGAGACCCAGGAGGGGTCTGTGAGGGACAGACAGGTCTGAGGGGAGCCAGGACCGGTCCAAAACCTAGTAACAGGTCTAGACAAGTCCAGGTGAGGTGGCTGAGTCAAACCGGGGCCGAGAGGGCCAGTAACAAAGGGCAGGAGGCCAAGGGAAGTGGCAAACCGGCTCCAGGCAAGTCCGGGTGAGTGTGGACAAGCCAGCCAAGGCCAGACAGGCCGGTAACAGACAGTCTGGAGACCGGAAGGGGGTCCCGGGCTCCAAGGCCGGTGTAGCAAAGGCCGAGGGTGGAGACCAGACCCAAAAACCGCTGAGGCCGAGTGCCGATGGGGAACCAGGGAAGGTGTTGAGGGCCGGGACTGGCCAAGTCCAGGCCTGGGGGTTGCACCGGAGGTGCACAGAGGTCCAAAGACCAATATCGGGGAGTCAGGAGGTCAAATGAGTGATGAGATCCCAGTGTTCAGTACAGTAGAACTGGATGAAGACAGCTGGGCTCGAGTGCTGGGATGACTGAGGTAAGGACTGTGGTGAAGACCAGGGTGACCAGCCAGAGGTCAGGGGTAGCTCGGGGGAGCTGACAGAAGTGAGTCCGGTTGATGAGGCCGACTCAGGGGCAAGTCCGGAGAGTAACTCCGACTTGGAAGTGGGCTTAGGCAAGAACCCAGGTTGGTGGTGAGTCCGGATGGTGAGTCCGACTCAGGGGCTGACATGGCCGGTCCGGAGTCAGGAGAAAACGAGGGGCAGGCAGGGCAGGAGTAAGGGAATGGATGCATTAAGTTTTGACCACTAAGGACGTAGTGTCTGGGGTAATGCAACCCGGGGGTGTGCAGAGTGCCGAGGGGTGCTGGGTTACCTCTCTGCTTTAGCAGAGATCTCCGGGTTGGGCTCCGGAGTCAGAGGAGAGGTATCCCGATGAGTCCCGATGGGCAAGGCCATGGGCAGGGGCTCTAGAGCAGGACCTAGACATGATGAAGTGACTTGCACAAGTGTGAGTCAGAATATACTGTGAAGTACGGGTTTACCCTCGGAGTGACCAGGCTTCAAGACCGGGTGACAGGGGTTAAGTCCGAGTGGCCAAAGTCAAGGCCGAGAGACAGGGGCCAAGTCCGGTTGGACCGGAGTTGAGGCTGGAGGTTAGGGGCTAAGTCCAGAGGACCGGACTTAAGACCGGGAGCGCGGGAACAAGGCTGGTAGCGTGGGAAACCGACCGGTGTTGGAGTGCACACAAGGGGAAGCCGGTCCGGGGTTGGATCTACCTCCCTTGGTCTCAGCTTATGTGCTGTACCCTTATGCAAGCCGGGGAGAGGTCCGGGACAGGGGTCGGGGATAGCTTAAGGCTCGGCCTTAGCTATAGAGTAGTCTCGAGGGGTAATATGGAGTTGAGGGTAATACTAAGTTGATATTCTGACTGGGGTGCTATGAAGTATGTACAGGGGTTAAATACAGGAGGCCAGTCCGGGATAATGAACATAGAGCTGGACTTGTGAACAAGCTATTAGCAAGATGATTAGCAAGAGAGTGGATAGCCACAGTGGCTGTGCCAAGGCTAATAGCCAAAGTCCGGGTGACTGGCATACCAGGGTCAGACACAGGATTTGTACAGTAAGCAAAAGTCAGATGAATGGGCTAGACTAAATATAGTACAAACAAAGGGAAACAGACCAGAGTTATGTCCGGGTGACCCGGACATAGACCTAGGAGGACCGGGGTGGAGCAGTGCGAGGCCGGGAGGCCGAAACAGACCGGAGATAGGGGTAAAACACCGGACTTGAGTTATGCAGGCCGGAGTTGAGTTATCTAGGGCCGGGATTGGGTTTTCTAGGCTGGACTAGGACCGGACTTGACCGGAGATAGGGGCTAGGGGTCCGGACTGGACTGGGACTGAGTCCGAGAGTCATGGATATGACAGTGATGGTCAAGGTATGAGACTCAGAGGTGAGCCTGATGCGTAATCCTTCCAGCAGAATTAGGTGAACCATTGACATTAAATATGTCAACTGCCCTTGGTAGTGCTATTTTCGGAATCTGGTTCCTTTCCACAAAGTCCTTATCTATAAATACCCCAGTAGCGCCACTATCAAGTAATGCATTAACTTTGAACACCAAACCGGCATTCATCTGCAAAACCAAAGGGACCTCCACAGAATCTTTCAGGTTCAGCATGCATCAGGTTTCAGACTGTATGGAGGTCTTTGCACTACTACCCTTGAGATCTGGGAGATTGAAAGAAACATTTTTTTATTTTTTATTGCAAGCAGAATTAAGCAGGCTTGGTTTTACATCTGGCCCCAAGCCCTTTCAGGACTCCACTTCAGATGATGTAGAAATAAGAGAAGGAGAAAGGAATCCTGAACCATTAAATAACTCCTGTGGTTCTTCGATGTCGAGAAAAGAGAAATGATTGAAAGAAACTACTGGTACACTATTTTTGGCTTTTCTATTTTCTATTTTTGTATTTTCTTTTGTAACTTTAAGTCTGTAAGTAGAACAGAAGCCATAAAAAGAAGAAGAAGAAGAAACAGGAACAAATGTCTGCATACTAGAAGAGTCTGCAGGACCTGATTTCACTGCAGCTCTGATTCTTTTAACTGGTTTATATGAGCAATGATCTGTTCGAAGCTCATCCCCTCCATTGCCTGTAGGTGGGGGTCGAGTCCAGTGTCAGTATTTACAGCCCTGACAGGGCGTCCTTGTGGTTGTGCCTGTATAGGGCACTTGCTTCGATAATGGCCTTTCAGGCTGCATCCAAAGCACATGATGTGGGACTTGTCCTTAGGGGGTCCCTTCCCCTTTCCTGATCAGGGAGTGGTGCCTATATCCATGGGGGTGCCAGCTCTGGGTTGCGTTCCTGTGGTGGAGAAGCCATGAGGTTGATTTTGGGGCCATACCCTCGAAGAGGAGGCCATCATATACCAGTGGTTTTTGAAGTTTCTGGCCACTAACCAGAGCTCTGTTACATACTCCTTGTATGTGTCTTTTCTTTTTCCCAAATGGTGCATGAGCCAAAGCACCTCAGAGTTAATTGCCTGTTCAAGGCACAGGATAGCCAGATTGTCAGAAGCACTTGCCATCAGCTTCCAACTGTTGAATTCTGCCAGGAAGGCATCCATTCAAGACTGTCCTTGCCTCGCTTTTTGCATCTTCTTTCTGGCCCAATCCCCATTGTTCATGGGCCGAAAGCGAGAGTTAAGGTCAGCCACCACCTCATCGATGGTGGGCCAGTTTCCATTTTCCAAGTGGAAGTCCAACTTGGCCCTTGCATAGTTACCAGCTATCAGACCAGTCATCTGGGTCCAGAAAGCCATGCAGTCCTGGCTTGTATAGCAGTGGACTGCTGCTTTGCAGTAGGCTCTCATACGGATCGCCTGCTCCTCATATTTTGCCACAGAACCGTCAAAAGTTCCAGGCTCTGCAACACCCCTCTTGGTGGGGTCAAAGTTCATTGTCTGCGCTGCAGCTGGCACTGGCATGTATTGCTGCATTGCTTGTGCCATAGCCGCTGCCATGGCTTGGATCATTGCATAGTCAACGGTGGGTGGCTGTGGTTGGGCAGGGTCCATTTTTGCTAGTTAGCGGGACCGGTCTTCGAAGGGGGTGGTGGATGGAACATCTGTTCCAAAGGTTGTAGGGAGTATTAAAAATGAACCTGAGTTCATTCGGGTCAGGGGAAGGCGAGGGTGATGGATAGATGAGCTCTGCAGTTACTTCTCAGAAAAGCTCGAGAGGAGGTAAGGGGAGCGGGGTGAGTGGAGAGAGTGAGCACAAGAGGTGTGGAGTAGAGAGTTCCCTTTTGTAAGGGAAGAACCTAAGAGGGAGACAAAGCTTGACCTCTTCCTTCTTGATGGCGGGAATGGTGTAAAGTAAGGGTAACATAGGCATACTACTCGCCAATGGTGTTCAGAACCACTAAACATGTAGTTCATTCACTGTCATGCACTTGATCGATCTCCTAGAAATAGGGAGAGACCAGCCTGGCACACTATGTGAACTATGGTGGGTGTAAGAATGTTGACTACTGGTCTACCTCCACTGCTGTGTGGGGACTACGACTAACTATGGCTCAGCTGCTCTGGACCTTGCGGGCCCTCTTGATCAAGTGTTGCCCTTTGTACACCGAGCTCGACCTTGGGATGGTGTATATACGTAGAAGTAAAACTCCCTAAGACGTTTGCCCAACTGGCTCCATTGCTCGGGTGCTCTCAGTCACTCTGACAGAGGCAAAGAGAAGAGGCTATGGGGCGGACTGCCCACTACGACTTATTGTACTGCCATTAACCCTCAGCACCAGGTATGAAGTGGTAGGGGAGAAGTAGTAATCTAGTTTGAGTGAAGCAACCAAAGACAAGAGTCTTCTCAGCTAACACTTCAAACCAGAGAGAGTGGGAGTAGAACCCATTGATTGAGGGACAAGCTCAAAACGAACTAGATTAGAGAGTCTGGCTATGACAAATGATGGGACTTATATACTGCCTTACTGTTTGTATGTACTGCCATGAAAGAATGTTCAAAAAAAAGACAAACAAGAGAGAGAACTACACTATTGGACAAACGTGAACATGTGTTAGTAACAAGGCACAGCCTTACTAAGTATCATGTAAGCATGAAAGAGCAACCAAAAGGAAAAGTCCGAGATGACTAAGCATCCTTAAAGCGGAACCCTAACCAGAGGGTGGATATATATAGGTAAACAGGAAATGTGGAGGTGAAAAGTCTACTGGTCATTACAGCATGATTGCATGTGCTACTTGGTATATATATATTGTCTCATTATTCTGCTCATACTCACTCACCTAGCATACCCTAACAGATAGCACCATGCACCACTTCAGGTAACCAATTTTCATAAGCATTTAGGCTGAAGTTTTTCTACAAATCATCCAAGCTAAAAGCCACTCAGACCAGGTCATCCCAGGGACATCTGGCCATGTCCCAGGGCTATTTGCAGTGTGCAGGAGCTGGGATGTCCCATAATCCCAGCCCTTTGGTAATATATTTTGGGCTGTCCCATGGCTGCCTTAGGTGTCAGGGGTCCTCAGCTGCAAAAGTGCAGCTCATATTCACACTGAAATCCCACTTCTGACCAAGAAACCAAAGCAGTCACAATTATCCAGGATGATGAGAATACCTGGCAAAGTAGGGGCCTATGTATGTGGCAGCCACTGACTTTCCAAAACCATTTGGTACACTTATTATGCACAAATTTGAAGTGGGAAATCAGTGTGATTGTGAGGTGTCATCTCCAGAATCATACAATACTTCTGGAAGTGAGCCTTGCATCATTGTGATAAATTTTAATGGATTCAGCACTGTCCCATGAGTAAGTTCCATTGCTTATAGAAGGAGTACACATTAATAAGATCATACTAAATGCATTCAATGAGGATGAGTGGAAGACCTTCCAAGCCAAGGAATAGATTGTAGCACAATACATGACACTATTGTGGGGCACAAGCATGTGAGAACCCCACTGTCCAAAGGGGTTATGTAATCTGATTGCTGTGGTGCCCAATGTCCCATTATGACCCTGGGCTGTAAGGCCCTCCAGTGGACCACCATGTGCTTCAAATACCAATCCAGCCAGGATGGGCAGAAGACTGAACGTTGTTGATTCTCAAAGGAAGGGTGGACTTGTGTTGCTAAAGACCACTGAAGTCTGTTGGAGATGGTGCATTCTGTGTATTACTCTTCATGGATAATTATTCCCAAAGTTCTGATCTAACCCCCAAGCAACTGACATTAGTACTCAAACCATATAGCTCAGTGATTAAACCACAAGGTCAACTCCAGGAGACTGCTGGTTCAATCCCACCTTTAGTCACATGTTCATCAAGGTCATCTATGTAGAACAACCAAGAGCCAATGATGGGACATCCCACCACCCATTTTTGGAGGCCAGTGGGAGGTCCCATGATAGCTTTGGAGGCTACTGTGGGACATCCCACCCCCCTCTCTGGAGGCCAGTGGGATGTCCCATGATAGCTTCAGAGGCTACTGTGGGACATCCCAGCCCCCTTTCTATAGACAGTGGGATGTCCCATGATAGCTTTGGAGGCTATTGTGGGACATCCCACCCCCTGCTCTGGAGACCAGGGGGATGTCCCATGATAGCTTCAGAAGCTACTGTGGGACATCCCAGCCCCTTTTCCATAGGACAATGGGATGTCCCATGATAGCTTCAGAGGCTACTGTGGGACATCCCACTCCCCTCTCTGGAGGCCAGTGGGATGTCCCATGATAGCTTTGGAGGCTATGATGGGACATCCCATCCTCCTCTCTGGAAGCCAGTGGGATCCCCCATGATAGCTTTGGAGGCTACTTTGGGACATCCCAACCCCCTCTATGGAGGTCAGTGAGATGTCCCATGAGAGCATCAGATGCTACCATGGGACATGCCACCCCCTTCTCTGGAGGCAAGTGGGATGTCCCATGATTGCTTTGGAGGCTACTGGGGGACATCCAACCCCCCTTTCCAGAGGTCAGTGGGATGTCCCTTGATAGCTTCAGAGACTACTGTGGGACATCCCACCCTCCTCTCTGGAGGCCAGTGGGATGTCCCATGATAGCTTTGGAGGCTATTGTGGGACATCCCACCCCTTGCTCTGGAGACCAGTGGGATGTCCCATGATAGCTTCAGAAGCTACTGTGGGACATCCCAGCCCCCTTTCCATAGGACAATGGGATGTCCCATGATAGCTTCAGAAGCTACTGTGGGACATCCCAGCCCCCTTTCCATAGGACAATGGGATGTCCCATGATAGCTTCAGAAGCTACTGTGGGACATCCCACCCCCCTCTCTGGAGACCAGTGGGATGTCCCATGATAGCTTCAGAGGCTACTGTGGGACATCCCACCCCCCTCTCTGGAGGCCAGTGGGATGTCCCATGATAGCTTTGGAGGCTACTATGGGACATCCCATCCTCCTCTCTGGAAGCCAGTGGGATCCCCCATGATAGCTTTGGAGGCTACTTTGGGACATCCCAACCCCCTCTATGGAGGTCAGTGAGATGTCCCATGAGAGCATCAGATGCTACCATGGGACATGCCACCCCCTTCTCTGGAGGCAAGTGGGATGTCCCATGATAGCTTCTGATGCTACTGTGAAACATCCCAACCCCCATTCTAGGGGACAGTGGGATGTTCCATGATAGCTTTGGAGGCTACTGTGGGACATCCAACCCCCCTTTCCAGAGGTCAGTGGGATGTCCCTTGATAGCTTCAGAGACTACTGTGGGACATCCCACCCTCCTCTCTGGAGGCCAGTGGGATGTCCCATGATAGCTTTGGAGGCTATTGTGGGACATCCCACCCCTTGCTCTGGAGACCAGTGGGATGTCCCATGATAGCTTCAGAAGCTACTGTGGGACATCCCAGCCCCCTTTCCATAGGACAATGGGTTGTCCCATGATAGCTTCAGAAGCTACTGTGGGACATCCCACCCCCCTCTCTGGAGACCAGTGGGATGTCCCATGATAGCTTCAGAAGCTACTGTGGGACATCCCAGCCCCCTTTCCATAGGACAATGGGATGTCCCATGATAGCTTCAGAGGCTACTGTGGGACATCCCACCCCCCTCTCTGGAGGCCAGTGGGATGTCCCATGATAGCTGCAGAAGCTACTGTGGGACAGCCCAGCCCCTTTTCCATAGGACAATGGGATGTCCCATGATAGCTTCAGAGGCTACTGTGGGACATCCCACCCCCCTCTCTGGAGGCCAGTGGGATGTCCCATGATAGCTTTGGAGGCTACTATGGGATATCCCATCCTCCTCTCTGGAAGCCAGAGGGATCCCCCATGATAGCTTTGGAGGCTACTTTGGGACATCCCAACCCCCTCTGAGGAGGTCAGTGAGATGTCCCATGAGAGCATCAGATGCTACCATGGGACATGCCACCCCCTTCTCTGGAGGCAAGTGGGATGTCCCATGATAGCTTCTGATGCTACTGTGAAACATCCCAACCCCCATTCCAGGGGACAGTGGGATGTTCCATGATAGCTTTGGAGGCTACTGTGGGACATCCAACCCCCCTTTCCAGAGGTCAGTGGGATGTTCCTTGATAGCTTCAGAGACTACTGTGGGACATCCCACCCTCCTCTCTGGAGGCCAGTGGGATGTCCCATGCTAGCTCTGGAGGCTACCATGGGACATCCCAACCCCCTTTCCATAGACAGTGGGATGTCCCATGATAGCTTTGGAGGCTACTGTGGGACATCCAACCCCCCTTTCCAGAGGTCAGTGGGATGTTCCTTGATAGCTTCAGAGACTACTGTGGGACATCCCACCCTCCTCTCTGGAGGCCAGTGGGATGTCCCATGCTAGCTTTGGAGGCTACCATGGGACATCCCAACCCCCTTTCCATAGACAGTGGGATGTCCCATGATAGCTTTGGAGGCTACTGTGGGACATCCCACCCCCCCTTCCATAGGCTGGTGGGATGTCCCATGATAGCTTCAGAGGCTACTGTGGGACATCCCACCCCCCTTCCAGATGCCAGTGGGATGTCCCATGATAGCTTCAGAGCCTACTGTGGGACATCCCATCCCCCTTCCAGATGCCAGTGGGATGTCCCATGATAGCTTCAGTGGCTACTGTGGGACATCCCACCCTCCTCTCTGGAGGCCAGTGGGATGTCCCATGCTAGCTTTGGAGGCCACTATGGGACATCCCAACCCCCTTTCTATAGACAGTGGGATGTCCCATGATAGCTTTGGAGGCTACTGTGGGACATCCCACCCCCCTCTCTGGAGGCCAGTGGGATGTCCCATGATAGCTTTGGAGGATACTGTGGGATGTCCCACCCCCCCTTCCATAGGCCAATGGGATGTCCCATGGTAGCTTTGGAAGCTACTGTGGGACATCCCACTCCCCCCTCTGAAGGCCAGTTGGACATTCCACCCCTCTCCATAGAGGCCAGTAGGATGTCCATGTACTATATGTCAGAACACCAAAATGCTCTCAAATCAATTTTGTGGCAGCTTCAAGTCAACCAGATCCACCATGCAGGGCTGTATTGACATATTGCACAGGTAATGTTATCTAATTTTTATACTAACTCACAGAGCACAGTGAAGGGCCAATGTAGCAGATTAAATGGGGGCAAATTGTGCAGCTGCAAATGATAACAACATGATGGGTCTGATAAAAGATAGACCTGTTTTAGTAGCAATGCAGGTAGATTAATTCTCAACACAAAAATAGGCTCTTAGAAAAAGCATTGAACAACAATGTTTATAGGGAAAAGCCAATGAGAGAACCCAGACAAGACCAAAATAAATCCAGAAGTCAACCTCTGCAGCTCTACACTGCTTGCATGTAACATAGAACTGTAGTATCCTGATGATGATAACAACACCTGATTAGTAAGCAAGAGATGTTGCCCAAGTCCCTTTAATCTGAGGTACTGCTAACCTTGCCTCAACACCACTTTCAATCCTTGCTTTCCAACCTTGCCACCCCCCTCACCATGTGGAAAAACCCTATCTGTCAAAACTTGAAGGAAATTGACTTTTGAGTGTTTTTAGTCCTCTCAAAATTCAGGCTATTTACCCATTATTTTGAGATAATCATTTCAATTCCATTTGAATTCCATTGAGTTCCCTCAACTCACCAGGGAAAAACAATCACTTGATCACAGTAATCAAATATAGATAAGGTACACAGGAGACCAGGCAGCAGAACTCACCAGAGCCCCTGGCCATTGGACACAGTGACACTAGGAGAGTTGTCAGTCAGTGATCACCACATCAACACTTGCTTAATGTCACCATATCCCCTCCTCATTGCTGGAGGCTCCTTTATCTGTAGGTGTGGCCTCTAAGCTTAACCTCAAATGTCCTGTGACCTAACTCTCTGCAGCCCAAACTCTTCAAACAAGCATACAGTATTTTGAGTAGATGCATCTTCCCTGTAGAATGTCAATCAGTAGAAAATTCATTGGTAGATCAAGTGAGCAGCAATATGGCAGTGTGGCCACAGGAGGTAACAAAATAACAGTCAAGCAGACAAATGCTCTTGCATTCAAAATGACGGAGAACTGAGAGATTTGATTCACTCACTGCTCACCCTATCACGGAAAAACAAACATGTATTTCTAAAGAAAATACTGAGGAGACTAATAATCTAAGTAATCCTCAGGAAATTCGTCCTCATACTGTGCAGCACTACCTCTGTCAACCCATTGCTGTGCTGTAGGCTGGGCTGGGGGGTAGTAGTCAGAGATATATGGAGCATCACGGTAAACATGATGGTCAGGGCGAGATGGTATGCGATACATCTGACGGGACGGAGGGAAACGCCCCGAACCGCGGCGGGCAGGCGGTAATACCTATAGAGAAGCTAAACAAAATGTGACAATGAAGGATCAAGCCACGAACATTGTAGGGAATATCGGAGGGGCCAGGAACATGATAGTTGGCGCGGTCATAACGAGGGTCCTGCGGGACATCCTATTGGTCTCCTTCAAGAAGCAGAATGCCTGGGTTACTCACCTCATAACGCCGAGATGGTGGAAACTGCTGAGAAGGGCCAGGGTCCCACGGGTGCAAACGGCTTGGGACAGCATCATGATGCAGATCCTGTGCAGTCCTCCATTAGTCTTTTAATCAACTGGTATGTCCGGACCTCACCCCATAGCGCCGAGCCGGCAAGGGGCGCTCAGATCGACCGGACTCTCGAGTGTTCTCGCGGCTTGTGTGTGCTGGTGGGTCACGAAGTGCATCCTGTGCATGTCGCCTGTTAGTTTCGACCAAAATGCGGCAGGGTAAATCACTACACCGCGGTCGCCAGCAATGGGGCATGCATCCCTGCCTTCGTCATGCAGGGGCATTTGGCGGTCAGAGCGTGAAGCCTTGGGGAGCATTAGTGGACACCAGAGGTTGAGTGGATTGACTCACCTCACGAGGAACTGTGTCATTATCCGTCACCTCCACACGAGGCCGCTTGCGCGATGGAAATGGGATTCCGCTCTGTGCATGATGTGCCGCCATACCTGGATCCTCTTCTTCGCGGGACTTCTGCCACTCAGGATCGTCAGACACCTTGCGCAAAACCGTGCCATCAGGAGCCTTGACCAGTGCGATCTCTCCCTTTAATGGGTGTACATCCCTTATGCTGATGACATCTGCAAAAACGGTCAGCGATGAGTTAGACAAAAAATGTACGCAATACCTTCATTCCAGGGTTTGATTTCAACCTCTGGCACACCATCCAGACGATCATTTTTCTCGTCATCGTCGTCATCAGATTGTCCATCGTACATCGAGCCTAGCTTTCTCCGCAGATAAGGTACCACAAGTTGGCGGAGAGCGTCAGCTTTGAGTTTCTTGTACTCAAAACCAGGGCCCGGTGGAGGCACCCCAAGCGGCCAGTTGATTATGACGAGAGAGTTCCTCCTAACAAACTCAAGAAGCCGCTGCCAAATGATTTTCTGGGGATCACCAACTTCGACCCCACGGGTCGCTTATGGGAAGACACTTAGAAGAGAATATACGGAATACCAGAAATACGTACTGCGTAGATCTTGGAGCGCCGTTATCAACTTCTCCTTCATCATAGATCCAAATACCCGACGGTTGCGATCTCTTGGTATCTCCTTCATTCGACAACGCAACTCCAATGCCGGAGCTGAACTGGCAGAAGCACTCGTCCTTAATAACCCAGCCTCAGTACCATTACCATCCCTGAGACACCTAATTGCAATGAGTCCGAGTAAGATATGTGTAACATCACTTACTTAAATATTGCGGTGTACTTGTCCATAAGTCCCCGAACATCAATGGCACGATCATTGATGTACTTTCGTATGATATCGGAACCACCAAATATGCCAGAGGTCTGGCGTCCTGCAGGGTCTTGTCCAACATACATCACAACTCCAGCAATTTCAATGTCTTCAAGAGTCGACCACGCTTCAGCCTGCTCGACGGTAAGATCTGCCACCCACCCACCCACTTACAACCACTTACCAATCCGGAGAACTGCGTCTTCACGTTGTGGACTCTGACTGCGATGGACTTGACTGATTTGTTAGCGGGCACTGCTGAGGAGCTCTCGCTCCATTCATAAACGGCCTTCAACTTCTCCTTTCTTGCCGCGGTGTCGTCTTTGGGGATATCTTTCATGAGTTGATTGTACTCCGCCATAATGATATTGTTGACCATGTTTCGGTCGGCTGGAAGAATGTTATAAAAGAGTATGTGACAAGGGCATGCATACCGCCATCAGGTTTTGGTTGGGTGGCCCAATACCACGAGCGGAAGAGGTTGGCCTCGTTGAGCTTCGTGTGAGATGGTTTGACACTGAGCCCAGCAGCGACAAGGATGTCACGAGGAGACTTGCCGTGTCGACGTCCAAGTTCTTCTGCTTTTGCCTTGACTTCGGTCGCGAAGTCACGTATCTCATCGAGAGCGGCATGGGACAAGTTCCCAGTCTTCCTAAATTTCGCGTTCCGGGCATGTTCATGATCATCCTGACTCACTATATCACTGTCATCAATATCCATAGCCCTACTTTTGCCCTTGCTTTTAGGTTTGTGTTCCACACGGCGACCAGGACGACGTGGGGGAAACTCATCCTCAGCGTCGGAACTGGAGTCTTCAGCTGGTGGCGAAGATGGAGGAAGTGATGATTCAGAATCATCCTGATCTACTATGAACATGTCAATATCGGAAGAGAATGCATTGCAGTGCGACAAAAGACACATCAAAGGATAACAAAGTGTCTAGAAAAGAAGTGAAAATGACACAGGACACTTGGCGACTCTCATGAGGATCCAAAGCGCCTAGCTTTAGACCATTGGGCACCGAACCCACAGTCAGATGAGAGAAGGGGGGGGCACCAAACCCCGGAGTCAAGGATATAACAACGCAACATCTACAGAACTGTGAGAGAATGAGAAAAATATTCAAAAAAAAACGAACCTTCATCGTCTGGAAGTTGACTAGCCCCATCATCAGGACGTTGACTGCCCTCGTCAGCAGGAACGTTGACCTCAAACCTCCTCAGCCTCAGCCTCAGCCTCTGCCTCAGCCTCACCAGTATCCTCCTCCATCGGAGCGCCCTCGACCTGGTCTTCCTGCAAGATCGGGGTAGTAGAATTTTGGGAGGACACAGAAACACTAGGAGTGAGTGATCTCCTCCTGTCACGGAGACCAAACATATGTTCTTCCCATCCTTCAGGCGGTTGCACCGCGTGCCAGGGCTTGGGCTTGTCTTTTTTGATCTGTGAAGGCAGGGGTCAGATGGGATCGACGGTGACAAGATAACTTACCTCTGGTGGAGGAGCCATCTTGGTGGTGGGGATTTTGCGGTTTCGAAGAACCCGGGTGTGCAAATCCGTAGAGTCATCCGCGACTTGGTCAACACTTTTCGGCGCACGAGGCATGTCAAGAACGATGGGAGAGGAGGGGAAAAGCGGTCAGATGAGGTATTTAAGTAAAGCCATGCCTTACCTGATATAAAAAAACCCATGGAGTTATTCGGTAAAATGGCGGCTTGTTGCGATGGAATAATGACGCTTGCGGTTATTACATGAGTAGCGAGTGGAACAAAAGGAAAATATCAGAAAAGAAGATTGGTGTCATGCCGTATCGTGATAAGTACCAGGTGGAACGAACCATAAGGAATATGCAATAATCAATACAGAGAGAGTATGTACCACTTCGTAATAACATACGCATGCAATGGTAGTGAACAGAGACTTGAACAATTCGGACTCTGTTCGCGCGGGTCTCGTGCATGCGATCGAAAACGAACCTGCACAACAAACCCTTGAAGGACCAAACCCCCCCCCCCAAGAACGAACCATGGTGAATGCCGAGACAGGGGAAGGAGCTGAATGGAAGATGTAATAACGAAAACGGAGGAAATACATCGCTAATAAGCGGAGACTCGAACCCCTGAAGGCCCAAAACGGAGGGAACACGTACCACTTGGTAATGGAATACGTGTGCAACGGTGGTAAACGGAGAGCCTCGGAAGATGAGCTCTGTTCGTGTGGGTTTCATGCGTGCGATCGACATCGAAAACATCGGTAAATGCCGGAACAGCAAGAGAACAGTAAGGAAGAAGCAATAACCAAGACAGAAGGAATACGTACCACTTAGTAATATGATACACGTGCGACGACGGTGAACGGAAAGGCTCGGACAATGCCATGACTCTGTTCCCGAGGGTCTCGTAGACGCAATCGACGAGAACCTTCGAAGGCTCCAAACCCCCAAGGGCGCCAAGCCCTCAACTCTTGTGGACAACCGCGCCAAACGGTAGGGGCGAGAACGGATGCAGGTCAGTAACAACACGTACATGATGAAAGGGTCCCGATCTTGAAACCTTTGTATTTGCGATATCTCCACTTACCTGCACCAGGTAGAAAATCCGTTAGTAGTCGTGTTGTTGGTTACACTTGAGCCAAATAAAAAATAAAAAAGCAAAGCTTTATACAAAACAGGTATGTTTACAGGGTCACCGTGAAAAATACTCCGGTCGAAGTATGCCAACACTCGTCCGCCAGGGACGGATCACTTGGTTCCACGTCCAGATGTCCGCGGACGAGAACAGTGGCGGAGTCAGGGGTGTCGGCGGATGTCAGATGTATTGATACGGGGGGAGTGGGGACCTCCACGCCGATGGGGGAAAAGGGGAGGAAAGGGACCGCAGCGGTGCCCTCCTGACAGGATGACGACGTTGAGGGAGCCAAACTCGACGGAAATGATGGTGCTATGGGAGATGATTACTGTCAAGGAACAAAAGTCTTGGAAAAGCGCCCACCTTCACGCTGGGATCTCGAAAGTAAGATGTCAGCAAGGGTGGCAGCATCGACTGCGCTCAATTCGAGATGCGAAACAATAGTGATTAGAGCGCCTGCATAACCCTTGAACGTTAGCTATCAGACAGTGGTTAGAAAAACACGCACTTAGGTTGATGGCGCTTATGCTTCGCCCATTATCGAGTGAGGGTGGCTGGCACATAGTGAGACGAGGAATGGAAGGGAGAGGGAAAGAAACACAGACAATATTGTAAGTCGATAGGCGGATCTCCAACAGAAGGTTCTTCTTCCCCATTTGTTAGCAGCCATGGAATAACACGTAGGATCCGCCTCGGTGAATCCTGCATGCACGGTCTGTAGGAATGTTGTAATTGCACTCTCGTTAAACGGATCATTGTACGCCCCAGGTAAAGAATATAACTAACGGAATAGATGCAAAGGCTAAACACTTACTCGTTCGCGGCTCACCATGACGGAAGCGGAGACAACACTAGGAAGGACGGGAAGACTTAATTAGCATCCCTACACAGGAGTAATCGGGGATCAGGAACTGAAAAAACAAGCGAGCCTCAAACTCACCAGCTTGTAAAATGAACGGAATATCCTCGGGAAACAAAAAGGTAGAGTTTAGGGTATATCCATACCAAGATGACTTTCGAAGGCTCCAAGCCTTTGAGAGCTGCGAAGGGCACCAAGCCCCTGGCCCTTGGTAGGGGACGCACCAAACGTTCCCCTGGCGTAATAGATGTTCGAAGAGAACGTACCGTTGACCATGAAAGTAAGAAAGCGAACAAGATAAACCTGATTAGCGTCTCCACACAAAGGCGGTTGGAGATCAGCGAAGGAAGGAGAGACGCAAGCCTCGAACTCACCGGCGGGCAAATTGAAAAGACTCTAGTATTGGAAGGAGAAGATGGAACTGGGGGTAGCCACGGCAAACCATCGGCCTTAATAGATAACGGAGAGAACGCTGCGTTAACCAGGAAAGTAAGAAAGCGAGCAAGAGAAACCCGATTAGCGTCCCTATACAAAGACGATCGGAGATCAGCGAAGGAAGGGGGAGACGCAAGCCTCGAACTCACCAGCGGGAAAAGTGAACGGAGTCTTGTCTCAGATGGACAAGGCGGAGCTGGGGGTAGCCACGGAAAACCATCGGCCTTGATAGATAACGGAGAGAACACTGCCTTAACCAGGAAAGTAAGAAAGTGAGCAAGAGAAACCCGATTAGCGTCCCTATACAAAGACGATTGGAGATCAGCTAAGGAAGGGAGACGCAAACCTTGAACTCACCAGCGGGCAAAGTGAACGAAGTCTTGTCTCAGAAGAAGGCGGAGATGGAGGCAGCCAAGGAGAAATGTCGGCCTTAACAGGTGACGGAGAGAATGTAGCGTTGATCAGGAAGTTTGAGAAAGCGAAGAGAAACTTGATTAACGTCTAGGGGAGACGCAAGCCTCGAACTCACCAGCGGGTAACGTGAACAGCTGAGTCTCCTTTGGGAAGTAAAAGATGGACTCCAGGGTAGCCAAGGAAAGCTGGCAGTCTTCAACGCCCCGAGTTGCGCTATACGAAGTAGCGCCTCCATGAGATGGAGTCTCGTCCGCGCGACCGACAGCCAATCCATACCAAGACGACTCTCGAAGGCTCCAAGCCTTCGAGAGCCGTCAAGGGCACCAAGCCCCTGACGCTTGGTAGGGGACGCACCAAGCGTTCCCCTGGCGAAGGATTAACGACGAGAGTGGAGAGTGGAGAGTGGAAAGTGGAGAAGGGAAACAAGTGTGCGAACGTGTTAACATTGTGTATGTTTGGTTACTAAGTACACACCTATGACAATTAATTTGTCGGTATTTCCTCCGGGACTCTGGTTTGAATTGAACGCGGGGGCATATTACAACATATGTTATATATTAGGTTAAGGCACCAATTAGCCCACCCCGCATGCGTAACCTGACTGCATACCGGCGGCATCGCAACGTTGCCCACGGCACCGCCACCACCAAATAGTCCGTGCGCACCGCCAGCAAATTTCTCTGTGCTAAGTCAGCTCTGACTTAATGCGGTAATGATCACGTGCTCACTGCACTTGTCGCACTTCTTTTGCAAGCCCTTCAAACGATCCACGCGTCTTAATCCACGACCGCCTTCACGCTATTGCCTCAGGTAAGTTTCTTCTTTATTCCTCTTTCTTTTTATCAATTCGTGTCATGGAGAGGAACGTTTGGCGCGTTCCTCCGCCAGGATTCGAAGGGTTTGGTGCCCTTCGAGCGCTGAGATAGGTTTGGTGCCTATCTCAGTAAACTTGGCGTGCTCGTAGGTACCAGTCGTGCGGACGAGACTCCATTTCGTGGAGGCGCTACCTTGCATAGCGCAACTCGGGGCGTTGAAGACTGTGTGCCTGCATCTGTGCATGAAATCTTCACAGGGTGCAAGGTTCTATATACCGTGTAGGTGCGTGATCCACTTTTTTGTTCTCATTTATCTCCCCCTTGACGGTCTCACAGATATCAGCAACGCTAGTGTTGTCGGAGGAACATTGGATGATGTGACTCCATGTCGTGGGCTGGTACTCCGACTCGGTGCCAGGGCGCACTTCAACAATTCTACTATAGCCGTATTGCTTTATTTAACTCCTCCCCCCTTCGAATGCCTCCTTATCTCCTGGGTACGTTTTTATTGACCCTGTGGTGGAATCCGTACTAAGACGCTACATATTTCAGTTCTTATTTCATTTATAGGATCGATATGCCTCAAGAACGCGCTCAACAGGTCATAGCAGCAACCCAACCGGGCGATGGTGCGCTCTATTATTAACCTAATGTGGCTCATAACCAATGCATTCTCTTTCAGGGAATTATGGTGCCTTCGACGCACGCGTTCTCGCGAAATATAACGACCACTGGATCACCTCTCCTAATGCCGACTTCGTTCCCGAACCGTTTCTCTTCGAGGGGAAGACAATCATGCTCTGCCGCGACGGCCGATTCGGCACATCGACTGTTTCCAGTGCCTCAACTATATGCCGAGCGTTATATGTGGGCTGGATGTATCCATCGACATGCAGTCTATCGGGACGACCCGACGTGGTCTTGGATGTGGTGGAACATCAGGAATGTGCCGGAAGACTTCGCCTTGGAGAGAGGATCGGCGTTCAGGGTTGGTAGGGTTCATCCGGACAAGTGGAAGCATCTAGAGATCTTGTATAAACGACTAGAAGAACGGGCGAAGAACTGGCACCAAAGACCCTGACGACGAGGGACCTCTCCGGGTGCACATATGGATTAGGCAATGTCGAAGGTCTCTCATGCGTCCTGAAGGTATGATATCTCGTTGTCTGATATTTCAATAGTTGACAATTCCATAGCAACTCCCATTCACCTTCCGTGATACGGTGGTCCTAGTCCGCGCTCTTCCAACGTCTTTGTCTGGATATTTACCGCTATGGTAGACTCCCTTGAGATAAAAATTACCCCCCCTTCTGGCCCATTTTTTAATGCAAACAGCGTTGGATGGGTGCATTGTACCACGGATCCTGATGTCTGCGAGCGACTTTTTGAAGCACGCATCCCCCGTATGGCTAGTCTGGAAGCCGGAGTTAGTGCCAAAGGATATGAAGATACATCGCGAGGTCGACATTACACGCCCGGAAGGCATTATCACTACCCCAGATGAATTCGAGGTCGGCCAAATGCTCAAGTGGAACGCTAGGTGGTATTACCCTGGCGATCCTATGCATGTCCACACCCGCGAAGCTCCAGTAGTGGCCTTGAGCAATTTGCGGCGCCTGGCCAGAACCAAGTCCCGCGGCGTCGACTCCCACAACCTCCGGCTCAATGGCCTTGAATACCGCGAGTTCCAGCACGCCCGGCTCTGCCTCGGGAGTTGTCAGAACGGATAGGGCTAAACATCGCAGCGGTCCTTGTGGGTGTTTCGTTACTGATCGAGATCTTTACGCTTACAACTATCTGCTCAGATAATTCTGCAGGTTCGAAGAAGGCCAAGACTTCCACCGCTCCGAACGTCGACTTGCCGCAGGATTTTGATGATCCTGCCTTCCCCGCTCACATTTACTCGTGGCACACTGCGCTTACTGACGTCAACAAGGACCCCAAGAGAATTCATGCCAGTGTGCCCAAAATCGCGTATTTTTTCCCTCACCCCGCGCTATTTATGAGAGGCGAGTCCTCGGAGGAGGCAGAGGTACCTCCGGAATTGGTTGGTGGCCCGAGCAGGTTGGATCACGCGACTGCTGCTTCGGATGCGTCCCCCGTCATTCCCCGTTTGTGGCGCGATTATCTTAACACGATTCCGACTGCATTTCGATCAGTTTTTCTGGGAACCAAATACGTGAAGCTGCTGATATCTTTGGTCCGGAGTTCGTGAAGGTTCAGCATGATGTACCGAGTCATGTGCAGTTCCGCGACATTACAATTGGTCTCGCAGACCTCGCTACCATCGACTCGGCAACAAAGGGCAAGATTCTCTGGGACCTGTACGAGCATAATTTCCGCTTCGAGCTGGTTGCCTTGGACCGTCTGCTGGTGCCCGCCCTCTGGTCGAATGTGGAATCTGAGCGGCTGGACCAAGTCCGTCAGGTAAGTTTTTGCCTTGCACCTCAAAAGAATCCATTTACTAAATTTTTATGCAGATCTTCCCGGGAGATTCGGAGCTTACCATGTTCGCCGAACCCTTCCCGGTTAAGGATCAAGGTCTGGCCTCACTAGAACCCCAAACGAAGCTGGAATATGTCGAGAGGTTCCGGATGCTGCTCGCTTCGTGGCCAGGGTTTCTGCCGGATTTGGGAACCTCACTTCCATCGTCAGCCTCACCGGCGCGTGTTTGGGCAGTGGAAAAACGGCTTGTGTTATTTTACGTGCAGTCATTCTTCGATAACTTCGGTCGTTTGCCTATCGTCCTCCGTCTTATTCCGAAAAATCCTCGCAGTATTTACGGCTTGGGCGATAACTGCTTAATCCCATCATCATCCGCATTATCATCTGCATCGTCGTCCGCACTTCCCCCCCGTCCCCCACAAGCATAATTACGTGGCTATGTACTTGTAGTTACCGTAAAATCTGCATCCATTTCACCCCTCGTCTGTGTCATTGTTCTCGCCTATCGTGTATCAAAAGGTCAGCTTTCATCTATCACTGCCAGCTAACCGGACGTGCTCGTGGTGCTTGGTGTTGACGACCAGCGGACTAGAATTAGGTGTTCTGGTCACAGTCCTCCAACTTGGTGTTGCTGGATTGTCGTCTCTCCCTGGCTAGAGAACTGATCAACATTCCAGATGTCATTTCGTCGCCCAAGGAAGTTTTTGAATCACCGTTCCTCGATTCCCGTGACCTCCGACTCGCGTTCCTCTGGGAGTCATCCTCCTCCCGTACCAGTCTCCGACTTGCATTCCCCTGGAGGTCAAGCAGTACTTGTTGACCATGACCGGGTTGAGCCGCCGCGCCGCGCGCCGGGCACAGCCAATTTTTACCTTCCCATTGAACGTCTGGTCACTTTGCCTGGGCGTCGCAGTTTCACGCAGCCGCCTCAGGGGACTTCAGCCCCCCGCACTGCTTCTGCTACGAACTCCCCTCCCCTCACGGGAGCTTGCCTCCCATCTGAGGACGAGCTCGCCCCTGCCCATTTGGATTGTCTAACGGAGGGGCTACATGTCAGTCACGATGACTTTTTTGCCCCGCCATCCTCGCCGTCCCGCAATGCTCACAAGAAAATGAGACAGTGGCAGCGGTGGTCGTCTGAAACCATCCCCTCACTTATCGAGCCCTATCTTGCATATCGACGGCTCTCTAGAAACTTCCGGCACCGCGTTGACTATGAGCGCCCAGAGTGTAGTTGCGTCTCTCGACGATTGAAGGTTCTCTGTGTTAGTTTCAATGGTAAGATTTTATTGCATGTTTTCCTCTCTACTTAGACATATGGCTTGTGCCAGGTTTGCAAGTGGTTGATCTCGCCGTCTGTCCATGTGCGCCGGCAGCACTTCAGCTCCTGCAGATGGGGTACTTTCCATCTGCGCCACTGGGGCCAACCCTTGCTGTCAGTTTACAGCTTCTGAGTCTGGTCAGGCAGGTCTTTATGTGCATGCCCCCAAACATTTCTGCATGGTGCGAGTCCCTTGAAGCACATCTTGCTAGCATGGGCTACAAGGTAGACACAAAGGTTTGTGTCTGAATTCTGTCCCATTGATTATATTATCTGTATCCACTGTTTTCGTTTATGTTGTGATTATGAGACTATGGTTTTGTGTATGTCTAACCTATTGGGACTTTGTTGTTTGTGTCTAATGAATGATTGCACTGTGGTTGTATGAATGTGCACATGTCTGTAGATCTGATCTTGTGTTGTGTTTATCAAGTCAATGCATGCCTTTAACTATTTCCATCCATATCTATTAATGATGTTTGCTAATGATACTTACAGGAAGGTATACGTCGAAGGTTTAGTAATGCATACCACTGGTATTGCATCCTGGAAATCTCAGTTGATGAATATGTTCAACAACACTTGGAAAGTGCTGCAACCCCACCAGCAGACATCCTCCCTGCAGTTCCATCATCCTCTCACCACCCTCCAGATGTCTCAAGCTCAAGGACATGGCCTTCGGAATACCTACGAAAGCGTTGTCCATTATGCTTTGGTAGTCGCAACTGGAAAAATAATAATAGGTATGTTTCTTGGTGCATATACATAATCCTATGTTACTAAATAGTCTTGGGTCCTAGCTCCTCTGATCCTGATGCAATTGTTTGCATTGATGCTTGCTTTACCCAGAAACGTAGAAGAAGTCAACAGGATGACCCAGTAAACCCTACAGGTTCAGTTTTTCTGTCACAAGAAGACATTGATACTATGGAATGTGAGGTTGAAGGTTTGAGAAGGACAAAGGCATCAATGCAAAAGAGGAGTGGTCAGTCTTCTAAGAAGAATTGTGGAGATGAGGATAGGTTTGAGCAGGGTATGAGGATACCACCATCAGTCCTCAAGGGTTGTAATGAATCCTTCACTGCAGCTGATGAGAGACGTCAGAAAGTGAGCTTAGTCATTTAACCTGTCTGCAATATTCTGATGGTGGTATAGGCAAGTACCCAATTCTTTTCAGATACTGGAGTTATGGCCCTACTCTGTCGTCATGATCGTGTTATTCACCTTGCCAACATGACTTCAGCAGGGGAGAAGCAACACTATGCACTTGCCCTCATCAAATCATTATTCAGTCACCTCCCTGATGATTTTCACATTGGGCTGTTATATGACATAGGCTGTCAGCTTGAACAGAGCTGCAGAAAGTGGGGCTACCTTGGGCCATTTCTACCCCGAATTTCTTTTGCTATATCAGTCTTTCATGCCTTTGGTCATCAATGGGCTTGCCAGCTCATCTATCACCCTCGGAAACGAGAAGGGTTTGGGCTTTCTGATGGAGAGGGTTGTGAGCGATTTTGGAGTTCAATTAAGCCACTAATACCATCTCTGCGAGTTTCTGGGGTATGCAATTAGTTGTGTCACAAAATGCAGGCTAATATTTTATTCAGTATCATCAACGCCTCTTTGTTATTGACTCCCAGGTGCGCTATCTTGACATGAAGAGTCTTACTGGTGTTGGCCAGTGGCTTTTGCGGCGCTGGAACCACTGTCAAGAAAAAAAGACTTCTGCAAAAAAGGGTCTAAGAAAATCTGGAATCAATATTCAGACACTTCAAGCTGAATGGGAGGCTCAGGTTTCAGTACAAACCAAGCCAGCATCTCGTAAGCCTCCTGTATAAGTGATTCCTCTTGCTGTGAGCTGACAGTAATTTAAGGGCACTCTGCAAAAGCCACAGAAAATTTTATAATGCAAATGATGGCAACTCAGAAATCACTGGAAACTTATGAAGCTAGACTAGATGAACTGGAGAAGGGTCTTCTCCGAGGAGGGGCTGATATGACAAATTTAAATATACAGTTAGCAGAGTGTCACAAAAAGATTATACATTTCAAGCAAGCTTCACAAAGACAGAGGGCAAGCCTTGGAATAGATGGGCTTGCAGAGCTTTCCAGGCTCCAGAATAGTTCCTTTCTTCAGGCTGGTGGTTCTTCCTCTTCTAGATTTATAAGTTGATTGAATTCAAAGCATTCAGCTGCGTATGCATGCATTGGCAATCAAGAAGCGTATCCGAGACCGTCTGTGTCAACGAAAGTTTGAATTAGAGAGACTAGAACGGTCTTACCGACAGACAGTTAGTGGTAAGTGGTGCTCTCAAGCATTTGCCTCTTGTGGTTGACTGCTTTGAAGAAAAAAAACTTCAAATCCATGTGGAAGGATCTGTCCGGCGACGAGAACCAGGAATTGTCAAGCTTTCTACCTCCTACAATAATTTGTGTTTGCAGTTGGTAGCTCTCATCCGCCAGGGGAAAGCCCCTCAAGGGGCCATAGCACCTATACTGATCCAAAGGGATGGCTTGTTCAAACTAGATGTGGATGATGATATCTGGCAGGATATTGGTCTTGAGGATGATTCTGTGGGATTGCCACCAGCTTGGTTAGCTGATGAAAGGGTGCGCTTGGGGATCAGGTCACTCCTTGAGCTGAAGAGGTGTGAGGAGGAGGAAAGGAGGCTCCTGTATGAAAGAAAAACCTTGATGGAATGGCACTCAGAGGAATGGAGACGGCTGGAGAAATGCAGAGTGGATGCAGGTAAGAGAGCTGTTGTGTCATTGAATATATTAAGATAATTGAATGAAAATCAGGTGCAGATCTTGCATATGAACTGGACCACAGGGCTTCAGCACTAGCAAGTCTGAGTCTCTTGTGGCAGGAAAAAATGAGGGACTTTCCAGGAGGTGCTGATGAGAGCTGGGAGGCAAGGGTTGAAGAATGGAGGAATATGGATTGTGCACCACTCACCATGGACATGGACAGAAATGAAGAGGTGGGATGGGAGGACTTGGAATCTGAGAATGATGATGGGGATGATGAAATGCTTGATGATGACTTGCTGTGTGTTGCTGAGGAATTTGCTCTTGCAGATGAATATCACCAACAGTTCAGTGAGATGTCATTGACAGAGTTCTCATGGGCAGATGACTGGGAATTAGATGTATTGGATATGGATCCCCCATCATCTCCAAGTAAAAGACCACGTAGATAGTGAAGCTAGTCTTGTATGTCTCTGAAAAATTCATTAGATGAGTGCCCATGGCATCTGAAATATTTTAATATACCAGGAGTGTGCAGAATTGGGGGGATGGCCCCCAGTAACCTCCAAAGCTATGATGAAAGATGCTACTGGCCTCAAGAAAGGGGGTGGGATGTCCCACAGTAGCCTCTGAAGCTATCATTGGACATCCCACTGGCCACTGGAAGGGGGGGGGTGGAACATCCCACAGTAGCTTCCAAAGCTATCATGGGACATCCCATTGACCTCTGGAAGGGGGATGGGATGTCCCACAGTAGCTTCCAAAGCTATCATGGGCATCCCATTGGCCTATGAAAGGGGGGATGGGATGTCCCACAGTAGCTTCCAAAGCTACCATGGGACATCCCAATGGCCTATGAAAGGGGGATGGGATGTCCCACAGTAGCCTCTGAAGCTATCATGGGACATCCCATTGACCTCTGGAAGGGGGGATGGGATGTCCCACAGTAGCTTCCAAAGCTACCATGGGACATCCCATTGGCCTATGGAAGGGGGGTGGGATGTCCCACAGTAGCCTCTGAAGCTATCATGGGACATCACACTGGCCTCTGGAAGGGGGGTGGGATGTCCCACAGTAGCTTCCAAAGCTACCATGGGACATCCCATTGACCTATGGAAGGAGGGGTGGGATGTCCCACAGTAGCCTCTGAGCTATCATGGGACATCCCACTGGCCTCTGGAAGGGGGGGTGGGACATCCCACAGTAGCTTCCAAAGCTACCATGGGACATCCCATTGGCCTATGGAAGGGGGATGGGATGTCCCACAGTAGCCTCTGAAGCTATCATGGGACATCCCACTGACCTCTGGAAGGGGGGGTGGGATGTCCCACAGTAGCTTCCAAAGCTACCATGGGACATCCCATGGCCTATGGAAGGGGGATGGGATGTCCCACCATAGCCTCTGAAGCTATCATGGGACATCCCACTGACCTATGGAAGGGGGATGGGATGTCCCACAGTAGCCTCTGAAGCTATCATGGGACATCCCACTGACCTCTGGAAGGGGGGTGGGACATCCCACAGTAGCTTCCAAAGCTACCATGGGACATCCCATTGGCCTATGGAAGGGGATGGGATGTCCCACAGTAGCCTCTGAAGCTATCATGGGACATCCCACTGACCTCTGGAAGGGGGGTGGGATGTCCCACAGTAGCTTCCAAAGCTACCATGGGACATCCCATGGCCTATGGAAGGGGGATGGGATGTCCCACATAGCCTCTGAAGCTATCATGGGACATCCCACTGACCTATGGAAGGGGGATGGGATGTCCCACAGTAGCCTCTGAAGCTATCATGGGACATCCCACTGACCTCTGGAAGGGGGGTGGGACATCCCACAGTAGCTTCCAAAGCTACCATGGGACATCCCATTGGCCTATGGAAGGGGATGGGATGTCCCATAGTAGCCTCTGAAGCTATCATGGGACATCCCACTGACCTCTGGAAGGGGGGTGGGATGTCCCACAGTAGCTTCCAAAGCTACCATGGGACATCCCATGGCCTATGGAAGGGGGATGGGATGTCCCACAGTAGCCTCTGAAGCTATCATGGGACATCCCACTGACCTATGGAAGGGGGATGGGATGTCCCACAGTAGCCTCTGAAGCTATCATGGGACATCCCACTGACCTCTGGAAGGGGGGGTGGGATCCCACAGTAGCTCCAAAGCTACCATGGGACATCCCATTGGCCTATGGAAGAGGGGATGGGATGTCCCATAGTAGCCTCTGAAGCTATCATGGGACATCCCACTGACCTGGAAGGGGGGTGGGATGTCCCACAGTAGCTTCCAAAGCTACCATGGGACATCCCAATGGCCTATGGAAGGGGGATGGGATGTCCCACCATAGCCTCTGAAGCTATCATGGGACATCCCACTGGCCCATGGAAGGGGGGGGGGGTGGGATGTCCCACAGTGGCCTCCAAAGCTATCAAGGGGCATCCCACTGTCCTGGGCATGGGGCCCCATGCCAATCAGATCATATAGCATCCTATGCCAGTGGGGCACTCACATGCTCATCCCCCACAAGAGCATCATTTTGATACTATGTATGTATGTACCTCAACTGTAAGTTGGAAACAAAAGTACTGATCTTAGTGAGGAGTGACTGTTGTAACAAACACAAACTTACAGTACTATTGGGGGGATTCTGAATCCATTAGCCTTTAGTAATTGACAGGTTCACCTTCATCCACATTGTACAATTCTGCAGATGGCATCACACAAACACACTCATTGCCCAGTAGTCTTCATATATCACTTAATATGTATAATAAGTGTTTTTTGGGAGGGTAATGTTTTCATCCATCCCCCCAGTTTGATAGGTATGCTCATTGTCTGGATGATGATCATAACAGCAATGTGTTTGTGATTGAAAGCTGACATTCCAATGTGGGTGTGAGCTGCACTTTTGCAGTTGAGGACCCCTGACACCTAAGGCAGCCATGGGACAGCCCAAAATATATTACCAAAGGGCTGGGATTATGGGACATCCCAGCTCCTGCACACTGCAAATAGCCCTGGGACATGGCCAGATGTCCCTGGGATGACCTGGTCTGAGTGGCTTTTAGCTTGGATGATTTGTAGAAAAACTTCAGCCTAAATGCTTATGAAAATTGGTTACCTGAAGTGCCATGCACCCTTGTAACTTTTTGACTTTTTGACTTTAATAAATAGTGTGATGAGTCAGAAAAGTGAGAATAGTTGGACAGAGTTGTAAATAGTATCTCAATAGTAGAATTAGTATTTTTGGATTTCCTGATGAATGCCAGGAGGTCAAGTTAGCACTAGTGCTGAGGGGTGCAGTAGGATGACTAACATGTTCATCAAGCATGACAGGGCAGCACGATCACATCCCTTGAGCTGGTCGACAATGGACATCTTGTTTGAGGAATGGTTTGCTGAAGGAACACCCAAATCTCTGCACAGCCTTGATGGTGAGGAATTGTGAAGTACGGGTTTACCCTCGGGTGACCGGGCTTCAAGACTGGGTGACAGGGGCCACGTCCGAGTGGCCAGAATCAAGGCTGGGAGACAGGGGCCAAGTCTGGTTGGACCGGAGTTAAGGCCGGAGGTCAGGGGCTAAGTCCGGAGGACCGGACTTAAGGCCGGGAGCGCGGGAATAAGACCGGTAGCGTGGGAAACCGACCGGTGTTGGAGTGCGCACAGGGGGAAGCCGGTCCGGGGTTGGATCTACCTCCTTGGTCTCAGCTTATGTGCTGTACCCTTATGCAAGCCGGGGAGAGGTCTGGGACAGGGGTCAGGGATAGCTTAAGGCTCGGCCTTAGCTATAGAGTAGTCTCGAGGGGTAACACGGAGTTGAGGGCAATACTAAGTTGATATTCTGACTGAGGGTACTACGAAGTATGTACAGGGGTTAAATACATGAGGCCGGTCCGGAGTAAAGAACATGAAGCCGGACTTGTGAATAAGCTATTAGCAAGATGATTGGCAAGAGTGAGGACAGCCACAGAGGCTGTGCAGAGACTAATAGCTAAAGTCCGGGTGACCGGCATACCGGGGTCAGACACAGGATTTGTACAGTAAGCAAAAGCCAGATGAACGGGCTAGACTAAATATAGTACAAACAAAGGGAAACAGACTGGAGTTATGTCCGGGTGACCCAGACATGGACCTAGGGGACCGGGGTGGAGCAGTGTGAGGCCAGGAGGCCGAAACAGACCGGAGATAGGGGTAAAACACCGGACTTGAGTTATGCAGGCTGGAGTTGAGTTATCTAGGGCCAGGATTGGGTTTCTAGGCTGGACTAGGACCGGACTTGACCGGAGATAGGGGCTAGGGGTCCGGACTGGGCTGAGTCCGAGTCCGAGAGTCATGGATATGACAGGAATGGGCAATCAAAACAAGAGGTGGGGACAGGTCTGGACAGGGCTGTCTTTGTGGGGCTTCTGCAACTGTCAGCAAGAAACCAGGATACTTATAACAAGGAGGCAGTGAGCTTTGTGAGCTTGTGTACAGTATTGTTATCTACCATTGGCAGCTGGCTGTGATACAGAGGGGAAGCCAAGGACCATTGGACATGGTGACATCAGTTTTGGAAGGGGATAGGGCAGTCTTCCACTCAGGCCACAGGTGCTCAATTGAGCCAAGGTCTTCATGCCACTTTAAAAACATGTTGATGCTGATGAGGGTCATTGGAATCTCATCTGTCCTAGTGATGAGGTCATGTACAGTGTCCTGAATACATCAGTTAGTGAAAAAGTGTGATGAGGCTATGACACACTAGTTTATCATTTATTGCCTTGATGGCACCTCTCCACTTCACAATCTTGTCCACCTTTCCCAGCTTGCTGCTTTCTGTGATATCCTTGAAGTAAATTTAAGTATGCAGTTGGCCACAGCATCGAGCTCAGGCAATTTCTTGAAGACCTTGTGAGACAATGATGATGACATGTTTCTGATGATGAGATGATGGAGTGATTTGATGGTGAGAGTGGTGATGGTGATTGGAGAGTGGAAGAGTCAGAGGTTAAAGGTGGACAATGAGATATGTGGATGTCACATTTTTTATCTTGCCTATGAATGATTCCCACAGCATGATGGCAATACTGATACAAGTCCATAATCCTGAACGAATATATGAAGCAGAGACTCAAATAAAAATATTATGTGTTGTTCTGGAATAGCATTGTCATTTGTTTTGTGTGTTCCTGTCTGCTCCAATGGCAGAGTCCTGGCTTGCAGCTACATAGACCAGCACCTGAGATTCCAACTGAATAGGCAAATCATCCAATGGGAAACACAATTTATAGTGGGAAATTCAGATACTAGATAGTGTGAGAGGTTCCACTTTCTTCATTTCTTGTCTTCCTGGGCCTGTTTATATTGTGACAGGGGGATAACCCAATTATGGATAGGCCCATCCATTTGTGGTGAGCTATCTATGATATGATGGATTGGCCCATCTTATGCAGTGCCAAGGGTTTGTAATCCTGCAATGGACAGATCAGCCTGTCTTATGTTGTAACACTGGTTTTTGTTTTCCCTTATCTGCTGCCTGAGAATACCATGGATGGGCCTGTCCTTATGTAGATCCCTTTGATCTCCCTTTCTGCTGCCTGAGAATGCCTTACATGGACCATCCTTATGTAGATAGCTTGGAAAGAATACCATGGATGGGCCTGTCCTTATGTAGATCCCTTTGATCTCCCTTTCTGCTGCCTGAGAATGCCTTACATGGATGTAGATAGCTTGGATCTCCCTTTCTGCTGCCTAAGAATACCATATGCAGACTCATCCTTATGTTGCAACAGGGGTGCATCTTGCTAGATGGGCCCATCCATTTGTTGTGATGATATACATGATACTACTGAAGGGCCTGTCCTTATGTTGTGACACTATTAGATGATATTACTGATGGGCCCATCCATATGTTGTGACAATATAAACAATACTACCAAAGGGCCCATCCTTATGTTGTGATGCTATTAAACATTACTGATGGGCCCATCTTTATGTTTTGACAGGGTACATCTTACTGGGGCTGGGCCCACCCATATGTTGTGACAATATAAATAATATTACTGAAGGGCCCATCCATATGTTGTGACTCTATTAAATGATACTAGTGATGGGCCCATCCATATGATGTGACAATATAAATAATATTACTGAAGGGCCTGTCCATATGTTGTGACTCTATTAAATGATACTAGTGATGGGCCCATCTTTATGTTTTGACAGGGTACATCTTACTGGGGCCAGGCCTGCCCATATGTTGTGACAATATAAATAATACTACTGAAGGGCCTGGCCACATGTCATGATGCTATACATGAGATTACTGATGGGCCTGTCCATATGTTGTGACAATATAAATAATATTACTGAAGGGCCCATCCATATGTTGTGACTCTATTAAATGATACTAGTGATGGGCCCATCTTTATGTTTTGACAGGGTACATCTTACTGGGGCCAGGCCTGCCCATATGTTGTGATGCTATACATGAGATTACTGATGGGCCTGTCTTTATGTTTTGTCAGAGGTACATCTTACTATGGATGGGCCCATCTATATGCTGTGACAATATAAATAATACACTGAAGGGCCCATCCATATGTTGTGACTCTATTAAATGATATTAGTGATGGGCCTGTCTTTATGTTTTGACAGGGTACATCTTACTGGGGCCAGGCCTGCCCATATGTTGTGACAATATAAATAATACTACTGAAGGGCCTGGCCACATGTCATGATGCTATACATGAGATTACTGATGGGCCTGTCCATATGTTGTGACAATATAAATAATATTACTGAAGGGCCCATCCATATGTTGTGACTCTATTAAATGATACTAGTGATGGGCCTGTCTTTATGTTTTGACAGGGTACATCTTACTGGGGCCAGGCCTGCTGTAGGGAATGAGTTTGAGTTCCCTAGGAGAATCCATCTTGGTCAAGAGTTCAGGGGTTGAGAGTTTTCTTTTTGTTTTATTTATTTCTTTTGTTTTTTTGTGTTTGTACCGCTGGACTTAGTGGCGAGCAGCTGTGTTGCTGACTAAGCATGTGCACTGTGTTCACACAAGTTCAGTTTACCATAGAACCAGTTCATGACACAGGCCCTCAGTAGTAGGGTGATATAGTCTCGCATTTCAGCGAGTTTTTGAAGTTAGATTTATTACTTTGGGGAGTACCCAAAGTGCCAGGAGGGATGGCAGAAGATATTGGTCAGGAAGAGCTAAGTATTCATTTCAGTTCGCATTTTTACACTTTTTACTACACTTCTTTTCTCCAGAGAGAACCTCCCTTTTGGGTCAAGCACAATACTCACCCATTACTGACATTTACTAATTATAGGTACCTCCTATTACCTATTCCTACATCTGGAGCCCACCGCAAGGGGGGTTCTGTCTGTTTTGGGGAAAGAAGCCACCTTTTTATCACTGCACAAAATTTTTGCTGAATTAAGTTGGACAAGCTAAGTACTCAGAATCTTGATTCTAGTTACAGTCTACACTCAGGAACTCCAGAATTTTCAGAATTATTTTTTTGAGCAGCAAATGTTGAGCAAGTGATGAAGTCGAAGATCCCTTGAGCCAAGAAGCAAGGCCAAAGGGAAATTAATAGTTGAGATTTTGCAAAGAAGCCATGAGAATGCACTGAGAGAGCTCAAGGGAATGCCACTGAGGCATTCAAGGAATGCACCATGGTTCTCAGGGTGCACATCTGACCTTTTTAGGTATTTTGAAGGGGTTTGAAGTCTTTGTGAGCATGAGAAATGCTTTGATGACCAAGAGTGGGCAAAATGGGCTTGCTGGTATGCAGGCAGCAAAATCTCTGAATCATGGTATGATTTTGTTGAGGATCAGTTGATTTGGCCTGAATTTGTGGTGGCTATTGTGCATTTGTATCCTGGGTCCCAGAAAATGGATTGACAGTATTTGAGGAATGACCTCTACAGCCTCGTTGACAGCTGAGCAAGAAGAGAAATTTGTACAGAGGAAGAACTGACAATCTACAGACTTTATTTTCTAGATTTAGCAATGCATCTTCACACAGCCTGGAACTGGGGATCAGGCATGACATCACCCATTTCATACAGCCAGTTCTGTAAGTCATGTAGCCTAGTGATGTGTTCAGGGAGGTCTGTGTCCTCCTGCACCTTGAGGCCATAGATCTCGCACCTAATAGTGGTGATGGACTGCTGGCCCTGGGTTTCATGTACCACATGTAGATTACGCCACAACGTGGCACTAGTCTCTGTCTCTGATTGGGCATGGATGGTCTGATCATTGGCCAGATTTGCCATAAGCATCGCATATGCATGTTTTTTGTGTTTATGCCAGGCATTCAATTCATCTGGCAGGGTCTCGGATGGCTGTGGGTCATCCCCTGTCACCATCTTGTACAGATCTTGGAGCTGAAGTATGGCAGTGATCTTCTTTTTCCATGCTGCCCAGTTATTAGAGGTGAGCTTCTCCATCTTGACTATTTTCATCTCTCCCTCTCGTCCTCTTTCTCTAGACCTGGCTCATCCCTTCCCCTTCAACAATGCCATCATCAACATCAAGGACCCATCGATGACTGGACTTGGTCCTGTTGGTTGCGACGAGGGCCCTGCAACTGTGGGCAAACCTATTGGTGAGTTGGATGTTACCTGAGGCATCCTCAAGGTGCTAGCTGATGCTATCGGTGCTACAGGTGAGGATGGCATTGGTTCATTGGTCTGTGTGTTAGGGGGTCCATCCCCTTCGGGTGTCATGCCTTGTGGATTGGCCAGCACCCTTGCTCTCAACATCTCTATTCTCCCCCTCCTGACAGATAAGTGGGTGGATCTTCTTGGCTCTATGTTGGTGGCTTGGTGATGAGGTCAGTTATGAGCAGACTCGAGGCAACTCTAGGCTGATGAACTTGAGGACCTCTACTTGCAAGGCTTTGACAAAGAATTTCAGCATGAAATCATTTGGAAAATGTGACATGATGATCAACAGCGACATTCAGATGACCCCTGGCCTGTCGAACAGGTTACAGTTGTGGCTACAAGACTGCTACAGAAGGGATTTCACTCAGAGTGAGCTCGAACAGGCACAGAAACAGTACATTCAACCTCGAAGTGACCAAGAATTGAGTTCAGATGAGCAACAACTACCTATGAAGTGTTTTCCACCTACAGCTACACATGACTCACTGACAACCAATATACAAGGATCTACAGAATTGTCAGGATACATAGAATGTGAGAAAGTACCAAAGTTAGTTTTGACAAGTCATGTGCAGCCATGCAGCTCACCCAAGAAGACAAACAGCAAGGACCAAAGCCCTGGCAGGCTTGTCGAAGCAGCCACAGCAACCCATTTTGAGACAAAAGAGTTTTCTTCAAGTATGAATGGAATACTGACTACTGAGTTACAGGAAGCAGTAGAGCTCAAGCGAGTCAAACCAGCATTGGTGGAAGAACCATCATTACAAAGGTCCAATTGAATTTGAGGCAACCAACAACACTCAAAGGGGTTCTTTATTTTGTTCATGTTGAGTTTCTCTGATGGCTACTGGTGTGTTGCTACAGGAGTCCTATCTAAGAGGTCAAGGCAACGAAAGAAGCAGCCTCAGAGTTCCTGCAGTCAGCAAAGATACACATCAGTTAACCAATGACCTATTCATATCAAAGATTCCACTCAAGTTTGAAGCAGAAAGGCTTGAAGAGCACATGAAGCCCACAAGAGTTGAAGTCGAGGAGCCTGAAATGCTCGCAGGCAGTCCCAAAGCGAAAAGGTTGGCAGACGAAGGGATTGTTGACTCACACAGGGTGCCACAGCACACAAATCACACCAAGTCAAAGGTTATTGCAAGAAGAATTAGGATCAAGGAGCCATTGAGGCTCATCACATGAAGGAAGCTGCCAGAAGAAGTCTTACAGGTCGAAGTGTTGAAGCACACAGCAAGGATAGATGACCTCACACTCGAAATATTCCGCAGCCATGCAGTGTCAGCAATATATATTTTATTCAGGAGTTTGTTGAGAGTATTGACACATGCACTTGGTATTAGGACTTGTACAGAAAGTCCAGTGATGTTGACCAAGTGGAGTCACATGATCACTCTGTGTGTTGAGGCCATGCACACACAACAAGTACTACATACTGATGAGACTAGTGCTACAGGACAACTATGCAAGAGCACAGCAATCAAAGGATATGAAGAATGGGGCGAATGATGTACCACATGCAAGGTACTGCTGTTATGAGCAATGGTGACCAGAGCGAGGGTGGCAGCAGCATCAAACAGAGTGACAGCAACAAAGATGATGACCCTACTTAGCACAGATAAATGGCTGTATGAGATTGGGAGTGCCATTCAATGGAGACAAGGCATGAGGAGCACAGGTACTGAGCTCAATGGCTCGAAGGTTTGTTTTGGTTTTGAAACATTTTACTTATGTCTGCATTATTCTAGAGAAGCTGGCTATCTATGGTGAACAGCGACTGCACTACAGAGAACAACAATGATGCTTGGCACAGATTGAAGGCCATATGAGATTAGAACAGCCATTTGATGGGGACAAGGTGTGAAGAGTGCAGATGGAGAGCCCAATGGCTCACAGGCAGAGAGATACCTACAACAAAGTGCAATTGTGGCACAAGATTCTACGAGGGACCATGAATGAAAGACACACAGATGTACCGCAAAATGAGTGAGATGACTATGGTTCGATCTACAACAGCAATCATTGAGGACACAAGGTCTGGCGAGCATGGATATTGAGCTAAACGACCTAAGGTTTCATTTCAGTTTTAGACTGTTTTACTTACAATTATGCTACTCTAGGGAAAACAGCTACATGTGACCAAGTGTGAGTGATGTCCCAGTGGGTACGATATGAACTGTCATTGCTGTTATCAAGCAAAGAGCACTCAAGCTCAACCCATGGCCTATTCACCATGTGTCTATGCCCTCAGAGCCTGACAGCTCAGGTTTTTATTCTTGTTTTGCAGCATTTTACTTATGAGTACATTATTATAGAGTAGATGACATCATCAAAAAAGAACATATCAATATACAGTGCAACAAGTATGATGACTACAAGATGCCTGGCAAGAAGCATTCAAGGGAACCTTACAGACCTATTTGTGAGAGCCACTACAAGTAGCAGTGCGATACCGAAGTTCAGAGTTGTGACACAGATGTTCAGCAAGGAGCATCAAAGCCATGCCAAGTGGGCTCGAAGGCCCAAGTTTTAGCTGTTTCTTCAAGCCATTTTACTTACAGCTACCGCATTTCAGGGAACACAAACTTCTACAGAATACAGTACAGAAGCTATGGTGGTTACTGGCAATGATGACAGCTTTTAATGCAGGTCAAAGGCTGCATGAGGCAAGAACAGCTGTCCAAAGGCAACAATGCATGATGGAGACCACCAAGCTCAAACACTTGGAGTTCTGTTTTGATTTTAGGATGTGTCACTTACATCTTGGTTGTTCCAGGGAAGACAGTTATATATGACAAACAATGGTCGCAAAGCAAGAGCCTACAGAGGTCTACAATTGAAGGTCATGTGGAAGTACAGCAGGACTAGTGCGACAACTATGGTTCGAGTCACAACAGCAACCTTCGAGCATACAAGATCCAACGAGCATGGAGATTGAAATAGATGATGATGCCAAAGAAGGAATGTGTATATATACAGCACAACAGTGAACTTTGAAGTTGCAACAAGATGCATGACATGCAGAGAGCAGTGAGACCATGCCAGCTGGGCTTGATGGCCCTAAATTTGGTTTCTTCTTCGAAGCATCATACTTACAACTACATTGTTTTAGGGGATACAGATTTTTACAAGATATTGACAGAACTTCGAACTTCAAAACACCTACAGTACGAAGGTCTGTATCAGGACGACCTACAACCGAGTCCCATCAAGAAGAAGAAGCCTACCAGATCAATGATCAAAGTGGTTTCATAGGGCGACGTATCATCAGACAGTTAACAAGGGGAGATGCCATCTCTGTGTTGGATATAGTGCAGAGACATCACAATGCCCCTGGGTCATATGGAAAACATCACAGATGAGAGGGATGTGTTGGATGTATTAAAAAATTCAGGTGTTACATATATTGTATGGAACACCTTGCTACAGCAAGGCATGAAAGACCTCTCCATCTACATTGAGGCCAGCATCGAGGACACTGGAGCTGTCATCAATGCAGCCATCACAGCTGGTGTCTGTAGGCTCATCTACATGAGTTCCACAGGTGTTGTATTTGACAGTACTGATGTCATGAATGTCGATGAACAAGTACCTTATCTGGAGAAGCCATATGACATGTATAATGATGCCCAAGGGGTGTTTGGGCCCAGAGGCTGCCAGATCAGTGGCAGCAACAACCTGTTTGATTGTACCTACGTCAGGAGTATTGCAAGTGCACACAGACTCATCAGGAATGAGCTCGTTCCTCCTCTCTCTTACTCCTCTACCATGTCAAGCAAACCTAGACTAGACCCTGAGGATCTCTACACCACACTCTCCCTCCCATATGTGCCATAACTGAATATCCCCACTTGATGTGGACACTCAGTCCCTATGTCACACCCACACCCAACACTGAATCCATCCTATCTGCATTCAACACCCCATTTGACCCATGTGAACCTACAGGCTTCATTGTCTGTCCTCAAAGCGATGGACAAGCATTCTTCATCACAAATGGAGAAGTGTTCAGCATCTTAGACTTTACAGGGGTATACAAATGAGTACGAGCAAAAACCATCACACTTAAAGGTACAGGGTACATATGAATGGCTACATGACGAGACAAGGGTACAGCTTGTCATCAAACAATGGTCATTTGAAGCAACAACAAGCTTTTGATGGAGGAGATGCATAGAGGATTCATGTGCTGAGCTCAACAGCTCAATCTTTCTCTTTTATTTTGTGTCATATCACTTACAGCTACATTACTATAGGAAAGTTCAGTGTCTATGAAGAAGTAGGAGCGACATCCAAGTGGCTGCAGTGTGGAAGTGCAAAGCAACACACGAGAATGAACACCAGACTATTAAATCGAAGCTACATGGGACAATTTGACAGTTCTACTATGAGTGGGGAGATTCAGTATGGTACTCAAGAGGATGAGCACTGGCATTGCAGCACAGTGTTGAAGGCAGCAAGATGTTCAAAGATGAAGGCCAGGAGACTGTGCAGCAGATGTTAGCAACAAAGATGAGGCTTAGCACATACCAACAGCTGTGTGAGATAGGAAGAGCTATTTGTTGGAGACAAAGAATGACAGATGCAGATGCTGAGCTTGACAGCTTGGGTTTTCATTTTGATCTTGGAACATTTTATTTACATCCTTGTTATTCTAGGGAAGACAGACATCTGCAACAAATTGTGATTGCAATGCAAGAGACTACAATGAACTATGAGCAAAGGACATGTGGAGGCAGTGGCAGCACAGTAGTACCAACTCTCAGCATGGAGAGCCATCTGCCAAGCAACATGGATTCACATACCAAGCCTGAGTCTAAGACATACGAAGGAATCAACACACAGCTACTGATGTCTGGAAGAGAAGAAGATGAAGCAAGTTCAAGTAGGTGAGAGGGTGAACAATATGCGAAGATCGAGGAGGGCCAAGGCTGCAAAAATGGGAATGGGACAGGTGGACAAAGTGAAGGTCCCAGTGAGCATATTGGTGTATAGTTTTTCTTCAGTTTGAGTTTTGCTTTGTACAACATCATTCAACCGAGTTGCACCAGTCTTTAGGTGATTCTACTCACCCCGACATGTAGTTTCAGTTTTCCTTCATTTTTTTTTATGTGCAGGATGATCTTAAGGACGAGCAGGAGTCGAGAACACATATGTATTCAAGGATAGTAAATACATGACTGAGTGAGAGTTTTTTTTTAGGTACATATATGACTTTGAACTGCCTTGTAAAGGGCAAGTGTTTGCTGTACCAGCTGCGGTGCTGTGTCAAACCACATTACCATTTCATGCAAAGACTGCCTCAAAGAGCAGTCATCAACTCACTCTGCACTTGATTTATCACTCACTTGTTCATTTTTCCTGGAGTTTATCTCTGTCATTGTTTGGTGCAAGGTGTTCGAGGGCGAGGAGTCATGTTTGAAGGGCACAAGGGTAGGGAGTGAAGGGTATGAGGTGAAGTCGAGGGCAAGAGGGTGAGAGGTGCAGTGGTAGTGTTGAGGGAAGTAGAAGTGAGGATGAGGATGTCTGCACGATGTGAGTCAAAGTGTGGAAAGGCAGTATAAACCAACCAAAACCAACACCAAAGACAAATAATGTGCGAGTGGTGGTGTGCCTCCATGGAACCTGGAGTGCAGAAAAATCTAAGTGGGGGAAATTTCGATGGCATGTGTTCCTAGCACAAGTCATCGATGAGTTATGCAGGAGGGAATGGATGGATGATGACTGGATGGGGGATGCTGAACAGAGTGAAGGTGTTCAGCCAAAAGGACTTCTAGAATGATGGACCTTGATAAAAGTGTGCTCCTGGCACAAGTCATTGACGAGTTACACAGGAGTGAGGAATGACTAAGCAAAAGGTTGCTGACTAAGCATGGAGTGGACTGCAGGTGATGAAGGATGGCAGATAGACTCTTCTGAATGAGCCTCAACTACCAAGTATACAAATGATGACAGATAGACTCTTCCAAATGAGCCTCAACTGTTGACAACAAGTTCTGTACTGAGAGAGCTGAGCTGACTGACTGAGTGAATGGCTTCTGGTTCACTTGGGGGTAGCTAAGTACATAGGGGTTTATATACTGTGGGGGGAGCACAGCTTGTGACAAACAAGGCACAAACACCTGGTAAGTAATGAGTAAGGACTGAGTAATCATGATGAGTAAGCGAGAAACAGAAAGTAAGCAAGCATAGAAGAATTGGTAAGTATTGGAAATAAATGAGTCAAGGACAGTGAAAATATCACAGTATGAGTCAAATAGAGTCAGAAACTGAGTAAGTGCACTGGATCACATTAGGGGGTGGCGATGCAAGTCAGATCTTGGCGGAGACATCACTGGACCAACAGATTGGATAACAGATAGACAGTGTTTCCAGATGGGGAAGTATTAATTCCAGAAAAGGACAGCATGAGTCAGGTGTCAAAAGGCTAGGGCATTGGGGGTCTGTGGAGTAATGGGAGCATAGGCAATTGTGTCCCCCACCCATTCATCCTCTCAGTGAAGTCAATAAATACTTCATGAACAGGGCTCTGATAGAGGAGAGGGAGAAGGGGGGATGTCTTCTGCTGGGCCTTGCAGTAAAAAGGCAAGATGCATGCCATACTCATCATGAATGTGATCAGGGAGGCTGGAGAACAGTAGATTATACTGCAGCTGTCGCAATGTGGGGAGAATGATGGACAAGATTGGAACAAAGACAGTGCAGGGAGCAGGGAGGAATGATCCATATGCTTCATCAAGTGGGGAGACCGAAATGACCACATAAGACCTTTGTAACTGAGTGACAGACCTGAGGTGACCAAAGAATGTCCTTCTGGAAGTCATACTGACAGGGAGAACATGCTGACCAAGCTGCATGGGATGGGATGGGGCTGACAGCGAGGGAATGAACCAGGGGGCTTCAGGATGGAAGCTGGTGGGAACACCTGGCAGATATATGTAGCCATTGTCTCTGGCAAATGAGACAAGCAAGATGATTGACAAAGAGGTGGCCATATCTGATGGACTTAGCAAAATGAGTGTCTGATGGATGGAGTGCTGTAGAAATGTGTAGGGTGCGAGGATCCTCTCCAAATTTGGAAGGCAGGATGGCGTGGCTGAGCACTTTAGGTGAGTGTGAGAATGGAGTCAATATCTTTAGAAATGGTGGAGATACAACACAAACTGGAATGCCATACATGGGCACTAAAAACTTTTAATGTGCACTTAACTTGCTTCCTCTTTTCTCTTTAGCACTGACGACTCATTCTTGTGTGAAGGATGACTGCTCATGTCCAGCAGTCTTTCTATGCATGAGGGCTTTAGTCTTCATATGCATGGCATGGGCGTGCAACTCGTTGACGAGTTAGGCAGAGTCAGCTGTAGTCATGTCCACAACACCTTTGGTGTGTGACAATGAGGAGAAGAGTGACCAAGGATGGTTGAATTCTAAACCACCCCTCGGATGTAGGGAACAAGTTCGAGTTCCCTAGGAGAATCCATCTTGGTCAAGAGTTCAGGGGTTGAGAGTTTTCTTTTTGTTCTATTTCTTTCTTTTGTTTTTTGTGTTTGTACCACTGGACTTAGTGGCAAGCAGCTGTGTTGCTGACTAAGCATATGCACTGTGTTCACGCAAGTTCAGTTTACCATAGAACCAGTTCATGACACAGGCCCTCAGTAGTAGAGTGATATAGTCTCACATTTCGGTGAGTTTTTGAAGTTAGATTTATTACTTTGGGGAGTACCCAAAGTGCCAGGAGGACTGGCAGAAGATATTGGTCAGGCAGAGCTAAGTATTTGTTTCAGTTCGCATTTTTACACTTTTTACTACACTTCTTTTCTCCAGAGAGACCCTCCCTTTTGGGTCGAGCACAATACTTGCCCATTACTGACATTTACTAATTATAGGTACCTCCTATTACCTATTCCTACACTGCCCATATGTTCTGATGATATAAATAATACTACTGAAGGGCCCATCCATATGTTGTGACTCTATTAAATGATATTAGTGATGGGCCCATCTTTATGTTTCAACAGGGTACATCTTACTGGGGCCAGGCCTGCCCATATGTTGTGACAATATAAATAATACTACTGAAGGGCCTGTCCATATGTTGTGACTCTATTAAATGATATTAGTGATGGGCCCATCTTTATGTTTTGACAGGGTACATCTTACTGGGGCTGGGCCCACCCATATGTTGTGATGATATAAATAATACTACTGAAGGGCCTGTCCATATCTTGTGATGCTATACATGAGATTACTGACAGGCCCATCTTTATGTCTTGTCAGAGGTACATCTTACTGTGGACAGGCCCATCCATATGTTGCATAATACTACTGACAGGCCTGACCTTATGTTGTGACTCTATTAAATGATACTAGTGATAGGCCTGTCTTTATGTTTCAACACTGGTACATCTTACTATTGACAGGCCCATCTATATGTTGTGACATTATGAAATGACATTACTGATGGGCCTGTCTTTATGTTGTGACAGGGGTATGGCTTATTATGAATGGGCCTGCCTAGATGTTGCAACACCATAAATGATATTACTCCCAGGCCTGTCCATATGTTGCCAACTTTGTATTCTAATCATAAACAGGCCCATCCTCATGTTGTGACCCTCTCCATGTTATGATAGGCAGGCCTGCCTTGATGTTGCAACAGGGGTGTAACCTACCAGGATGGGCCTGTCCATGTCTTACAGCAGCTCAGTATACATAATTAGTCATGGGCCCATCTAAATGTTTCAACATCCTTACCCACCATGGGCCCTCCCATATGCTGTGGTAATGCACTTACAGGCCTGTACATATGTTGCTCTCACTTTAGTCCCTTGGGCCTGTCCATGAGTACTGGCTAATCTATTTAGGCAGGCCTGTCTCAGGGTCTATATAAGTGTTGGTGTTTTGGCACACAGGCTGCCCATGTGTTGTGACCAAGTGTGACTACACTATGTGTGGATGAAGCAGGCCAACACAAGATCTACAAAATTAATCTTTGTGAAGCTACAGTGACTTCCAAAATTGATTCAATGTTTGCACATTTTGGGTTGTTTGTTGAATTTATCAAGAACAAAGACAAATAAGACCAAAGTGTAAGTTGATGACACAAGCCATTTGCACAGGACTATCCATCAAACAAAGAATTATGTAATTTGAATTAGTATCCATAAAGGTATATACAATTTAAATTGCCATGTCATTGAATCAATTTTGGAAGTGTGTTTCAGAGATATAGAAACTGATAATTTTAATACTTTGTATGACCTCCCTTGGCTTTTATCACTGCTTGGACCCTTCTAGGCATACTTTCAATTAAATTCTGACACACCCCTGGGTCTATATTATTCCACACCACTGCCACTTTCTCCCAAACCTCCCAAACTCCCTTTGGCTGTGTTGAATACTTGTTGAGCTCCTGTTTGATGTGATTCCAGAGGTGTTCAATGGGGTTCATATCTGGAGACTGTGGAGGCCAGTCTAGAGCATTGATATTGTTGTCCTCCAACCACTTCTTGGCCTTTTTGGAGGTATGTTTTGGGTCATTGTCCTGTTGAATGATAACATCCTTCAAAGGAATTCCAGAATCTCCCAAGCTAGGAAGCAACTGGCTCTCCAAAATGTCCACATATTGGTTGGCATCCATCCTCCCCTCAATCTCTGCAAGGTGGCCAACACCTTCCCAGCCCATACATCCCCATACCATAATGTTCCCTCCTCCATGCTTGACTGTTCCCTGTATCTCTCTCTCAATAAGCCCCTCTCCTGCCTGTTTCCACACCCAAACCTTCCCATCTGACCCAATCCTATTGATTTTGGTCTCATCTGACCAGATAACCCTTCTCCAGTCCTCCACAGTCCATTCTTTGTATTTCAGAGCAAAGGCTAATTGCTTCATCCTGTGAGTTATAGAAAGGAGTGGTTTTTTCTTCTTTGTTACAGCCTTGAATGAAAGTTTTCTGAGGACCCTTCTGACTGTTTGTGGGGAGACTGGATTGGAGATTATGGAATTGATGTTCTTTGTAACCTCAACAGCATTGGTGGCCTTGCCTGTGGTGATTTGTGTAATAATAGCATGCTGAGAGGTGGATGAAAGCTTAGCAGGATGTCCAGAAGAAGGTGCTTGTCAATCAGGAAGAAGGTTCTTGAGCACCCTGGAGACTGTAGGCTGGCTGATACCCAGCCTGGAGGCAATAGTGTGAGTAGAATGACCACTACAGGCCAGAGAAATGATGTTTGCCTTCTGAGCAGAGGAGATGGGGTGCATAGTATAGTTAGGAAGCATTGACAACATAGACAGTGGTTAAATAGCTTGGACTGAAATGGTTGCTAAGGTACAATAACCATAGCAACCATCTTTGATGATTTTTGAAATTGTTTTATGTGATATTGGTTGGATTCTGATGAATCCAATACATAGTTCCAAAATTGATTCAATAACATGGTGATTTAAATCAAGTATATTGCCATGGATACTAATTCAAATTACATAATCTTTTTTTTGATGGATAGCCCTGTGCAAATGGTTTATGTCATCAACTTACACTTTTGTCTTATTTGTCTTTGTTCCTGATCAATTCAACAAACAACCCAAAATGTGCAAACATTGAATCAATTTTGGAAGTCACTGTATGCTTATGGAAACAGAGGCTCGGGATGCAGTTGAACCCCAAACTATCCAGCATTGTTAGGAACACACCAAAATCCAAGCAGCTGAGGCACCATCATCACACCCAACTCATGCCAATCCCTGTGCCTGGGGAATCCTTTGAGATTTTGCTGCCAACAACAGCATATCTCTTCCAATTGCTGAAACTCAACTCCAACAACTCCTTGGTGAATCATATGTTGATGAGCACTGGCAGACTGTGCTCATGACTGTCATGAATACAGAAGGTGATGCAGTGCAGGCAATGGCAGCAGTCAACAAGCTTGCAACAGCTGCAACTCACCAAACTGGACTTATGATCAAAATTCCAGCATCTCATCAATCACTGCAACTTACAGCTGCTGAGGAAGAACTGAAGGACTCTGTGAAAACATTACAAGAGTGCAAGCACATTTTTGGTGTACTGCTGACCATCAATGAGATTCTTACACCACAGGAAGAAAATGAAATTGGCAAGCCCATGTATCAATTCAGAAATGTCATGGCCATTGCTACAGCAGTCCAGTACCAGATGGCCGTCAAATGTGGTGAAATTATTGAAGTTGATTCAGATGACAAAGAAGATGTCCAACCCACTGCAGCCTCAATGTCACCTGCAGAGATTATTCTGTTGTGTGAGAAATTTGAAGCAGCTTGCATCAGTCAGAGTCATGCAAACACTTCTTTGGACTTGATACAACATGTTCATAAGTTCTGTGGTGAGATGCACTGGGAGGAAATACAGAACATGAAGCAGACTACATTGGACTGTTATTGGAGGCCATAGGTAGACTGTAGAGGTCACACATGTCACACTGTGTCACACTTTTAGTGCTGCATGAATCTCATCTTGCACCTAAGAAAGGCTGGCACAACATGTATGCATACCAAAGCCCTCTGGGCACCCCTGGATGCAACCAGATAAGCACATGACATCTATCATTACAGCTTTTTACAAATGAAAGCATAACAGGTGGGCAGGATTCTATCAACTTTTTAGAATTAATAACGAACTCTTAAAACTAATAATGAGTTAAATAGAGGAATGTTTGTAGGGTGTGTAGAATGATACTTAGGAAATGGAGCACTGTACTGTGAGCAAGTAAAGAGTGAGTACAAACAACAGAACCTTGCAGCAGAACATGATTGGGTGTGGTAGGGGACAGGTTTTTCAGGTGTGGTGGAAGATGATAAAGCTGTAGATGGGCATGAGACATTGCATTATGATGGACAAGAATGGTGTACGAGCTTTGGTCAATGATGTGGAGGATGGGTGGGATGCATAACAAAGTGGATCTGCAGACCTGCCCCCCAAGTGTCCAGATGGCATTGATAATTCCTAAACAGTAGAATGTGGCCACAGGTTGGGTGTGACACCGGGGAACACTCATGAAGTTGAGAGATAACCAACCATGGTCATTTAGTGAGCATACTTGGGATCTGCAAGTGAAGGGGGGGTGACGGGTTTTTTCACAGGAAATGAAACAAAAGCTGCATGACTTGTATTTAAGGAGTGCTTGGATGTGACTGGGAGAGAAGGTTTGTTCATGGAGGCTCGCAGTGTTTATCATTGTGCAGTGGTGCAGGGTTAGCGATGGGTAGGTGCAGAATGGGGAGTTGGCGCTGAAGAAATTCATGATGGTGGTTGAATGGAACTGAAAAATGGGGGAGAGGGCTGATGTGGTTTTGGAGACAATGACATTGATGAGTTTTTGTCTGTTGCTGAAGGTGGTGACTGAAAATGGTGGAGGGGGAGTAGTTACCATCATCGGAGCTGTGCTCACAAACAATGTTATAGTTATGTTTTTGGAGCAAGTTGTAAAGTTGCATGCAGTTGTCTCGAGAAACAAATATGTCAAGGTCAGGAGTAGCCCAATTGCATGCATTTGCAGGGAGTACCATGCGAAGCACAGCTGAACTGGATATGATGGCATCACAAGCCAAGAGTACATTTGTAACAATCTTAGTATTAGGGAAGAATGGGCTGCAGGTGGTTTGCAGGTGGTGTTGTAGATACCACCTGATGCATTTTGCATTGGTGATTGATGTCATGGCGAAGCTTAGTAAGTCTCTCATATTGCAGTGCTTGAGAATGAGTTGTAAGAGGTCGATGCATGAGAAGAGAGGAAATTCGTTTGGTGGTGGGGCTGTAGGCAACATGTTGAGTGCTATTTGGTGGTATGTCTCTCGGGTTGATTTAAGGTGGAGAATTTTGATGTCATCATAGATTGGTATAGGGGACGGTGGGGAGGTTAGGGGCAGGTTGGTACTTTTAAAAAGCAAACTTGATAATCGATAATGTCATTGTACAACTGCATAGAAACATCATGCTGGAATATTACAGATTCAGTGTGAAAAAGTTCCTGTTCATACATATTCTAAAAGCAGGAAATGTTGGTTTGAATTCAATGTGTGCAGAATGCAAATGTCAATGTGAAAAAGTTTCTGTTCATACATTAAAGGAGGTTAATTTCTCTGGAGATGCTCATCATCTGAGGGAAGGCTCAGGATCAAGTCATTTAATCTGTGGGTTGTTCAGTTGATATCAAACATTGGAAGGGGAACAGGAAATACAACAAGAGGGCTTCTAGTATGAGATCCAAGTCGTTCTCAGGCCAAATGTGAATGGGATGGCCATGTGGGCTCATGCGAATAAATAGATACAACACTTGAGATCGCAGGTGTCAGTAGTGATGGCAATTGAAAATGATGTGGAAGTGGTAGTCCTTTACATGGACATTGGTCTCACAAAGGGTGCTGTCAATGGGGAAGATATCATTTCATACTAAAATTTCAATGTCATTGTTGAGGTTTTTAAAAGAGATAATGTGTTGTCACACACCAAAGGTGTTGTGGACATGACTACAGCTGACTCTACCTAACTCATCAACAAGTTGTGCACCCATGCCATGCATATGAAGACTAAAGCCCTCATGTGTAGAAAGACTGCTGGACGTGAGCAGTCATCCTTCGCACAAGAACAAGTCATCAGTGCTAGAGAGAAAAGAGGAAGCGAGTTCAGTGTGCATTAAAAGTTTTTAGCACCCATGTATGGCATTCCAGTTTTCATCATATCTCCACCATTTCCAAAGATATTGACTCTGTTCTCACACTCGCCTAAAGTGCTCAGCCATGCCATCCTGCCTTCCAAATTTGGAGAGGATCCTCGCACCCTACACATTTCTACAGCACTCCAACCATCAGATGCTCATTTTGCTAAGTCCATCAGATATGGCCACCTCTTCATTGATCATCTCACTTGTCTCATTTGCCAGAGACAATGGCTACATATATCTGCCAGGTGTTCCCACCAGCTTCTGTCCTGAAGCCCCCTGGTTCATTCCCTCACTGTCAGCCCTGTCCCATCCCATGCAGCTTGGTCAGCATGTTCTTCTTGTCAGTATGACTTCCAGAAGGACATTCTTTGGTTGCCTCAGGTCTGTCACTCAGTTACAAAGGTCTTATGTGGTCGTTTTGGTCTCCCCACTTGATGAAGCATATGGATCATTCCTCCCTGCTCCCTGCACTGTCTTTGTTCCAATCTCATCCATTGTTCTCCCCACATTGTGACAGCTGCAGTATGATCTACTGTCCTCCAGCCTCCCTGATCACATTCATGACGAGTATGACGTGCATCTTGCCTTATTACTGCAAGGCCCAGCAGAAGATGTCCCCCCTTCTCCCTCTCCTCCATCAGAGCCCCATTCATGAAGTATTTATTGACTTCGCTGAGAGGATGAGTAGGTGGGGGACACAATTGCCTATGCTCCCATTACTCCACAGACCCCCAATGCCCTAGCCTTTTGACACCTGACTCATGCTGTCCTTTTCTGGAATTAATACTTCCCCATCTGGAAACACTGTCTATCTGTTATCCAATCTGTTGGTCCAGTGATGTCTCCACTGAGATCTGACTTGCATCGCCACCCCCTAATGTGATTCAGTGTGCTTACCCAGTTTCTGACTCTATTTGACTCATACTGTGATATTTTGACTGTCCTTGACTTGTTCATTGCCAATACTTACCAATCCTCTTTGCTTGCTTACTTTTCATTTCTTGCTTACTCATCATGATTACTCAGTCCTTACTCATTACTTACCAAGCATTTGTGCCTTGTTTGTCACAAGCTGTGCTTCCCCCACGGTATATAAACCCCATGTACTTAGCTACCAAAAAGCAATCCAGTCAGTCAGCTCAGCTCTCTCAGTGCAGAACTTGTTGTTGACAGTTGAGGCTCATTTGGAAGAGTCTATCTGTCATCATTCATATATTTGGTAGTTGAGGCTCATTCAGAAGGGTCTATCTACCACCTTCCATCATCTGCAGTCCTATCCACCCTACTCAGCACTCTTGCTTAGTCATCCATCCACTCCTGCATAACTTGTCATCAACTTGCACCAGGAACATGTATTATCAAAGTACATTACTCCCAAGTCCTTTCAGCTGAACACCTTCACTCTGTTCAGCATTCCCTATTCAGTTATCACTCGTTCATCTGCTCTTGTGTAACTTGTCATCGACTTGCGCTAGGAGCACCTGCCATCAAAATTTCCCCCACTTAGATTTTTCTGCACTCCAGGTTCTGCAGAGGCACACCACCACACTCGCTTTATTTGTCTTTTGTGTTGGATTTGTTTGGTTTATACCAGCTTTCCACACTTTGACTCACAGCATTGTCCACTGCTTTCATGCAGGGAGAGGTAAAAAGTGAGAACTGAGGTCATGAGCACTGATAGGGGTTGTGAGTTCAACATTCTGTTTTATATTAATTGACTATTTCAATGGAAGAATGGAGAAGTCATTGCACGTGATGATGAAGTAGCTGGGGATTTACTCCAAAAAAGATGACAATGATGATATTAAGGTGAGGTTCAGGTGTGATTTCAAATTCAGAAATGAAGGAAATTGTGTATGTGAAGATGGGGAGGGGATGATTGTCTATGATGACACAGCATTTGAGGCTGTCCTTGAAAGAAGATCTGTCGTAGAAACAGTAGATTGAAAATGGAGAAGATCATTAATGATGCACAGTGGGGTAGGGGATTTTAAATTGCCAGGCCAGTGATTTCCACTCTGCCTTCATTGCTCTCTTCTGGATTGAGGAGATATGGGTCCTGAAGGAGGTAGACAGCCTCGAGTTCAAATTGTGCCTTGGAAATGGTCCATTGGTTGTTCTCGTCTTTTTGATGATAGCAATTGAGATGTGTTTCTAGTAAGACAAGAGCACATTTTTGGAGATAGGAGACATCTAGTTTGGACATCATGCTTTTGCTCTTAAGCACTTCTCAAGCATCATAAATCCAGCTGAATAGAATGGGCTATGGTCAGGGTGAAAAAGGATAAGATGTCATTTGTTAAGAGACATATGGCACCTCCACTCCTGGGGCTCTGCCAGCAGACAGTACGAAGGAGACCATGGTCATGTTCATTTATAGCTGTTCACAATGATCATGAATGTCAAGGTTAGTTCAAATACAGACAGGAGAGAACATATGCAGCTTTGGGGAAGAGAATTCAGAGAGTAGTCAGTTTCTGTATTGCCCAAGTTTCAATGACAGAGAAAGTATTGTGATGGAACACTGACTGTCAGGTGTACCATTTTTCATGAACCAAGTGCTTGTGATATGACTGAGAAGCCAAATGTTGATGGGTTCATTCATGTTTGGATTGCAGAGCACTTTGCTGTGGTCTTCATAGGGGTCTGTTGTCCCCCAGGTCACAGTAGGTAAGATGCAACCAAGCCCAAATGTGTTAGTGTCTCTGTTACAATATGTGGAGAGTATTTTGATATGGCTTAGTGTATGATGGTGAGGAAATCATTGTTGGCTAAGACTAGTAGGTGATAATGCTGGCATTTGTAGATACTTACTTTAGCAACAGTTCAGGACAAGTAGAAACATGCTTGAGGTCAAAGAGACATGGCTCAGGGGCAGGACCTAATGCACCAATTGTCCCTGTGATTGCCATTGAAGCATGCAGTGTGTTGTCAGAAGATGAATCTTGTGAGGGGGCAGCCGATTCTTGGACTTCACAGGTTGTAGTTTGGTGGGGTGAGGGACCATCAGTTGTAATAGAGGTACTTGAGCTGGGGAGGGTGTTCATCAATGGGGACGAGGATGGGTCAGGATTGTTGCATGAGGGTAACTCATAGGGGACTGGATGTGGGAGAGTGGGTGTTGCAGCAGTTAAGGAAGTTGGCAATGCAGTCTGGGGAGGGGCTGGATCAGTGTTTGTTGAGGCTGGAGAAGCCAGAGAAGTGGCAGCTGTTCACATTTGCTTGGGAGGGGATGCATCTTTATTTTGAGAGGTGTCGCATTTAGGACCCATGGTGGTGGATGTCGGTGCGATTGGCTGTGAATGTATGGTAGAAATGGTTACAAGGGTCCACATATTCTCCCCAGGATGGAATTGTTGGGGAGGGTAGCCTTTGGAGAGATGGGACATTTGTGGAAGAGTTTACGTGTGGTACTGGCAAAAAGAGTTCCAAATCATATAGAATGGAGATGGAATCCCTTGTTCAATTCTATTTGAGAAAACAAGTTAAGAATAGTATGTTATGATAGTCATTACATCGAAAAGGAACTCTATGATTCTAAGTAGTTATTTATGATTACACTGTAAATTGCATTGTAATGTGGGAGTTGATCAGATGGGGGCATTCTTAGCTTACAAGGGAGGTGTAGAACAGCAGGTGATTAGCTGTGAAGTCAATGCAGCATTCAGCTCATGTGTGGTTGATTCAGATGGGGCAGCATTGGTGACCTCCCTAGGAATTTGGTTGGTTCACATGCATCTGATTTCTTTTGGGGGGTTTGTCACTATTGGGGTACCTGTAGGCTGTGGTGATACTGTCAATTTTTTGTCTTAAGTGGGAGGGGCAGTTACAAGCCTGTGAAGGATGCACAGATAGGAGGTGCAGGATTTGTTTGCATGTTAAGAAGACATGTAAGTGGGTTCAGGTGGCATGGGTTCGAATAACAAGATCGAATTCTGCATTGATCTCAACAAAATCCCCACAGGACAGTAGAACCTCATGAATCACTGTTATGTTTCCATCTTCTTGCATTTCTAGAATTTCAAGTGGCCCATTCCATTCCCAGGGGGCTCTGGAAGTCTTGGAATGGGAGCATTCTGAGTTGCTACATTGTGAGTAACATGCTGTGCTCGAGATTCTTCCAAATCAAAGAGGTGCTGAGAATGAATGTTAGTGTTTCAATATGAATTTGGAATAAATGACAAAGCCCGGAATACCTTGGTGAAAACCTTTCTTTGCATGTGTACATGGTGCTGAAATTGGATGGATGGGAGTGGAATTTTGAGAACATGGCTGGCAAAAGTCACTGCGAGATTCAAGTGATCAATTTGATTTCACCACACAGCCATGTTACCCATACTGCTGATGGATAAGCTTTTTACAGCATATGCTGCCCTTGCGCAGTCTCTGCAAGTATGGTTAATATTAGTGATGACAGGAATGTTTTGAATGCAGACCCATTCCAATTTCTGAAATCACTAACACAGAATTTGTCAAGGAATCTGTAGATGCACATGGACACTGGGACCAACATGTCACATGGTTCCAGGTCAGGCAAGGTCTTGTAAATGAGCAGGTGTGAGCATCTTCAGTCAGAAGTGCTCGGATGTTGGGCAACAGTCACCCATTCAATCATCTGGCAAAGGGAGGTGGGGAAGCATTCCCACTGCTGGAGCTCGTGAACGGGCATGTGATTTTGGATGATGGTTTGTAAGTCACCTGTCCACAGGTCAGTGCTGAGTAAGTGACCTGGAGATGGTAAGAAAGACATGGGGGGAATGGTGTGTATAGATCATGTGTGCACCTGATTTTAAATCAGCAATCACCTTCCATGCTGGTTTAAGTAAATAGTGGATACCAAATGAGTTTAGATGTGGAAAAGAGAGTATGATGTAGACAATGACATCAGTGTGGGGTCGAGTCACCGGCCATGTAAGTCACAGCAGAAGATAGGTCAATATGTAATGAACTGGATGCTGATGTCACTGTCGTGGATGGATGGTGCTGAGTGAAGGTTGCAGCAGTGGAGGCATCAAGGTTTGCGAGGTGTCATAACTCATCACGAAGATCATGTTGCAAATGGCCAAGGGTCCAGTGAGTGGGGAAGGGTCATGAAATTGCAAGGTTGGAAAGGGAGTGAGCATGGGATAACATGACATATGCATGTTGAACCCCCCTTGCACTAGCTAAATTGACAATAACCCTATCAAGTGTGGTGCCTTGTGCCCTGTAGTCTGTGAAAGCCCACCCAGGCACTACAGGAACTTGGTGGTGGGTGATTCAGAATCTCCCTGCATGCTTGGAAAAATAGGAAAAGGAACATGTTTGAGGAAAGACAGCAACAATATGCACATCCTCACCTGGCAACTGTAATGTAGATGCTGGTACAGATACATAGACACACCTGAGGATATGTTTTCCATTCACTGTAGAACATATGATGTCACACACTGTCCCATGTGTACCATTCACAACTTTTCTGGCAATGCAAAGATTTTCTGTGATGAAGACTGGCATTCCTGGCAGGAGGGGGAGTCGACCAAGGAAATCCTTGGATTCCTTTGGTCATAACATCGCTAAATGTTCATCTGCCTCTCCCGAGAGATGTTCCCCATCGCAGAAGTGTTCTGCATAGCAATATTCAAACAGTTGATCGGTATTGCAAGCGAACGATTTCGCCATTTCCTCATTCCAACAATTGTGCAGGTAACATTTGCCAAAGACAATTGGAGCTTCCGATAAATGCAGAAAATCTTCTTTCGAGTTTGAACATAAATTGGTAAGTAATCTCTGTTGCAACCAGTGCCAATTGGAAGCAGGTGTGGCAGTTGATGTTGTTGCTGTTCCCAATCTTATTTCACCAAGCATCTTGATAAAAGCAGGATCTTCTCTAGCTCGCTTGTTCTCAACAAGTTGAACTATGTGAGTCAAGGATCTCCATAGAAAGGCCCCAAATAAATGCCACTGAGCTTTCACTGTTTCAAATGTGCACCTTGCTAAATTATTCACAACAGCATGTGAATACAAGGCAGTCCCATTTACAGGCCAAAGTTGGGCCATATCACCAGCAAAGATGATGTTGACACCACTGAAAGGTTTATCCTTACTCTCAGGATCTCCGGTCTTTGCAAGACTTATATGATTTGCTATGTCAGAGAGCAGTTCTGCAGAGACCATCAATACCTTGTCTAGAACCAAATACATGATGTCTCACCACATTTCCTGCAATTCCTCAATGTCGACATTGCCCTCTTGTCTTCTATTTTTTCCTAGAGACCATGAATTCATTAGGGTAAGTGCGTGGATCGTAAAACCATCGATGAGACAGGTGGCACTACCTGTCAGTGCACTCAACAGAATTTGTTGGGAGTGACTGCATTGTGCAAACACATCTACAATCACCCATATAAGATGACTCTTTCCAGATCCCCCAATCCCCATGATGAACATTAACATCTGTTCTGGGTCATTCTGCAACATGTGCTCAATTATCATTGTAAAGGCACATTTTTGTTCTTCATTGTGTTGTAAGGTCCACTTTGAAATCATTTGTGACAGAAAGCTTTCTTGTCTCAGTTTATTAGCCTCTGCCTCATTAGCAGAAAGCACGCTCTCCACTGCTCTGACATTGAGGGTGGGAGACCACCTGTCAGGAGAGGTATGAGGACACTTTCTACTTGTTGAGGCCTCATCAACATTGTCATCATCGCTAAGTGCAAACCTTTCGGGATGTTTTCATTTCCATTGCAAATTCATGTATGTATTATGAAGCAAAATCTGGTCCTCCATATCCAGACTCACTTCAAGGATTTGACCATTGAAGGCTCATGAATGTTCACACTGCTTCAGATTCACATGAAGAGCCCACAATATGGTGATGATTTCCAACTTGTCCTGCAGAAGGACAGTTCTTCCCAGGTCTTCTAAATCACCAGAAGGTAGGGACCCAGGCTCGTGCCCAGCCATTTGGTCAAGATCCAAGTCATGAATGAGCACCTCCTTCAAGAGCTCCACATCCAATCCACTGTCTTTCTGCATATGGAAGTCAGAACATTCTTTCCACTGGGGTGTCTTGTTATTGTACTCGTCCCAGATGACATCCCTGGCATCCCTGCACTCCAGTTCAATGAGGAAGTTTGATATCATGCTGGAGGCAGAATCTTCGAACTGGTAATTATCAAATGCTTCAGTCCAACACAAATAACTGCTGAGCAGGTCCAAGGGTTTCCACCATGTGCAAAAGAGAAGTAACATTGACCAGCAAAACTCTTCCATGTGCCAGTCAACCCTGCAGGGCAAAGGAATCGATTCTCCCAGCAAAACCAGCATGATGAAGGTGTTGTGCATACAGAGTTCATGTGTACTGAACTGAGGATGTGAGGGATCTGTGAATGGTGCTCGAAATCTGTGAGAATATGCTGGTTGTTTGGCAGCAGAAGTCATCATGTCATTTTTGTGCCCTGTGTGTTTTTCAAGTGACATGTCTGTATTACTTGTTGTCCATTTAACTTTTTGTGTTTGTTCCCAGAATTGCCATAAACACATGTCATTAAATGGTGCAATGGAAGGATGCATCAAATAATCCAAAGGTTCTAACACCACCAACAATGTACCATCAGATGCATGTGCCATACATGTTGAACCACACACATTTCCAGGGACAATCCACAATGCTTTGTGCACCACAGCCACAATCTCTATCAACATGAAGCTCATGCCACACTGCTATGTCAACAAACTCATGAAATCATACAGTGCAAAACTCATGACCTGTGTAATAATCTCTGCCACCAATTAAATAACTCATAACCTGTTGATGGGAGACTTTGCACCTGCCCATCATAGTGTTAACTGCTTTTGTCAGCAGGTTCCATTTGTGCACTGCTGAAGAGGTCTTGACATCACCCATAAAATGCTTCCAATGGCTCTCCATAGCTGCCTGAATAGCTTGGAGACCAACATGCACCTGTAATTCATTCTTGGTAATATAATCACTGACATAGTAAGTCAATGCCTTTGCAGCTGCACCAGACCCAATGAATTTAATGTCCATGTTACACTGCAGAAGGAATAAAACAACATCATTGTAATTATTGATCCATGGATGAAGTCACCATAGAAGAATGGATTGTGTCTCAGGATCGAGGTAAGACCTTGCATGGACAGATCCATCAATTTGCATATGACAATTCTCATCCCAGGGCTCTTCTCCAGGGCAAAGATGTTTGAAACAAGTCGGAGTATGTTCATGCCAATTACACTGAATTGCAAGGTGTGATATGAACTCATGAAACACTTCTTCAAAGACACTTTGCTCGCAGTTGGCAATCAGAGGTGGTTCCTGTAAATGAGGATTGGGTGCATCCTCCAGGCGAGCAGGCTTTGAAGAACCAGATGTTCCAATGCTCTCTACTGTCATTCCAGGAAGTTCGCACCAGATAATGTCTTCCAACCAGCTGAAAAGCAAAACTTCAAACTGTTCATCATTCATCATCATTGATCACAACCATTCTGGGTTTGGATGTCCATCAATCCACAGCAACATATGGCAGTGAAGCATGCCTCTTCCCTGCACCTCCACTGTACCATAGTATCTGGAGCATCTGCCAAACAAACCACACCTGTTATTATATTTGACAACAATGTCTACAAAACCCTGGATGAGAACATCAAATGCTTTAGCTGCAGTGGCTGGATGAGAGGCAACAAAAACCGCTTGCTTGTAAGCCCCCAATTGGCACCACAGAGCTATGTCCAGACCTCTGAAGTGAGCAACAAGAACATTCGTCAGGTCATGTGGATTTAAAGTAAGAAAAAAAGCTGGGGTGCCCAGTTGCCATGTCAATGAGTGAATTTCATTGCACTGACACAGCTTATACCCATCACTCCTAGGCAATGAACAACAGATCACATTTAGATCTCAAAACAATCAGATCACACCTTTCTTGCCAATGGTCTTGACTTTCACCTTTGGATTCCATTCCAGCTTTTCAGCCAGGGATGTTATGAAAGACTCTGCCTCATGAATATCACTCACAAGACTATGGCATCATGCCAATGGTATGGAAAATGCAACATTCTCACTTGCTGCCCATTTCTGCAAGATATTCCAGCATACAAAAGGAAAACATGGGTCTTGCATGAAGGGCAAGTCAACTTGTTGCAACAAATTCTTCAGTTGCCATTGGAAAGAAATATGTTGCTCAGGTTGTCAAGCAGGATGGTTAAATCTGCCAATACCCCAAGGATCAAGATGGGGGATCACTGTGGTCAAAAAAGCAGGCGAGTTGTCATTCATCAATTCAGACCCAGTGTGACTAACAATAAACTTTTTGTGATTCAATGCATGGGCCAGTGCAGTTGCTTTCATAGCCCAGTGTGACCACTCCGAATGATCCCCATCGATGTATGCAACCATCTCTGTAACGAGGTCAGTGGTCACCACAGACCAGTCATCCCCATTGCAGCCATCGACAGTCTCCTCGCTGTCTGGAAGATGAGTGATCTCCACTCCCTGCAGTACCCCCATGTCCTCTTCACCATTAACCAGTGCTGCCAAATTCTCTGAACTGAATGTAATACCTTTCTTCAAATACCACTCATTGTTGGAAACCAACCACTCTATTATGCACTTTACCCTTGATTTACTAACAAGAACAGGCCAGAACTTCCGCAAAGCATCTGCACTGGGACAAAAGGCACCACCTGCAAACACCACACACACACACCCCCACAGATCACTCATTGTCAGTGGAAGGACATTTGACAGAGAAGATGGATCCCGAGGCAACAGAGCAACATTGCCTCTGTTAAACTGTTGACTGGCTTCTTCAGGAACATGCCCCCCTCGAATGCTCCTGGTCTGATAATGATGTGTAATGATAGTAGTGTGACAGGTGGTGACAAGTATTAGTTCCACCACACTACCTGTCTGTATACTTTGCTGAACATCAATGGGCAACTCACTCACTGCGTAGTATTGAAAATTAGCTATCACATCCTTTGGTTGCTGCAGCGGTCTTGCCATAAGAGCCCTTTGACATGAAGGGCACATCTGAAGCTTCCCAATATCTTCCAAACAATGCATCCCACATGGACAAAGAATGGCACCATGGTATTTTTCTAAATCATATGTCTGGGGTCAACATTGATGAGGCAACCAATCATTCCTTAGCACAGAAAGCATCTGCACACTGGGGACAATATCAACAAGCTCGCAAACTGAACTAACTGTGCACACACTGCACAAATCCCTTCATCAAGATGCTGTGGCAACATGGTATTCTGCCAATTGTGAATGATGTCAAATTTATCACTCGAGGATTGCATAGGTGGATAACTCAGAGGGTCTTCTCCACCCTCCATAGTCAGCTTAACTCAACAACATTTCTATGCATATGTCTAAGTCTTGCTTTGTTACTCTCTAGCAAAATAGCCAGGAGCAATGCAGGTGCAAGACATCTCCCACGCCGCACTGTTCTTAGTTGTCGAAATACATACAGTAACAATGGACATGTAAGGACACATTCATGAATATGAAAAGTGTCAACACACATCACACGCTGCAGCTCACTACTGAGAGCCACAGCATGAAATTCAGCAATAGCCCTTAGATTGTTTACCATAAAAAACAGGTATTGTTCCACAAGCTCACGAAGCAAGCCACTGCAACATACCAACAACAACCCTGTCAGATACAATGAACCCACACTCAAGTCATTTTGCACAGCAACACATTCAAATGCAAACTCGCGACATAAAATCTCATAGCTAATCGCTCTACCATCACTGACCCCAGTGACGTCAATACACAAGCGGCGAACGCCACTGTCCATGTTATTTCGCACACTCTCAACTATGTGCTTCCAAAAAATGTGCACGACAGTGTGTCGAGGAAGAAGTGCCAAACCCCAACCAACCAAACCAACCCCATAGAAAAACCCATGCACGTGACCAGAGTCAGCGGCCCGGTATGATCTGCGGTCACAAAGAGTTTACAAACCTGGGCCTAACGGCGTCCAGGAATTATGAGAAAGTCTACTGTAGTGCCACAGCCAATAAGTACTTCTTCCGCAATCTTCTCCAGGGTATTCGTAAAGCGCCGGATCAGTCTATCTCGCACAGTACGGTCCATCAAGGGCAGCGCATTCCGAAGGTCACTTGTTACTTCCACCAGAAATGCGATCCCCCCCGAGTCGTCACAACAGGTCCCCGGCACATCCGCTGCTCGCCTGCTCCCATCTACAGTACGTCATTGAGCGCGCTCGCACTTATTGTTCTAATACTTGATTTTTTTTAGAACAATTCGTGTCAGCATGGACTCGGACACCCACAAAATGGTGCCCCCTGCCGTTGGCGGTTGGTGCTCTTCTACTCGTCATGATCCAGTATCGCAAGAAAGTGGCACGTGCAGAGAGAGAGGTCGACGTCGACGGTCACGAGGTTATTAGACTTAGAGACCCTTGGCAGGCTCGCAACTCTTTCTTCTAAATATCTATGGCCGTCCTCATCAAAGGTTACTTAGGTTCACGTATTGGGTGCACTACCGCTCCGCAACCTGTCACGAGTATGGGGTTACCTGAATTCTCTCGAACTGCCCATTTGGGTTCGCCCTTACGGTTTTCGGTTATACGCTTACATGTTTGGTTGTAACTTGGATGAAATCGAGCCCGACGACCTCACTTAATACGCCAGTCTAGGAGACTTTTTCTGTCGCAAGCTCAAGCTTGGCGCTAGGCCGGTAGATAACTCAGTACTAGTAAGTGTACCACCATCCTACACTCGTATCACCCTTGAAATATCGTTATCAACCTCATCTCCAGGTTAGTCCCGCGGACGGAACAGTTCTCCATCTCGGCGAAATAGATGGTCTGCGCGTGGAACAGGTGAAGGGAATGACATATTCCCTTGATGCACTTCTTGGCGTAGAAAAATCCAGTCCTGGCAGTCCCGTTTCTCCAACGTCGACGATCGTCGAATTCCCCCGCCGTGACATGTCCGTCGTAGACGAGCGCGAATTCGCCAACGTCAATGGAATACATTATAGCCTAGATGAGCTTTTGGGTTCTTCATCTGCAAACTTCTCTGGCTCGGCGACCCCAACTCTAAGCGATTCCAGTGCAGATTCCGACAACGAAACAATCACCCCCCGAAAACATGATATTCAGATTGATGCATCTGTGACGCAAGAAGGCACTCTGCAGGAGACCCTTGCGCACGATGCTTCTGTCGTGCGTGAATTGGGTGTGCGTCCGTTCCTCATGGAACGCAAGCGTAGCGCGTCCGGCACTGCCGTTAAACCAGCAATGCTCTCTACTTCACGGTGATCTACCTCGCTCCCGGTGGCTATCGTCGTTTCCACATTCCAACAGCTTGGGTCATAGAAAAGCGCAGGCACTTTGTTGGTATGTGCACAGCATCCATCATATCAGTTCCGCGATGCACAGGTGAACTGATCTCCGTATCGCCGTACATGGCCAAGCGGTTGCAGAACCTCTTCGTACTCAATGAGAGGGTTACACTACTCGGTAGATGGCGATGTGGATTTTTCAGCATGATACCCGTCGGTGCAACTAATGTCGGCAGCATCAAGATTAATTTCGATACCGTGCGGAGGATTTTCGTTTTCAGTCAAAATTGGCTTTGTTGATCACTTCCTGCAGGCATTGCGTACGAACGTCCGTGGCCGACCACCGCCACCAGGCACATACAACGAAGCTGTGTATTCGGCCGCATCCCTATTGCTGAACGGTCAGCCTCTGACCGTTGCCCAAGAAACGGGAGGCTTCTTTCTCGGCAGTACGATCGTTCTCGTGTTCGAGGCACCCAAGACGTTCGAGTTCGCCGTCAAGCCTGGGCAGAAAGTCAAAGTCGGGAACCGGCTGGGCGATGTCCCTGGAGAAGTTACCACGGTTGGGAAGGAAACGACACCATTGAAAGAGAAGACAGAGTGAGCAGCTCTGCTTGCGCGACGATAATGACGCGTCGCAGTGACTGGTGGAATTTTGCTCCACTTTGTATATATAGGCTTTCATCGCGTACATCGTCGCATTCGTACCCGCATGCGACCCCATGTAGTCAGCTTAGTCACAACATATGGGTAGCCTGCACACCAAATTACCATTACTCATGTAGAGCCTGATGTGGGCCCATCAAATTAATTAAGTCATAACATATGAAGAGGCCCTGAGGCACAGAGTGACAGCAGCAAGTGAGCAGGCCTGTGACAAGTATATTGCAACATTCCATCCTTTTCAACATATTAGTGGGCCCATCATGTATACAGCATGTGCATCACAACCCATGGACCAGCCCATCCAAAGGATGCTGCACCCATTGAAACTGATAGTGAGGCCCATTGACAGGATAATGCACCCATTGGAACATATGGGCAGGCCCGATGCTAAGATGGCGGTGTAGGAAATTTGATTTAAAGAGGAGGTTGAGAGAATGATGAGATCTGAGGGGAGAGAGTAAGCCAAAAAGGGGCTTCTATAGCCTGGGACTGTATCCTGGTAGTCGTCTGAAGGCTTCTGAGGCTGTCTGGGTGCAGGGAAACGACCTGCTCGAACTCGTCTCTCGTCTGTGGTAACTCGTCTATTGTTTTTAAAAAAAAACCAACTACATCAAATGCTAGGTAGGGCTGACTAAGCAACCAAAATGCGAAATTCTAAGTACTACTAGCAGAAAAACACCTAGAATCAAAACTAAATAAAATGAACAAAATAAAACAATTCCCCTAGTAGGGAAATTACATTCCCTACATCCCAGGGGTACTTGAGATATTGACTGTCCCCAGTCAACCCGAAGGCAGCTTGACTACACAATAATCCATGGTCACGAGGGAGGAGGTGAGACAACAACTCGTTGATGAAAAACGGGTGCTCGGAATGCCGCGATACGAGATATGATGACAGAAGGGAATGCAGCGAGTACCTTGCAAAATGAGCAGAGAGAATCCGCGTGCCCGATCCTGAGATATCCACAAATCCACCCACGGGTACCCTCGTTCACCAAAAACCAAATGTAGCCACGAGTTCTGCAGCGACGACGACGGAAAAGCTACCGTTCTGAAGCTGTCAAATGGTAGCATCGGGATCCCGAAAAGCGAGAGATCCGGTCGAGAGATGAGCGAGATACTCGCAGAGTCATCCTAAAGTGTCTGCAACAACAAAATGGGGTGTATCTCCACAACGGCGGCAGCGAGCGCGATGTATGATATACCATCAGGAAGCCCTCGACGAGTAGTACAAAGTCCCCGAAAAGCGAGAGGTCCGGCGGTGAGATGGGCGAGTTATCATGCATACAGCGTTGTTGACTGAAAAGGAGAACACTGCAGACCAACAACGGACGCTTGGGATGCGGCGAAACTGCCAGTAACGATGGAGGGGAATGTAGCGAACATGCTGAAAAAGAGACGGAGGGAATCCGTCTACGCAGGCCTAAGATATTCGCAAGGTTGTCCGAAAGTGCCTCTAACCACGAAAACGAGCATATCTCGACGATAGCTGCGCGGAATTTAAAAGATGAGGCGTCCCCAGAAAGGGCTACGCGAGGGGAACGGACTGCCGGGAAAGCGAGAGGAACGGTGCTCGAGTGCGCGAGATATGACGAGAGGACTTCGAGGGTGGGGAGAAGGGCTCGACTTGCACAACAACGGCTGGGACGATCAACACGAAACTCCGGGAGACGGTAGAGGACTCGCAGGCGAACAGGGAGAACGAGGAAATACGCCGATTGGACCAGCCGATCCCGAGTTATACGCGAAACTGGCTCGAAGCCCTCTGGATACGAAAATGCTGATATCTCGACAACGGTTGCGCGGAATTTTACAAATCAGGTGTCCCCAGGAAGGGCTCAGCGAGAGGGATGAACGACCCGAAAAGCGAGAGGAGAGACGCAGAACTGCGCGAGCGACTACGGCAAGACCTCGAGGATGGGCCTTCGCACAAAAATGCAAATATCTCCGGGACTACTGGACCTATCAGAACAATCCTGACACCAACATGGAGCACTCGTCGTGGACTACAATCCTCCCAAAAAGCGAGAGGCGCGACGCGGAAATGAGCGAGATATGACCACAGGACCCTGAGAATGGACCTATCCACAAAAACACGAATATCTCCTGAACCGCTTGGCGCATGCAAACGAGCTTGGTACCGACAGAGAGCTGATGTCGAGTAGTACGAGCCTTCCAAAAAGCGAGAGGCACGGCGCGATAACGAGCGAGATATGCGCTCAGTACGAGGGAGGTAGCACTTGTCTTGACAAGCGACAAGCGGTGTCAACAGTGATTTCGTCGACGGCATGCCTTGCTAGGACTGTATCTGCGGATGGGAGGCATCGCGTAGAGTGCGGGAAGGTGCTAGGTGCAATGCAAAATGGCGTTCTGCGGGGAACTCGAGCCTGGGGGGTAAAACACAAAAGAAAAGAAAAGAAAAGAAAAAAAAAGAAAAGCTAAACATGTATAATGTACCAAAAACTCCACATTACGACGTAGGTAGATCCATATTAGATACTGTAAGATCCATAAGCAAAAGAAGTATATAAAAAAAACAACATAACAGAATTCGTGCGACACGCAGCATCAACGCGCTCTTCGAGAGCGCCGGGGCGTGCGACTGCGGCTGCGCGACCGCTTCGGCTTGGAACGGACGTATGAATCCGCCTTCCTCAAACGTGAACGAGAGCGCGAGCATGAGGACGACGATGACGAGGAAGAAGGGGGTGAGCTATTGGTCGAATATGAATATGAGCGCCTTCGAGCGCGATGCTGCTTCAAGCTGCGGGCATACGACTGGACTGGTATGAATTCATCTTTCGAATGCATGTACGAACCCTTTCGAGTCTGTGAGCGTGAACGTGAATGACGATGCGAGGGCAATTCGCCCTGGGTATGTGGCCACCTCGACTGTGGCTGCGCGTGCGGTGAGCTATGAGAGCGCTCGGCTGACGAGCGACGAGATGGAATGGCTGTCGGGTTGGGTACTGCTGGCTCGAGCTGGAGAGTAGGTAGGGACCGAGTAGACACGATGCTTGTCTGAGCGGGTATGCGCGATGGTTCATCAAACATGCTTCGAGAGGGTGCGGCTGTGGGCGAAAGCGAGCGAGTGAGCGATGAGCCTGTACGAGCCTCGAGCTGGCTTGTCAGCAAAGACCAGTTGTCGAGACGGTCTCGCAGAGTCCGTCCGGCAACTTCGCGCGGGATTTCCAGTCCTGTAGGTAGAACAACACGGCCGTTTATGAGTAGACACTTTCCCGAAGCTAAATACGACTTGTATGAATGGCAACCAGCCCGAATATGGCCCGAAAGTCCGCAGAAGAAGCAGAACGAATACGAACGGCGGGGTGTACGGCTGTCCGAGGCTTGTGGTGGCTGCGCGCGTGAACTGTCGACCTTGCAGCTCTTCCAGAGGCCGCCGCTCGACCTCAGGACCTCCTTAGCTGTAGACATTAGACTGAGCACAGAATACTCTGATGCGTCGTGGTGTTCAAGCACCTCTCGCCTGAACTCTGGAGGGAACCCATACTTGAACATACTGGCCAGGTGGGGCAACGGACCCAGTAGGTTCTCGAGAGATAACGAAATTCGACGGAAATTGCGATAATATTGCCCTAGGGATGACATTGAGATGACATCTGAACTCGCAAATCCAACCTTTAGGCTGGCAAGCTCGGTGGCATGACTTCGACTCGTTTCGTCCAATTCTGGGTACTGCTGAGTGATTTCCGAGGTAAAACGAGCCCAATCTCCTTGACTACTACTGACGAAGTGGGACCAGAGGTCCGCCGATTCGAAAGGCGCATATTTGAGCGCAAATTTGATGCGCGCGAGCCCGTCCGAGAGGCCGAATCCATCACAGAAGTCGATTATGTCATCAAAATAACTTTGAAGGTCCTCGGGGCGCCCAGAGAAGCTCGGTGCTTCGGGCGAGCCTCGGCACGGAATTTTGAGGCCGAGCATGAAGATAGTGGGTAACACGAGTGCGAGTACTTGATATGTGAGTGTGCACGAGTGGGAAAACACGAAAATGCGAGCGAGGAGACTGCAAAAATGAGGCCAAAAGGCGAAAATCTGTTAAAACGAGCCTGGAAATTGTGAAAACGAAGCTGGAGACTGCAAAACTGAATCTGGGATGGTTTGGATGGGTGCCAGGCTAAGACAGAAGCCCCTCGCGGTGGGCTCCAGTTGTAAGTTATTAGATTTAAGAGGGATGGTGAAGAAGTAACTGAGGCAGTAGAGTCTGAAGGGGGTGAGTAAGCCAAAAGGGGCTTCTATAGCCTGGGCAAGGATCCTGGTAGTCGTCTGAAGGCTTCTAGGGCTGTCTGGGTGCAGGGAAACGACCTGCTCGAAACTCGTCTCTCGTCTGTGGTAGCTCGTCTATTGTTTTGTAAGGAAAACTAACTATGCCAGTCAATAGGTAGTGCTGACTAAGCAACAGAAAAGCGAAATTCTAAGAACAAGTAGCAGAGGGATAGCTAGAACAAAAATAAAGTAAAATCAACAAAATAAAACAATTCCCCTAGTAGGGAAATTACATTCCCTACAGCGGGTGATACAACAACCCATGGACAGGCCTGTCCAAGGGATATTCTACCCATCTAATCTCATGGGCAGGCCTGTAGAAGGGGTGCGACATCTATCAAAACATATGGGTAGGCCCGAGATGTATATAGTGGATTAGATCACAAGGCATGGAAGGGCCTGTCTATGGGATGTGTGATCTGACAAATCAATTGGGGAGGCCCATCGGGTGTATATTGGATGCCATTGAAACCCAATGATCGGGCCGTCCAATGGATGTTACATCTGATGTGCAGAACCATCATGTACATCTCGGATGGGGTTGCATCCCATGCGCAGGCCTGTAGAAGGGTGCAGCATTGATGGGAACATATGGGCAGGCCCATCATGTGTGCATTGGATGCGGTCTCAACCCATGGATGGGCCTGTAAATGGGATGTTCCATGCAACTATTCTGATGGGCAGGCCCATTGGGTACATATCAGATGATCTGGTAACTAAAGGACAGGCCCATTGAATGGGTTCGACACCCATAGGAATATTTGGCAGGCATGTCGTGTGTATAACGAATCATGTCTCAACCCATGGACAGGCCTGTGAATTGGGTGTTCTGTCTGACAAATCATATGGGAAGGCCTGTTGAAGGGGTGCAACATCGTTGGGAACATATGGGCAGGCCTGTAATGTAGATAATGGATGGGGTATCAACCCATGGATGGCCCCATCCATGGGGTGTTCCATCTGACATATCTTATGGGCAGGCCTGATGGGTATACAGCAGATGATGTTGTAAGACAGGGATGGGCCCATGGAAGGGATGGGACATCAATGGTAGCATATGGAAAGCCCATTATGTGTATAACTAATTAGGTCTCAACCCATGGATGGGCCCATCCATAGGATGATCCATCTGACAAATCATTTGGGCAGGCCCATCAGGTCAATAGTGGATGAGATGGTAAGAGGAGGACAGGCCCATAGAATGGGTGCAACATGCATCAGAGCATATTGGGAGGCCTGTCATGTATACAATGGATAAGGTCAAAACACATGGAATGGCCTGTCGATGGGATGTTGCATCCAACAAAGCATATGGGCAGGCCCATCGGGTATACACCAGATGATGTGTTAACATGAGTACTGACCTGTAGCATGGGTACAACATGCATGGGAACAAATGGCAGGCCCGTAGGGTATATATTGGATGGTGTCACAACCCATTGCTGGGCCCATCCATGGGGTAATCCATCCAAAAAATCTCATGGGCAGGCCTGTCAGGTACATATTGGATGATCTGGTAACACAAGCACAGGCCCATCCATGGGATGTCCCATCCTAAAGATCTCATGGGCAGGCTTGTCACATACATATCAAATGGGAGCCCAATGCATGGATGGGCCCATCCATGGGGTGTTCCATCCATCAAATCATATGGGAAGGCCTGTCTTGTAAATATCAGATGATGTCCCAACTTAAGAACAGTCCCACTGAAGGGATGCAAAGGCTGTCATAAATAGATTGTGGACATATCTGATCCGATCAAATTCCATGAACGGGCCAGTCCATGGGTAAGTCCATCCATCAAACTGGATGGCCAGCTTCATCAAGTATGTCGTGGATGCCACATCACTCCATTGAGAGGCATTTCAAACAAAGGGTGGAACTGTCAGAACTGATGGTGAGGGGGCTCATCATTGGGAATGTGGGCTGTCGTCACAACCATGGATGGGGCCACCATCGCAATCATTGATCATATTAAAGATCAACAATCATCAAATGGCAGGGGGTAAGTAGAAAAAATGTATCCTGCCCATGACATTGCCCAATTGTTGCAGTATCAATTGTTGACTGTGGAAATCATATCTGCTCTTGTGTTTGAGCTGCAATTAAAGGGACAATAAAAATTGACCTTTCATAGCTGCAATTTCATGTGCAGGTGTTTGATCAGATATCAGGTGCCAACTCATGTCGTAATTCGAAAATTTGGCAAATTTAGCATTGGTATTCTTGACACACAGGATTTCCATCTGGCCATTTGCCTCTTGTCTGCGATACAATGGCTGCCATGAAATGACCCACCAACACCTCCAATAATTGGCAAATGGTTCTAACTGACTCTGTCTGCAAGTACATGATGGCCAGGCTGTGTGAAGAGATATTAGATGGCCCATGTGCCCTCCTGCCAATAACCATTCCATTGCAAATAGCTTGCGAGGCAGACCACATTTTGGCTGTCATCATACAAGCATATTGAGAGTGCAGTGAGTGCCCAAAATCTGCAGAATGGAAAATGGTTACAACCTTCAAAAAGTAATGGCCAACATAAAGCAGGATGTTAAGACCAACGTGGCCCATTCAAACTATATGGAAATTACCTGTCCTACAGTCTTGATCAACAAGGAGGGTGGCATCCTGCTATAGTATCTCCCAAATGCCATCAGCCAAGCCTATCAGGTTGAGCAACTGAATTTTGGATTGCTTAGAATGCTAACATGGGGACCAGTCAGAAGTTTGGAATTCTCTTGGAATGCTCAGCATTCCACTTCAATGTAGCTTGAAATCCCATAGAACAGGCGGATGGTGGCATGATGTGAAAAACTTTTGCAATGCCACAATTCTTAAAGGCACCATCAACCTCTCACCTGCATGGTTTCAACAAGGGCGTGGGGTAGGACATTCACTATTCATGCATGGTTCAGGCTGAAATGCAGTTCCCAGCCAAGCAACCCAACACATCATCCTGAAGTATTGCTAGTCCTAAAGTCAAAATCACATTTGAAGGAGGTGTGCGAATGGCTGCAGTGCACAGCTGGCCTACATGCCATCCTATCAGGTGCACTGTGGCTCATCCACCCAAACATGTACCTGCATGGACAGGAGGCAATCGCATGACTCAGATTGAATGCTGCCACACAGCAGGACCAGGATATGGAGGCAGTCTTGCCAATGTGGAACTCGGTCTACAGTTCCATGTCTGTGATGGTGAATTGCACTTCACCCCCACATAAAGATATGAATGGCCAGAAGGTATGGCTGGATACCTTGCTAACCATTGGCAACTACCCATGGCTCGACTTTTTGATCCCAGAGCTTGGAATATGGCTGCAGTATAATCTGGGCATGGTGATTGCACTTGTGGGTTCGGCATTGGTTCACAAAGTCAATGGGATAGATGGAGATCAGGCATGCCTGGCATATTACATGTGAGAGAATGTCCATCAATATGTTCAAGTCCCGCTATGTAAGAGACCACACATATTGGACATAGCTGTGGATTTGCAGGCAGTTTGGCCATAAACACAAAGGCATATTAATTTACTGGTGCATATTGAAAGATGATTCTCAATGAGAGGGGTCTTCATTCTTCAGAAATCACTGCTCATTGCATATTGATCTTGGTCATGCCAGGTGCAGCGGGCAATCATCATATCTACTCTACATAAGTACACAATTTGCATGCAGCAATGTCTGCATACAATCCCAACATCTGCACCATGCATGTCAACCACTCAAATAATTCCTTGACCTGTGCATTGAGGTCAGGGAGTAGTGCCTCTACTCAGAGCACATTGTTCTTGTAGCACTCCACATGCGATTCCAATGCCCCATGGAGGCGATCCTTGATGGGTGACTTGTCCAATGGCCAAATGTCCTAAGCATATTATCAGTATCCGCTTCCTATGAGAGTTGCAATTCAGAGCTCGGACCCTGAAATACTTTTGCACAATGTGCTGAACCTCATCAGAGTGCAAGATGCATGCAGCACTTGCATAGTTCGATGCTGCTGTCAACCACCATGGAAACACAAAGCCGCCATCTTCCTGCAGGTGTGGAGTCCACTGTGGAAGTAACTCCATAACATTTGTGCGGGTATTGGACATCTGCGATTCTGGAATTTTCGACAGAGTATTGCAGAAGGTTTCGTCTGTCCATCCACCCATATGATGCAGAATGTACAATGTGGGAAGTGGGGGCTGATAACAATTCTGTGTGACTGATATCGGGATGAGACAGTCCAGGGTACTCTGAATAATTGTGTGTCAATGCCTTACAAATCTGCCAGCACAGAACACTCACCATATCAATGCAGAGATTGCTATACCAGTTGACTGGCCATTTGGCCATGGTTGGCAGATGTACCAGGTGCCAGACAGCAGTCTTGATGTGGCAGCCCATGTACATGATGATCATGTCCATGACTGAATGCTGGGCCAGGTGTCAAGGTTGCACTGCATACTGCTGAAGGCCAATCACAGTGAATGGGTCATAGAAGTCATCCAAATTGTCTAGTTGACGGAGGGACCTTTCTGCTTCATCATGAAGGTCAATGCATCATAGTACTGCATAGGCAAAATCTGTCGCCATCCGTGCCATTGCATCCATGACTGCTGGATCAAACTGCATGTTTGGGTGGAAGGGAAAATGATACTGGATGGGACGATGGACAAGCCTAAGCTGATGAATGGCCCAATAAACTGTGTGTGAGTCAAGTGATGATGGAACATTGTCTAAGGTTCTTACCGGCATGATCAGCTCCTGGATGTACGAAACCATGAACCTCCATTTCCTGCTTCTCACCATCGGACAGGTCATGGCCTGTATCATGTCTACCAGCTGGAATCATTGAATTCAGAAAAATGACACTCACCCATCCAGGTGGAATGTAGGTGCATAAATCTCTGTTGCAGTCAGCATCATTCTGCATGGGAAAATACATCCAGTCGATCTTCAAGAAGTGGTGAATGAGCAATGCCAATGTCTTCAGCCAGGAAACGAGTGTCTATAACTACAAAGGAGCATTACTGATGTGGTGGAATGGTCCGATGAATGCTTACTGTTGGATGAAGGTCCTGGGGGTTGTTTGGAAGATGCGTCTGTGTCCATCACTGTAGTCATCAAGAGGGAATCCAAATGTGGACATAATTAACTTGACATATGGGTGTCATCCCCATCAGGTGATGTGACTGAATGGTGGGAGTTGGATTCTTGCGAGGAAGGAGGTGGAGGTGGGATGAGGGCATTTTTGGTCTCATCTTTGTCAGATGGTGGCAGGGGGGGGTTGCTCCTTGCTATCATTGCTTTCTTCGCTAGGTGGCAGTGGTGGCACCTCTTCAGCCACATCCTCAATATCATCAGGAGGCAGTGGGGGGGGGGTGGAATTTCATCTTCTATTGGCGCATTGTCCTCACAGGGCAGAGGTGGTGGTGGAATTGGATCAAGCATTGAGGCAGAAACCTCAGAAAGCCAAGGTTGAGGGGGAAAGTGCTCTGGCATCTGGCTATGTCTACCATGGCTTGTGGACTGTCAGATGGTTCCTGCCTTTTCACCCCTCCTTGAGGAGCCTGTGGATCACAGAGGGTCCTCCCCCCTGGCTTCAATTTGGCGAATGCAAACTATGAATGATTAATGGAATTGTGGCATGAAATCGAATGAACCCAACCTTCAGGATTGAAGCATACTCCATGGGGAAATTGGTCTGCCATAGGGGATGGGTGCTGATCAATTTCACTGATTGGAAGCCATTGCCACTGCGAATATCAATGTTCAATGCCCAACTGTGGGAACATCTGCCATGAGGTGGGATTTGCAAATGTCATGTTTCTGTGGCCATTAACATGGATAAATGAAAGCCACCTGGCATATAATCCAGGGGAAATGCTGCCAACTACATGGCAACAGCATGAGTGCAGACACAGTTGCATGTGAGTCAAAATAAAATGATTGGGGTCCTGCATAACAAGAGTGGGGGATGGGTCCTAACATGAACATTACAGGCTGCACTGAATCTATGATTTCATCACCTCTATAATGTTATATGTACATTCAGAGCAAAACTACATCAGAGATCATGACATCTTTGCCTGCTTTCCTGAAGAAGCCCCTGGCTCTGCCAATGTATGCTTCTGAGATCGCTTGAATGGGGGGGAAGGGACGTCCTCATCTGGCCTGGCAGGGGCCCAATGGACCCAAGGGGATTTCCAGATGCCCTCTGTCATTCCATCTCTACTGCTCAGTGCCAATTTCCTCTGTCCAGATTGGGTATTTGTATTGCTGCACTTTGGTATGCCCATCTGTCAGCTCTTACTGGTGGTTTCGGCATGATGTTGAGCTGCATCTTGTCTGGCAAGTGGAGGGTTTCTGTGTTCCTGGCCTCCTTTCTTCAAGGACAGCTTCAGCCTTACCTCTGTGCACTTGTCTCAATGTCCATATGGATTTTGAGGTGCATCTGTGGCGAATGGAACACTACGCAAATGATCATCACCCTGATTCTTGGACTGATCCTTAAGCTTTCCAGTGAAATCAATCATCTCATCTATCAAATAGTTAATATGATAGTGCTCCAATGCCATGGAAACTAATCTGGTGTCCCTTTGGACAGTGTGGGCAATTCATCTGCTGTGCCTAGAGCCTCTGATCCATTGACTTCATCAGAATGGAATGTATCGTCATCGGCATATGAAATGGTAGGTGCTTTCATTGCCCTCCCAGGGAATGGAGTTTTATTGTGCACCCAGTGGGTGTCTTTTGGATGCTCATCATCAGGCTGAATCTGTGCTGTTGTCTTGTGTGGGATGGGACTTTCTTCATGACCCTCATTTGGCTTGGGCTGCCAATCTTCCAGCAGGTCATCATCATGATCAGTGTCAGTCTCTGGAACTATCCTCCTGTGATGGAGACATTTTGGGTGGGATGACTTTGCTCCACTATTGACCCGACCATGATGATCATGGCTCAGTCTGGGCATGTCAACAGCTGCAAAGATGGCAGGAGATGCCTGTGGAATGGCATCTGTGTCACTGCTGTGGACAGTTCACAGGAATGTGATTGCTCTGCCCTGTCCCTCTCCCAGCTGATCTGACTTTTGAATCATCCAAGCTGGGGCTTTGGATTGGGCTCGAGCAGTTGCAGGCATTCATGACCTGGATCACCGGTCCCTTGCAATCTGAAGGGGAATTCTGCCTTCCTCCACTGGGGGCTGCAATGTCCCAGAGCGATCCAGCCGCTTTTGAAAGGCAAATACATCGCCCATGTCAGCTGCCTGCCATTGATGCCAGAAGCTCAAAAGCTCGGTAGCTGCTGAAACTGACATATGACTGGATTGATGGTAAAGGAGAAATTGGTGGGGAGATGTTCGGCCACAATCATTTCCTGTTGATGTGCTCTGAGCTGTTTGAACAGCACAGCTGTGGTAGCCTTTCTGCAGGTCTGTCCTTAAGGCCACTCATTAGAGCAACTTACATCTACAAATCTGACACTCACTGTAGTGGGCTGTCATGAATCCACCCACCATCTTTTGCAGTAAATCATGGGACAGACCTGCAATCTCACTGATCGATACTGTCCTGTCTTCTTTGGTTACCAAAGTGATGGGATCCACTTTCATGGTCATTGCAGCCTTTTTCCGTGGGCTTCCTTCGCTCTGGCCATCTTCTTCGTCATCTGAAATTTCATCCTCTTCAAATGCTTCCCCGAGATAATCCCACCATGACCCCTCAAGGTTCCAAACCTCATTAAATGAGGTTCCATCTGCAATATCTCAGTTGAAGTCCATGCTAGGAAAGGATTAGCCCTGCACAATGATATTTGATAGACCTCAGAACTCACATGCATGCCTCCACAGTACCTTCTGCATTTTTCCACCCTGCAAAGCATATGACCCACATGCTGCAATACCTCCACATCTCTTCCACAAAATTGCGGAAATACTTATACCCATATTTTGCTGTGTTTCTAAGCACCTGCATCATTTCACAAACACTTCGCCAATCTGTGCAGCTGAGAACTCACTTGGCTTTTATGTCGGGGGTGGGTCCTTCCATCCCATTCCATTTAGCAGCTATGTCCTGCATGGCTGCCAACTGCTTGTCAGAGAGGTCATCCTGTATGAATGTGGTGAGCACCTGCTGATAGACCCCAATTGGCTTGGGGCCTTCTTCATCCCCAGCATCCTCCCTCATGGTAGCGAGTTTTTTCTGCACACAATTGTGATACAGTTCCTGAACAACTGACCACATGGAATACTTGTATCCAGCCTGGAGTGTAAGTCTGGGCTTCTGGGAATGCAGCAGTAACTTCAACCAAGTGGTGACGAGCTGGAAGTTATTTGTTAGTCTTGGAAGACCCATCCAGAGCTGCATCTACATACCCCTGCCTTCAGCTGCATTTCTGCATGTGACAACTCCATGTTCTTGTCTAATTCGTGCAGCTCCCCCAATATGGACTGCAAGATCATGGGTTTCTTCATCTTTCTGGACTCCTTCCAATCTCTCTGTTGGCAAACCAACACTTCCAATTCATCTATGTCAAAATGTATGTGGTCCTCATCCCCAGTTACTGACTGCTTGATGCCTTGTGCGGTGATGCTACTCGCATCTTCAACATCCATCAGGACCCAATCATCGTACCCATGTTCTGTGTCATACTGCGAATCCATCCAGACTTCTGGAATGGAAGTAGGGTATTTCTGGCTCTAGTGCAACAAGTATTATAATACCCTGAAGCAAGGCGCTATGGTATCCATGCCATCATTCAAATTGCATCCTGATTGCATCTCCTACCTTGTTAATTGACTTTATGCAATCTTTCCACATTCATTTTTGGTGTTTCAGTGGCCATTAATTGTGACATCGGTGAGGTGAGCCATTCCCACTCATTCCATTGACTGCTCTGAGCCTGAAAAGGTTAGTGCCTGCTGGGTATAGGTCAGGAGCATCAGTTCTGCATTGATACCAGATATTTGATCCATCATGCTGGGATCTATGATCTTGAAATGAAAGTCAAGCTCTGTCCAAGATATCTAAGATGCTCCTTACCCACAACTGACTCAATCATACTTACCATCAACGCCATAGCAATGGCCAAATGCAGCACAGGAAAGCAAATGAGAATGATCAGGCATATGGCTGGCCATCGGGTCAAGCAACTAGAAGTCAAAACTTGGACAACCAGCGGTCAGAGCAGATTGAGATTGGTTGAAGTTGCAATCAAACAACCCCAAGCCACCTCCACTGTCCATTCACCCTGCTCTTCACCATCCAAGCACTCCCAATCACCCTCCAAACACCACCTGCATACTGTGGAAGATGCACTCAACATGCAACATGATAACAATGCTCCTCCTGTAGAGCCATTATGGTTACCATGAAAAAAGGTACCTAGGGATCCTTCATGCAACAACCCGAGCTCACTTCTGCTCTCAGACACAGAATGATTATATCTGGGAATGGCTTCCACACAAAGAGGAGTTCATGAAGGTCCTGTTGGAGCTGGAAGCACCTCCTGACCCACAGAACTGCATAAGTTGTGGAACAGAAGGGTTGTACAGATGTGCAGATTGCTTGCACCAGCCCATGTACTGTGGGGACTGCTGTAGGATGACTCACCAATGCTTGCTTTTCCACAGAGTGCAACATTGTAATGGAGAGTTCTTCAAGGAATCGGCACTCCATATGGTGAGAGATGCCTTCATTACTTCACATTGCATTTGCAGAGTGGACTCAGACTGGTGCTCAGCTGCACCTCAGGCACAATGGATCAGCATGCCTTTCAGCTCCATCACATGTGAATGGCACTGGAGGGCCTGCCCAAATGAATGCCCATGAATGGGAAGATGTTGATGATGTTCCACCCAACATGCAATGGCCCATTGGGTTGAAATATCTCACTGTCATCAATGTGACTGGGGTGCATTTCATCACAGTACATTGGTGCCAGTGTGAAGCTGCAGAAAGCCTCCAGGTACAGTTGCTGCGAGCCAAGTTATTTCCTGCTACATTCGAAAAACCAAGCACAGCATTTACATTTGCAGTCTTGGATGACTTTGTGAGAGACAACCTGGAATGTGGGATGTCCAGGATGAACTATTACTCAAAACTGTGACAGATGACTTCGGGTGTCTTTCCTCACCTAGTTCCAGTAAGTTGTTGTGCCACGATGGTCGATTCCAGGCCATCTGAGGCAGTAATATCACCAGGACAGATACTGCGAGTTGCTGCGAGTTGCATGGCAATGGTGACTCCTGAAACTGTTGAAATGGAATGGCTTCCTGGGATGCGAGAAGGCTCCTAAGCAAGGTGACCTGGGGTTATTTTGTGCAACATGTCCACAGCCTGGGATCAATGTCGACCTAACAGAAGATCTGGATCAGTAAGTGATGGGATTAGGCTCATCTCCATCATTAACCTTCTGAAGTTGGAGATATACCTGCATGTTGGTGATGGATGGAAACTTCAAAGCTGAACATATGCATGACAGGCACCCAGCAGATCAGGTGTGGTTGATGGATAGCTGCAGATACATGGTGACAGATCTGGAGTATTGGGCATACTTGAAGGACACACCCCACATTGCAGAGGTACAATTTTTGGACCACTGTTGCCATTCAATTACTCATGCTCTTGCTAGAAATCTGCATGCAACAATCATAAGGCAATCAGTCAGGCCAATGCCCAATGGGGCCGACTTCACTCTATGGGAATTGGTGCAATTGCTTGTGCTCGGCATGGGTGTTTTTACCCACACTCTGTTGTTGACTTCCAAAAGGGCAAAAGGTAAGATATTGTATCAATCATGTGCCTCCCACTCATGGAAGTTCAGGCAGTTAAACATGGATTACTCATTGGCGAATGCATTGAGTTACAACATGGCAGGACTCAACCATGTGCTATGTTTCTATGACATCAATTGCTCATACATGACCAATCTACGCATGCAGGTTGGAAATAGCACCTTCATTGACATCCCAAATTCAATGCAGATTATGCCAGGAATTGGAATCTGGCATGTGCACAGTCACAAACAGGAATGCTATGCCTGCCATGCACCCTTATTCATGCAGGGTGCTGGGTGGGTAGATGGTCCCAGAATTGAAAAGATTGGCAATTGCATGACGCAAGGAATGCTTATTGTCAGAGCAGTCAGGGTTTATTGCAGATTCCACCATATACATCGGTTCACAGCAAGAGCCAGGAGTTGATTTGAATCCAATCAATGAGGAGGAAAATGCAATTTGGGATGGCTTGTCCATGTCCAATGGATATCTATCAGAAGCAGATGACCCAAATGGAAGCTCTGATGACATGCTTGCAGCCAATACCACTGACCTTGGAGGGATAACCACATTGCTGCTTCCATCAAACTTGGGCATTGATGCTTTCCATTCCTCCAACTTAGGCCATCTCCATGATATGGAGCTGAGGCTTCGGATCAGTCAAGCCAATGATGCGCTTAATGGGCTTAGGCTTGCATTGGTGGACAAGGCTGTGATCTTCTGGAATGTGGTGTGACATGCCAAAAGCTATAGTATGAAAACACATGCATGGGATGCGATCCATACAATGAACAGAGCAGTTCGGAAGCAAGCTGCAATATACAAGCAATGCCAAAAGGCAATGGTCATTCTTGGTGCAAGTGCTGAGACCCTTACCTGTTACCAGCAATTGCAGACATCGGATCTCACTGTCACCACAGCCATCATAAATCAGAATGCACATGCACACCAGGCAAGCAATTTGCCATGGTTTTGGTCCATTGATGTTCTGACAGATATGGAATCCATCACTTGGATGTCAGAATGTATATATTTCATCTATCTACATATAGATCAATATTAACTTTACACACAGTTTACCAGACTCATTGGCTTCGAGCCAAAGCAGTGCAAGACTGTTGGTTGGAAGAGGAGGAATTGTTGATGGCCAAATTCCAATGGACTATCAATTTCTTCAATCATCAAGCCATCCAATGGCAGACCTGCTGGGCACAATCTGCAGAGCTTGGCACTAGCTGTTACACTGCGAGGCAGATAGTGGTGTATGAGAGGCTTTCAGAGCATGCTCAGTTGAAACAGCAGAGCATGAACTTGAAGAACATCCCAACTTTGATGGATATTGCTGCTAGCAATACATAGCTGTAGTTGGATGAGTGTCCATCATTCAATGTAACAATTCAGCTTCAGTTCATCAATCTTAATTATATTGCAGTTGTGGACATCCATAGCAGACTTGAGCAATCTTCACCTTCCTGTGATCAGAGCATATGTTCCCAACAGTACTCAAATGGAAGCAATATGGAATTTTCAGGATATGACAATCAGAAGATGGGTATCGTAATAGCAAACATGTCTGTCTACTGCAAGGGGGGGCACTCTGTATCGCTGAATACACCTTGGATGTAGCCACCCAGTGTACCAACATCCTTGCTCTGGTGCTCCCATTCCATCCCCACTGGTCGATCTTCCAGGTCAGTCCTTCCATGATATGAGTATACTGCACTCTCACCTGGCTGAAGTCCTTCATTAGTCAGCCCAGCAACATCTGATCCAGTTTGCAATGCCTCAGGTGGAGCCTCACAGCAAATGTTCGGCATCATTGAGGCTATTGCTGCGACTATCATTGCACCTGGTTGTGGCTGCCCATCTCCACCATTTCCTTCCATTCGGCTGACATTCCTTGTGTGGACATCCTGCAATTTCCCTTGATCGAATTGGGCCTCTTGCATCACCATGGACCCAACAGCCAGGTCACCTTCCAATCTGCCCATCTCATCATCACCACAATCTCCAGAACCTGCCATCACATCATTCCCATCTTCACTGGGGGGAGGTGGTGCGATGAGTCCAGATGTTGGATCATCAGGAGGCAGTAGTCGACTAGCAGCTAATGTGACAACTTCCAACCGCAAAGCATCTATTGCCCAAATCACACTGTCCAACTTTTGTTCCAACAATCTCTGACATGACACCAAAAGCACATATTCATCTGCCATCCACCTAATGGCCTTGTCTACCTTCTTCTCAGATGACATTTGATGGGACGTCACCTCTACAATGTCATTGGCCATTGTTTGCATGCATTCTTCAACCAGGCCAGGTGTAGTGGCTTGTTGACAACCATTGATGGCATTCAACCTTGTTTTCACTTGCAGCATTTGCACTGATATTGTGTCACAGAATTGAAAGAGTTGGTTGAGCTCTTCCTGGTGTGAGTCAAAGTGTGGAAAGCTGGTGAAAACCAAACAAAACCAACACAAAAGACAAATGTAGAGCGAGTGGTGGTGTACCTCCATGGAACCTGGAGGGCAGAAGAAATCTAGTGTGGGGGAATTTCAATGGCAAGTGCTCCTAGCACAAGTCAATGATGAGTTATGCAAGAGTAGATGAACGAGTGATGACTGAATAGGGAATGCTGAACAGAGTGAAGGTGTTCAGCCAAAAGGACCTGGGAGTAATGGACTTGATAATACATGTTCCTGGTGCAAGTCGATGACGAGTTACACAGGAGTGGAGAGATGACTAAGCAAGACTGCTGACTAAGAGTGGAGAAAGCGTCAGATGATGGATGGTGGCAGATAGACCCTTCTGAATGAGCCTCAACTGCCAAGTATATGAATGATGACAGATAGACTCTTCTGAATGGGCCTCGGCTGTCAGCAGTGAGTTCTGTGCTGAGAGAGCTGAGCTGACTGACTGAGTGACTTCTGGATTCACTTGGGGGTAGCTAAGTACATGGGGGTTTATAGACTGTGGGGGGGGCACAGCTTGTGACAAACAAGGCACAAACACTTGGTAAGTATTGAGTACAGACTGTAAGGACTGAGTAATCATGATGAGTAAGCGAGAAACAGAAAGTAAGCAAGCATAGAAGAATTGGTAAGTATTGGAAATAAATGAGTCAAGGACAGTCAAAATATCACAGTATGAGTCAAATAGAGTCAGAAACTGGGTAAGCGCACTGACACCACATTAGGGGGTGGCGATGCAAGTCAGATCTTGGTGGAGACATCACTGGACCAACAGATTGGGTAACAGATAGACAGTGTTTCCAGATGGGGAAGTATTAATTCCAGAAAAGGACAGCATGAGTCAGGTGTCAAAAGGCTAGGGTGTTGGGGGTCTGTGGGGTAATGGGAGCATAGGCAATTGTGTCTCCCACCCATTCATCCTCTCAGCGAAGTCAATAAATACTTCATGAATGGGGCTCTGATGGAGGAGAGGGAGAAGGGGGGACATCTTCTGCTGGGTCTTGCAGTAAAAAGGCAAGATGCATGTTGTATTCATCATGAATGCAATCAGGGAGGCTGGAGGACAGTAGATTATACTGCAGCTGTCGCAATGTGGGGAGAATGATGGACGAGATTGGAACAAAGACAGTGCAGGGAGCAGGGAGGAACAATCCATATGCTTCATCAAGTGGGGAGACCAAAATGACCACATAAGACTTTTGTAACTGAGTGACAGACCTGAGGCGACCAAAGAATGTCCTTCTGGAAGTCATACTGATGAGGAGAACACACTGACCAAGCTGCATGGGATGGGATGGGGCTGACAGCAAGGGAATGAACCAGGGGGCTTCAGGATGGAAGCTGGTGGGAACACATGGCAGATATACATAGCCATTGTCTCTGGCAAATGAGACAAGTGAGATGATCGACAAAGAGGCAGCCATATCTGATGGACTAAGCAAAATGAGTGTCTGACAGTTGGAGTGCTGTAGAAATGTGTAGGGTGTGAGGATCCTCTCCAAATTTGGAAGGCAGGATGGTGTGGCTGAGCACTTTAGGCGAGTGTGAGAATGGAGTCGATATCTTTGGAAATGGTGGAGATACGATGAAAACTGGAATGCCATACATGGGCACTAAAAACCTTTAATGCACACTTAACTTGCTTCCTCTTTTCTCTCTAGCACTGACAACTTGTTCTTGTGCAAAGGATGACTGCTCACATCCAGCAGTCTTTCTACGCATGAGGCCTTTAGTCTTCGTCTGCATGGCATGGGTGTGCAACTTGTTGACGAGTTAGGCAGAGTCAGCTGTAGTCATGTCCACAACACCTTTGGTGTGTGACACCGGATGTCGACTTCAAATAGCAATGACAGTTGTTGCTGTGGCATAGGAGCAGATGGTGGGTTGGGGACTGATGGGAGGGGCAGAGAATTGGGTGCTGTATTTTCATTACATGTCAGATATTTCAAAGTTGTCATGAATCGAGGGAGTGCAACATACGATCTGTTCCTCTCAGGGTTGCAATGGTAGATGGTCCAGCAGCCAGAGTAGTTATCCAGCTATGCTGGTTGCTTTCAGAATGAGAGCCTTGAGTGGGATTTGGAGCCAACCTTGCTGGGAGATGGATTACTGTCATGGGACTCATAAATTCATTTCTGCTGGAATGGGTGTGCATACTTACCTGGCCATCCTTGTGGTATCATTACAACTGGGCAGGACTGGCTTTGTGGAGGAGGTTTGCTTGTGTTGTTGGAGGTGTGAGGTGTCTTCTGTGGGTGGCCCATCATGTAGTCCTTACTGTCATCATTGTTCACATCTTCATCATCATGGGATGGGCTGCTGTGAGACCTTTTCTTGCTTTGTGCATGGGAGGGATTCCATTGTGAGGGAGTGGCGAGTGTTTTGTCTTTAGTTGGATGGGGTGTTGCGAACGTGCACTTGATCTTATGTTTTCTGCATCGCTGACATATGCCTATTGGTTTGTGAATGCTGGGCATGTCAGCATCAGTACACTTCTCACAACGATGTTTGCTGGGTGCCACTGTTGGGCCAGATGGGTCTGCTGCTGGCTGGACCCGATTGCCAGTTCGACTCCTGCCTTGCCCTGTCGATCAAGGTGTTGGATGGCTAGATGTACCTGGCATGTCCATGGCCATGTCCTTGTCCTGATTCTCCTCATCCAACTCATCAATTTCCTCCTGCTTGACCAACTTTGGTTTTGGCATCCAAGACTGATGATTGGACTGGTGTGAGCCAGAAGCAGCTCCTTGTTGCATCGATTGCCATCCCCAAGCATGCTCGTAGTCAATCATCTCCCCACCCATCTCTGCATCCTCATCCACCAGTTCATCCTCTCCATCATCATCTTCAATCATTGCCTTTACTTCAGTATCCAATGCCTTTTCTTTCCCTTTACGACTCATGGCCTTCAGCAGTGTTTCCAACAATGGTTGTGCATGTGTACTTTGTGTTTGTTGTTACCTGTAACGTTCCCACAGAGTATCTACTTCAACATCTAATGCCCTGTTTGCTACAACATGGAGAAGATAGATCACAGTACAATCGTATTACACATTATTTGCCAGCAATTGATATAGATTGGTGAACATGTCAGGATGTGCATTCTGGTCTCAAAGTTCAGGCATCATTTTATTATGCCTGCCATCCAGTGAATGGGATGCACCTTCCGATGGAACGCATAGAATACTGCTTATACTTGCTCAGATTGCCAAGAATATCTTTGTGTCATGTATCCCAACGTCATTGTCCATGTGACTGATGGTCCCATATGTTTGATATGGCATTTCCCTTGATGTGGCGATGGGCCCATCATTATGATGCATCATAATACCTGGATGTCCTGACAGGGCCTGTCCTTATGCATTGATCTGCCCGATCTACCACTGACTGGTCCATGCTTCTGATCCAAAATTATTCATGATGTAATTATCTGCCCATCACTATCTGTTGATCTGCATGATGATACCATCATCAGGCCCATCCATTTGTTACGACATGATCTACACCATGATGTCTTCCCTGTCTATATGATGCATCATAATTCATGCATATGGCAGAAGGGCCCTTCTTTACATGTCCATCTCTGCAATTGCACCATTGCACCATCTGTTTATTCGATCTGACTGTTTCCATGACATAGTTACTGGCCCATCCCTATGGGGTGATATGCCAGATGACACCATCAATGGGCCTGTCCATGTAATTTGATATTATCCATGCCTTTGCGACAGGCCCATCTATATGAAGTGTCATAATCTATGGATATGGTGGACGGGCCCGTGTGTATGCATTGATATGCCTGATCATGCCATCACTGGGCCTGTTCATTCTTTGTGATCTTATTCATGACATGATTACAGGCCTGTCCTCATGTGTCTATCTGCCCAATGATACCATTGACAGGCCCGTCCATGTAATGCAATATTATCCATGCCTTTGTGACAGGCCTGTCTATATGAAGCATCATAATCTATGGATATGGCAGATGGGCCTGTGTGTATGCATTGATATTCCTGATCATGCCATTGATGGGCCTGTTCATTCTTTGCAACTTATTCATGACATGATTACAGGCCCATCCTCATGTGTTTATCCACCCAATGATACCATTGATGGGCCCACCCATTTGATGCGACATTATCCATGCTATGGTGACAGGCCCATCTATATGATGCATCATAATCCACAGATATGGCAGACCAGCCCATGTGTATGTGTTGATATGCCCATTCATTCTTTGTGATCTTATTCATTACATGCTTATGGGCCCATCCTTATGTGTTTTTCTGCCCGACAACACCATCACATGGGCCATCCATTTGATGCGACATTATCCATGCCATGGTGATGGGCCTGTCTATACGATGCATCATAATACATTGATATGATGGACAGGCCCATCTTTATGTGGTGATCTGCTTGATCATACCATCGACAGGCCTGTCTATTTTATTCAATATAATCCATGCCATGGTGATGGGCCTGTCTATGTGATGCATAATAATACATGGATATGACAGATGGGCCCATCTTTATCTGCTGATCTGCCTGACCATACCATCACCAGGCCAGTTCATTTGATGTGATGCCATCCACAACATGATGATGGGCCTGTCGTTATCTGTTGATCCTCCAGATCATACTCTCGATGGTCCTGTCTGTTTGATTCTGCATTATCCATGGCATGGTGATGGGCCCATTCATATAATTTGGCACAATGCATAATCTGACCCTTGGGCCACCCATCTGATGCAGCATAATCCAAGATATGATGCATGGGCCTGTCCATTTGATGCAACACCATCTGCCATATGCTGGATGGGCTGGTACTCATGTTGTGATCTGGCCAATCAAACCATTGACAGGCCCATCTATTCGTTCTGATGTCATTTGCAACAGGCCTGTCCATTTGTTGTGATGCTGCATCCCCCAGATGCCAGATGGGCCTGCAAATAGTTGTGACAGCTCTGTCATGGGCCCAATCTCATGTTGCCATCACTCTGGGTCCTCAGGCCTGATTGATTATGTGTCATGGCTTAATTAATTTGACAGGCCCACACTGGGCTGTATAAGAGTAATGCTAATTTGGCACGTGGGCTCCCCATATGTTGTGACTAAGCATGACTACACTATGTGCACATGCATGCAATACCAATATTATCAATCTCGAACATTATGTATTTCACTATCACCCAGTTGGATGGATGCTGGGCATGGGTGTTGTTTTATATATCAGGTATAAAGATGTGATGAAGTGATGAAGTTGATGGTTGTCATAAGTTGCGAGAACTGTTGTCCAGGGCTGCACTTCCCAAGTACAAATGCCAGTGCTGTGCAAGATGGGCAGTCACCTCCTGAATTAGCTGGTTGTATTTGGCCCTGCACTCTGTGAAGGCACCTTCCCCAAAGTGGCATGGAATAAAATTAAACCATTGCGCACCAATAGACTTGTCCTATCATCCCTGTGCAGCAGTCACTCTAGCAAGACTATCTAGGACTCCGATGGGGTGGTTGTGTTGACTGTAATAACTCTGTGAGCCAGACCTTCGCACTACCTCTATCTTCATACTGGTCATGAGATAGGCTCAGTGAGTCTCAGTTACATGATGATATGGTTGTTGCAGAGACACAGAAGAATCTGTAAATTGGCTTGTCAGTATATTTGCCAATTAGGAGCAGTCCATTCTGGGGTCTGGTTGTTGTGATTGGGGTGCAAGAAAGCCCCTATGGTGTAAAATATGCACATTTATTTTTCACGGCCGCACTGCCACACCACTGCGCCCATTTGGCTGTGTTGTTACTTGTCACAGTCATGCAACTGCACTACCACGCCCTCTCAACCATGTCATTACCTTCCACAACCACGCCACTGTGCTCATTCGACTGTGTCATTACTTTTCATGGTCATGCAACCACACTACCACGCCCTTTCAGCCACATCATTACCTTCTGCAACCACACCACCATGCCCTCTCAGCCACATCATTACCCTCCACAACCACACCACTCAACCACATGTCACTTTATATATATATATATATATATAATATAACCATACTATGTGTATATTTGTATATGCCTACATAACATAACAATCAATCCCTGCACATTGCTGATTGAATTTTGCATGAGGTATATAGAAACAACAATGATTGTATTGGCTAGTAAATTTACCAAGTGGTGGGTAACACGAGCACAAACATATCAATGAATGGTATTGTAGAAGTTATTCAAATCTCTGACAACTCCAATGAAAAAAAACTTTGCCATCTCCTCCCGGACAAGCTGCATCCTTCATCTCCTCCATCAAGGGAGATCAACAAGGTGGAGAGTGAGATCGATGAAGTGAGGGAGACTGATGAGGGGAAGAAGGTGGGGAGTGCAAGTCTTCATGGTACTTGTCTCACACATAGTTGCAACCAAGTTCCCAAGTGTATTCCCCATCACATCCATGTGGCCTGTAGTTGCACAAGCCATCTGGGCTCCAAGCCAGTGTGAGTCAAAGTGTGGAAAGGCAGTATAAACCAACCAAAACCAACACCAAAGACAAATAATGTGTGAGTGGTGGTGTGCCTCTGCAGAACCTGGAGTGCAGAAAAATCTAAGTGGGGGAAATTTCGATGGCAGGTGTTCCTAGTGCAAGTCATCGATGAGTTACACAGGAGGGAATGGATGGATGATGACTGGATGGGGGATGCTGAACAGAGTGAAGGTGTTCAGCCAAAAGGACTTCTAGAATGATGGACCTTGATAAAAATGTGCTCCTGGCGCAAGTCGTTGACAAGTTATGCAGGAGTGAGGAATGACTAAGCAAAAGGTTGCTGACTATGCATGGAGTGGACTGCAGGTGATGAAGGATGGCAGATAGACTCTTCTGAATGAGCCTCAACTACCAAGTATACTGTTACGATACATACTCTCTTACTTTCTTTTCCTTTCCTTTCATCTTATCTAATCTTTTGATCTTATCTTACCACTTGGTCTCAGCCCAGACTCTGGTCTAGACCTCGCCTTGCCTTTACCACATGCTCCCCTTCTAGTACGTTCCACTCCACTATGATATCATTATGACATCACCATGATGTCACAGACCTCATGTATGCCTCACTGTTACCTCATGTACCTTAGTATAAATACCGTTGCTCAATCGCCCAACTAGCTCTAAGCTAGTTCATTTGGGTCTACGAGTCCTAAAGCCACCTGCTTCTAAAGCCCTCTCCTCTTCTTCTCTCTCTTCCCTTCTTCTTGGTTCTTGGTGCAAGCCTACAACAAACCCTGTTGTTAGATCTCGTCACACTTGAACTAGCTTCTACTCATTGTACCCTTGCACTGCTCTGTCACCATTCCTTGCTTCCTTCATGAAGGCTCGTGGGTGTACTCACCAAGTACCCCAGCCTCAGAACCTGACCCAAACCTTTATGTCCCATACATCCCCAAGCACCACTCACTCACCCTGCTTTTCAACCACTCCCTCTACCCACTCCCACTGCCCCCCTCTTACCCCTTCTCTATTGAATCCGTCTTCCCCTGTTCGCTCCCCACTGAACCCCAGCAACCCTGTTATAACCTCTGCCCCCAGCAAAGCTTGAAATGTCCAGATCACTATGGAAGGCATCCAGGACCAGATAACTGACCTCCAAAACGCTCTCAATGCCCTCTGCGACAAAAACTACAGGCTAAACGACAGCCTAAGAAATGCCCAGGATACAATTGCGACCATTGAGGGTCAGCATAACCAATGGAATGCCCTCCCTGCCAATGTGATTCAGAGGAGGATAGAAGTGATGGCCAACCTGGGACAGTATGCCGGTGATCGTGCCAAGTTTTCCAAATGGTGGGTGAAGATGAAAGTATGGGTTGCTCAGAACAGAACCACCCTACTGACTGCCCAGGACAAGTGTACCACAGTATGGTCCTGCATGACAGGGCCTGTAGCTGGAAGGTTCGCTCAGGCAAAATTCTTGCTTGCTATCATCACTGGAGTATGGCCTGACACAGCTGAGGTGATAGAAGACATTGATAGGTTCTTTGCTCCTCAAACAGATGTTGAGTGGGCAAAAGCTCAGATGTGCACAATGCGCCAAGGGAACTCGCGATATGAAGAGTTCTATGCCAAGTTTGAGTCCCTAAAAGTTCAGGGACATGTCACTGATGAAACCGCAGGATTCTTGCTGGAAAATGCTGGTCACCCTGCTATTGTAAAGGAGGCCCTAAGGAGGGGATACACACAGGGTAACTACCTCCAGATGACTGTCGCTTTTCGAGAAGCAGCTCTTGCCAGGGACTGCTTCAAACTACTATATAATCATTACCCTGACGAGCCTGCTCCCTGCTCCTCTTATAACCGCCCTTCATACCCTCCTTGCTTCACTCCCACTGGTACCCAGCCAGGTCATGGTGCCCCCATGGAAATTGGTGCTGCCCACTTTCCTCCTCGTCCTGTTGTCACACACCAAAGGTGTTGTGGACATGGTTACAGCTGACTCTGCCTAACTCATTGACGAGTTGCACACAATGCCCAAGCATGCAGATGAAGACTAAAGGCCTCATGTGTAGAAAGACTGTCAGATGTTAACAGTCATCCTTTGCACAAGAATGAGTCATCAGTGCTAAAGAGAAAAGAGGAAGTGAGTTAAGTGCACATTAAAGGTTTTTAGTGCCCATGTATGGCATTCCAGTTTTTGTTGTATCTCCACCATTTCCAAAGATATTGACTCCATTCCCACACTCGCTTAAAGTGCTCAGCCCCACGATTCTTCCTTCCAAATTTGGAGAGGATCCTCGCACCCTGTGTGTTTCTACAGCACTCCATCCATCAGACGCTCATTTCACTAAGTCCATCAATCATGGCCACCTCTTCATCAGTCGTCTCGCTTGTCTCATTTGCCAGAGACAGTGGCTACATATATCTGCCAGGTGTTCCCACCAGCTTCCATCCTGAAGCCCCCTGGTTCATCCCATCATTGTCAGCCCCGTCTCATCCCATGCAGCTTGGTCAGCGTGTTCTCCTTGTCAGTATGACTTCCAGAAGGACGTTCTTTGGTTGCCTCAGGTCTGTCACTTGGTTAGAAAGGTCTTATGTGGTTGTTTCAGTCTCCCTGGTTGATGAAGCATATGGATTGTTCCTCCCTGCTCCCTGCACTGTCTTTGTTCCAGTCTTGTCCATCATTCTTCCTGCATTGCAACAGCTGCAGTATAATCTACTGTCCTCCAGCCTCCCTGATCGCATTCATGATGAGTATGACATGCATCTTGCCTTCTTGCTGCAAGATCCAGCAGAAGATGTCCCCCCTTCTCCTCCTCCTCCATCAGAGCCCCATTCATGAAGTTTTTGTTAACTTCGCTGAGAGGATGGAAGGGTGGGAGACATGATTGTGTATGCTCTCATTGCCCCACAGACCCCCAACGCCCTAGCCCCCTTTGACACCTGACTCATGCCCTTCAATTCTGGAATTAATACTTCCCTGTCTGGAAACACTGTCCATCTGTCATGCTGTCTTTGGATCTAGAGATGTCTCTGCCGAGATCTAACTTGCATCGCCACCCCCTAATGTGATATCAGTGTGCTTACTCAGTTTCTGATTCTATTTGACTCATTTTGTGATATTTTGACTATCCCTGACTTGTTCATTGCCAATACTTACCAATCTTCTTTGCTTGCTTACTTTTCATTTCTCACTTACTCATCATGATTACTCAGTCCTTACTCATTACTTACCAAGTGTTTGTGCCTTGTTTGTCACAAGCTGTGCTCCCCCCTCAGTATATAAACCCCCATGTACTTGGCTACCAGAAAGCAATCAGAAGCCATTCACTCAGCAGTCAGTCAGTTCTTCAGTGCCTATCTCATCATTGACAGTTGAGGCTCATTTGGGAGAGTCTATCTGTCTTCATTTGTATCATTGGTAGTTGAGGCTCCATCAAGGGTCTATCTACCTTCATTCATTCATCTGAAGTATCATCTGTGCTCTGTCAGCACACCTGCTTAGTCATCCATCCACTCCTGCGTAACTCATCATCGACTTGTGCCAGGAGCACATCCAAAAGATCATCATGCCAGAGTACTTTCAGCTGAATACCTTCACTCTATTCAGCATCCCCCATCTAGTCATCACTTGCTTATCTACTCCTGCATAACTCGTTGACAACTTGTGCCAGGAGCACTCTACTTGAAGTCCCTCCCCCCACATCAGGTTTCTCTGCCCTCCAGGTTCCGCAGAGGTAAACCACCACTCGCTCGTATTTGTCTTTGGTGTTGGATTTGTTTGGTTTACACCAGCTTTCCACACTTTGACTCACACCGTCCCTGCCCATATCAAATGCTTTGACTGCCAAGGAAATCACTACAAGCATGATTGCCCTCATGCCAAAGGCAAGGGCCCTACCAAGCCCAACATATGGGAGGTAACCCAGGAGGCTCAGGAACTTGCTCTTCGACAAATGTCCTTTGAAGAAATGCAGGCCTTCTTTTACAATAAACAGATCAATGAGATGAAGGCCCAGGGAAAAGAGTTCGGCCAGTAGACGATCGGGTCTCCACTGGCTACGTATACAATAAGTTTTCTGTCTTAGGCATTGACAATCTTTCTACAGAGCAGGATGTATTTAACTCGGAAATTACTGTACCATCTGAAGAGGCGACCCCAGTGGGTGTGGCTGTGGATGTAAAACTATTGGTACTTAATTCCTCTTGCAATAAAAATAAAAACACGCCTACCCAGAAAACAGAAGAAACCCCAAAAATAAGGATGGCAGATCTGAAAGCTGAGTTGGAGTTGGAAGTAGTGTTAGAAGGACGAGAGAAAAGGTGGAATGTGAAGGCGTTGGTAGACTTGGGAGCCAATGATATGTTCTTGGATAAAAAGTGGGCTGACAAAAATGGTGTTCCCCTGATCAAGCTTGGTTGACCTGTTGCTGTCCTCAATGTTGACAGAACTCCTAATGTAGCCAGCAACATCACGCATGTTGCCTCTCTTGTCATGAACTACCAAGGACATTGGGAGTCCGTATGGGCTCAGGTCACCACCCTCGGGACACATCCCCTTATCCTCAGATATACCTGGTTGTGTAAACACAACCCCAAGGTCTGCTGGGAGACCAAACAGGTGAAGTTGTCCCACTGCCCTTGGGAGTGTCATGACCTTGCTCCAAGGACAAGGGCAGAAAGGCTAGCTGAGGAACAGGAGGCACAGAACATGGAGTACCTCTATCCAAAGCTTCGCTCCACCAAGGTTCAGGCTGGCACCACTGAGGAACTCATTCCAAAAGAGTATCATCAATACCTCAAGGTCTTCTCCAAGGAAGAGTCAGAGAGAATGCCACTTCGAAAACCATGGGATCATGCTATCGATCTCAAGGAAACCTTTACTCCCAAATGAGGTCAGCTCATCCCACTCTCCACAGAAGAACAGAAGGAGGTATCAGACTTTCTTGAAGACCAGTTGCATAAAGGATACATTTGCCCCTCGAAGTCTCCTCAGACATCTCCTGTCTTCTTTGTCCCCAAGAAGGATGGGAAGAAGTGCATGGTCCAGGACTACCAGTATCTTAATGAACATACTGTCAAGAATGTGTATCCTCTTCCCCTAATCTCCCAACTGGTTGACAAACTCAAGGGCTGCAAGCTCTTCACCAAAATGGATCTTTGGTGGGGATACAACAATGTTCATGTCAAAGAAGGAGATGAGTGGAAGGCTGCCTTCATCACTCATAAAGGCACCTATGAACCCCTCATCATGTACTTTGGTCTCTGCAACTCCCCATCCACTTTCCAGAACATGATGAATGACATCTTTGGAGACATGGAGGATGTCCTTGTGGTTTACATCAATGATCTGATGATCTTCACCAAAACAGATGATGAAACCGAGCATGACAGAATAGTCCTGGAGGTGTTGAGAAGACTGGAGGAGAACAACTTGTTCATCAAACCAGAGAAGTGCTTCTTCAAGCAGAAACAGGTGGAGTTCCTTGGCATGGTGGTAGGGACTGACAGGGTTAAGATGGATGAAAACAAGGTGAAGGCTATTACAGAATGGCCAGTTCCTACAAAGGTCCACTCAGTATGAGCTTTTCTGGGACTGGCAAACTTCTACCACCACTTCATCAAGGATTTTGCACAAATTGCTTGTCCCCTCAATGGTCTCACACAGAAGGATCAGCTCTGGACCTGGGGCCCTTGAGAACAGCAGGCCTTTGATACCCTGAAAGCCGCCTTCACTACTGCCCCCGTTCTCGCCTTCCCAGATCAAGACAGAGAGTTCCATCTCAAAACTGATGCCTTGGACTTCGCCACTGGTGCTGTTCTCTCTGTGAAATGTGATGACGACCTCTGGTGACCTGTCACCTTCTACTCCCATTCCATGTCTCCCCCTGAACGAAACTACCAGGTCTTTGACAAGGAGATGCTGGCCATAATCTGTGCCTTGGAAACATGGCGACACTACCTTGAGGCCACCCCCTACCAGTTTGAAGTCTGGACAGATCACTCCAACCTCCAGTACTTTATGAAGGCACAAAATCTAGATCACCACCAGGCACAATGGGCCCAGTATCTCTCTCGGTTCAACTACAGGCTGGTATACAAGCCTGGTTCCTTGATGGCTAAAGCGGATGCCCTCTCAAGAAGAGAAGACCATGAGCCTGAAAAAGGATCAGACAACCAAGGGGTTACACTCCTTGATCCTTCCAGGGTAGCCATCACCTTGTTGATAGGAGAAGATGTAGACCTCATTACCACCTTAAAATCTGCCTCTTTGGTAACGCCACAACCGGAAGGCTCAGTCCTACAAGATGGTCTTTATGTCTGCACAGGAAGGGTCTATGTTCCCCCCATGGTCAGGATTCCTACTCTTGAGAAACACCATGATACTCTGCTTGCTGGCCACCTGGGATGGAAAAAGACCCTGGAGCTTGTGTCTCACAACTACATCTGGCCGGGAATGACCTCCTCTGTCAAGGACTATGTCTCAGCTTGTCACCATTGTCAGATGGCCAAAAACTCTAGGTTGCCACCAGCTGGAAAACTCCTCCCCAACCCTGTTCCAGAGCGCCCTTGGACTGACATCTCAGTTGACTTCATGGAACTACCTGAGGCACCAGGCTTTGATAACATGATGGTGGTGGTCAATAGGTTTTCAAAGGAGGTGGTCTTCGCCCCTACTACCAAGGAAGCTTCCTCACTGCAGACAGTGGAACTCTTCTGTGACCATGTGTGGACCCAGCATGGGTTACCTTCCTCTGTTATCTCTGACCATGGCCCCCAGTTCACTAGCATGTTCACCACTGAACTCTGCAAGATGCTCAGAGTTAAACCCAAGCTTTCCACTGCCTTCCACCCTCAAACAGATGGCCAGACAGAGCACCTTAATCAGGACCTACAGCAGTATCTCCATCTCTTTGTCAATGATTGCCAGAGCTCCTGGCCTTCTTGGCTTAAAGTTGCCCAGTTCTCCTACAACAACAAGAGACAGGAGTCCACCAGCAAAAGTCCCTTCTCGGTCACCTGCTCCTATGCTCCCAGAATGGGTGTAGAACCCTTCCTCTCCAAGGTGGAGGCTGCTACAGATCATGCCGTTGACCTCACTAAGGTCCTGGAAGACACAAGAAAGGCCCTAGACAAGGCTGCAGAATGAATGAAGGTTTCTGCAGATGTGTCTCATTCACGCCCCCTCCTACTCTGTTGGTGACATGGTCTGGTTAGAGACTTCACAAATCTCCCTATCAGGGCATCCCTCCAGGAAACTCACTGAACGGTGGATCGGTCCTTACAAGGTTGTTTCACTCAAACCTAATGCAGTAGAGTTGAAACTTCCCAAAACTCTCAAGATCCATCTGGTCGTTAACGTTTCACAGGTCAAACTGTACAAGGGACTACTAGAGGGCCAAACCATCACTCACCCAGGACTGGTGGTGGGGCATGAGGGCAATGAGGAGTTTGAGGTCGACTATGTCACTGATTCTCAGCTGAAGAGGAGTAAACTTGAGTTTCTCGTCCATTGGGAGGGCCACCATGATGAAGATCATACCTGGGAACCTGAGTCTGCTCTGAAGTCTGCCTCTGATGCCATCAAGGACTTCTACCACCACCACCGTTCTGCCCCTTGAAAGCTCCATGGCATGGATTCCTCCCTTTTCTCCTCTCTTTTTCAGCCCCTGGAGAACTTCACCAACACCATCCCTACCTTCAATTGCCTGGAAGTTGATCTCTAAGGAGGGGATAGTGTTACGATATGTACTCTCTTACTTTCTTTTCCTTTCCTTTCATCTTATCTAATCTTTTGATCTTATCTTACCGCTTGGTCTCGGCCCAGACTCTGGTCTAGACCTCGCCTTGCCTTTACCACATGCTCCCCTTCTAGTACATTCCGCTCCACTATGATATCATTATGACATCACCATGATGTCACAGACCTCATGTATGCCTCACTGTTACCTCATGTACCTTAGTATAAATACCATTGCTCAATTGCCCAACTAGCTCTAAGCTAGTTCATTTGGGTCTACGAGTCCTACAGCCACCTGCTTCTAAAGCCCTCTCCTCTTCTTCTCTCTCTCTCTCTCTCTCTTCCCTTCTTCTTTGTTCTTGGTGCGAGCCTACAACAAACCCTGTTGTTAGGTCTCATCACATGGAGTGGGAGCACTAGTCTTATTAGGCATTGAGTGAGTTAGTGAATCCAGAGTGTACTGGGATACGAGGGCAACAATGGCAGCAGCCAATACCCAGGCAAGCCTAAGGTGATCCAGATCATTGTAATCCATTGCAAAACATGTTTCAAACTCAATTCAAACTCACTACACAAACTGCCCCAGTGGAAAAACATGTACAAGCATTGAAGGAACTAATTGCAACTTACCCGAGGTTTCCAAACTAGCTCTTACTTGTCGTAGTCACACAACCACACTACTGCACCCTCTCAACCACATCGTTACCTTCCACAACCATGCCACCATGCTCATTTGACCATGTCATTACTTTTCGCAGTCATGCAACTGCACTACTGCGCCCTTTCAGCTGCATCATTACCTTCTGCAACCACACCACCGCACCCTCTCAGCTGCATCGTTACCCTCCGCAACCACACCACTCAACTGCATGTCACTTTCCACATATATATATAACCATACTATGTGTATATTCGTATATGCCTACATAACATAACAATCAATCCCTGCACATTAATGATTGAGTTTTGCATGAGGTATATAAAAACAACAGTGATTGTATTGGCTAGTAAATTTGCCAAGTGGTGGGTAATATGAATGCAAACATATCAATGAATGGTATCATAGAAGTTATTCAAATCTCTGACATCTAAAAACCCTCCTCTGATGAAGAACAACCTCACTGTCTCCTCCCAGACAAGCTGCATCCTTCATCTCCTCTATCAAGGGAGATCGACAAGGTGGAGGGTGAGATCAATGAAGTGAGGGAGACCGATGAGGGGAAGATGACAGGGAGCATGAGTCTTCACAGTACTTGTCTCGCATGTAGTTGTGACCAAGTTCCCAAGTGTATTCCCCATTGTGTCCATGTGGCCTGTAGTCATGTGAGCCATCCAGGTTCTGAGCTGGGCCCTGACCATGACCTTTGCTGTAGTCTCTCTGTGGGGTAGGTGAGCATCAGGAACATCATCAGGATGTCTTGTATTGGTAGACAGTATGGTAGTAGTTGTTGAATGCTTGTTCAATACACTCCATCCAGATGTGATTAAGCCAACTAAATCATTCCCCAACAAGGCGAAGGTGGAGTAAGAGTGCTCTTGCAAGCAATAATCATGTTGATGAGCTCGATCTAACCAATGGTCATGAGCATGATTTTGAAGTAATTAAAATAACAATACTCACCTCTCCTCCTTCCTTTGACTGGATCTTCCAGAGCTTGTGGACTGCTTCTTCATAGTTGAGAGCATTCATGATAGTAAGGTATATCATTCATCATAGATTGACCAAGTTCATCCCTGTCTGATCCAATTTACCTTCTCATTCTTTGGCTGCCAAAGGGTCAAAATTATGACACAGGAAGTGAAAGAGTCATGTACCTTGCTCTTTGAAAATGAGTGCATTTGCTTTCAGAGAGTTTTCCACCAGAAACATGCCAACCTCATGCATGAATCCAATCTCAATCTCAATTGAGTCATCCATTGGGTGCTCAAGGAGGAAGATGAGGGTTTCAAGCACAATAATCTCATGTGCAACAGCTTGATTGACAAGGTGAGCAATGAAAGTTGTCAAAGAATGACAAACAGTCTGTCTGGCATGACATCAACAATTTGAAACAGGCAGGAAAGAATTGCAACTTACTTTGTTGTTACACTTGAATGCATGTTGAAACTGGCTTATGAGCTGGGCTAAGATGAGCTCTCCCACTTGAGGAAGTTTTGTGTTGATAATGGCCACCAGAGTGGCAAAAACAGGTGGAAAGGGTAAGCTGGATGCCTGTGCTTTCATGACACTGCAGGTGAATGGTCCTTGACCTCATATGAGGTTTTCTGAGAATGGTTCAGGAATGACCTGCTTGATGTTGGTGATGTTGACTTGGTTAACAATGCTGGTGAATGATTTGCACAGCACATCTCAGGATGACTGTAATCTTGACTTGACTAAACATGGAGATGAAAAGTCAGTGGCCAGACAAGGATGATTATGTCAGCAACTAGTCGTCCATATGGCTACAGCAGTTCAAAGGTGGTTGCTCACCGCTCATGTGCACCACTTGCCTGGCCACTGACTTTTCATTTCAGCATTTATGATAGTAAAATAACCTACTATGATTTTATTTGAAGTAAGTCTCAAGACACGAGGTGTGGAGGCATTGGAAGGGGGGGAGGGCAGCACGTGATTAGTAAGCAGCCACCAAGTGCAGATAAGATAGTACAAGGTGTAGTACTTCAGATCGCAACAGCACACTGCATAATTACATATAATTTTGGTACTGTTCTCTAGGTAATACACAGGGCTCAAAGAATATAAATTTTTTGTGAAGAAATATGCAGTACTTGGATCACAATCTTGGTTATATGTGTACAATCAGCCTATGTTTTTTTTTTTTTTCTCAGACTTATATAGTGGTAGAACTATTCTAATTCTTATACAAGAACCTGAATCTAATTTACCTGGTTCTGAATCTGTAAAAATACTGGCAATCTGACTTGAATTGATTGAGATGTTCAGATTCTAAAATTTAGCTACTACATGTGTGTGATTTTGTTCATTTAGCTGTGCCCTCAGTTTTGAAAATGGCTGTAATATGAAGAAGCTCCCAAAGCAGTATACATTGCGACCAAACCAAGTTACATGGTAAGACACTACATCTCTATGTACAACGACTATGTAGGTATGATTTTGTGGACAAGGTGATCTTTAACATAAGTAATGAATTGATGAGAATGTGCAAGTGGTTTGTTCAGGTTCATTATATGTGAAAACATATGCCTCTTACAATCCACACTGACCTGGCCAAATTGCAATCCTTTGAAGTGATCAATAGCTTCATCCAAATGCCATGGGTTCCTTCCATCAAGGAGGAGTCACCCCATACTGTTCCACCACACCACAGCCCAATCCTCTGCACACCCTTTGTGCTAGAATGCACAATGGGGGGAAATTCTGCAGTGACCATGCAGATGTACTCATCCAAATGGGACCTGACATAGACATAGGTGATGTATGTATCCATCCCCATCCAGACATGGTGAGACTTCTTAATCTTTGTCAGCAGGACTTCACAAAGCCTAGTAAAACCTCTTTTGAAGATGGCCCAAATCTTGTACTTGATGCCTAGATAAACAAGTTCAGAGGGATGGAAGAAGTACACTCTCTCAATGACACAAGAAGTGATGAAGTTGAGCATACAGGTGCTGCATTGGAAATGGCAGATGAATTCCAGCAAGTTCTTGAGGTCATCCAAGGAATATTCGGCAGAAGGACAGGGACTAGAACGAGTGAATTCAGTAAGGGTCACCATCAGAGGAGTGCTCAGAGACTTACCACATGAACTTGAATTTGACAAACAAGTCAAAAGTTTGTGCAGTCAAATTTTTGCCACCAAGAATAATCAGCTGCCCATCAACCTTCCCCTCCTGGCTGTCTGGCACATATTGACCAAGTGAAAAGACATCAGCAAAGAGTTTGGACTCATTCACCAAGATGTCATGATTGAGTTTGTACAGCATATTCTCAACCTGGAAGATGAACATGCCATTTTCAAAATAAAATTCAGGATGGTGGGTGACTGTCACTGGCGCTGATTCAGCCATGATTGAGATGAAATGGCTGATGGAACAGTAAGGGAAATTAAATGCATTATTGTTTATTTGTTGCCTTCTGTTCTCATATGTTCCATGTACTGTTATGTTGGGTTCCAGGGTTTGGGCTTCAAGCTTGAAGACCCATCCCATTGATGGCAACATCACTTCCCAGTTCCATCCCTCAGCTGCCTGCAAGTACCACACCATGGCCAGAAAACCTCATTGTGGCAGTCGATTTGCTCTCCAACATTTATCAGCATGCTTTCCAGGTGTGGACCCAAGAGGACAACAATCTAATTCACCTCAAGTGTCATCTCAGCTTTCTGGAAGGAAATGTGATACATCTGCTTACAGCAATTGAAGAAGACTGTGTGGGTGCTGACCTGTCTGAGTGGCTCTTGGATGCCACTGAGCTAGTTGGGAAGCTGTATGCAGCAATTGCATGCTATTGAGACAGCATGAGGACTTGGTGAGCAAACTTAAAAAAATGGTTCCCAACACTATCAGCCTAACATACACATTCTTGATGCTTAGTGTGGATGAGAATGTAGAAATACCAAAGCTGGTAGCAGAAGTTCACACTGGTTTACAAGGATGGCTGAGGAAGGTCATTGACATCAACATTCTCAAGGAGGTCATTTCAAACTCAAGACTCATTCATTCCACTGAACTTGCACACCTTCTCGGAATCCATCAAAATACTCTGTGCCTTTACATGAGGTGCCATGGCATTGAGCATACATATACTGAGATTAGTGATGTGGACCTCAACAATCTCATCAAGGAATTTAAGGAGAGATGGCCAGAATCTGGACTTCATTATATCATTGGGTTCATGTGGGCACAGGGGGTTCATGTTCAGTATCACTGTGTAATCCAGTCACTTTCTAGGGTGGATTGCCTGGGTCAGGCTTTATGAGACTTCCATATGAAGACCAGGTGCAAGTATCACATCAAGTGGCCCAATGTGTTATGGCACATGGATGATCACCACAAATTGATTTGGTGGGGGATCATCATCCATGGATTCATTGATGGGTTTTGCCACACAGTATGTTTATCAGTTGTCTAACTCACAACATTCATTGATTCATTTTTAGGTTACTGTGATGCATGCTAGTGATAATAATCAGTCGGTGACTGTCCTTCATGTATTTAAACAAGCAATTGAAGAATATAGTATGCCTTCCCATGTATGCAGAGGCTGCAGTGGTGAGAACCTTGATGTCGCAACCTACATCATTATGAAGAATGGCCACCACCAAGGCTTGTTTATCTGGGGAACATAAGTATATTTTACATTATTTTTGTATTCAACGTTGCTAATCACACATGAATCTAGATCAACTCAGAATTGTCATATTGAGTGTTTGTGGGTCAAAGTCAGATCTCAGTTTGCCAGATGCTGGTGCACATTCTTTACTCAGCTTGAATGTATTCACTTGCTTGATGTTGACAATGTGTCACATATCTGGCTACTCCATATACTTTTCCTTGATGATATCAATCACAACTGTCAGGTGTTTCGAGAGGAGTGGAATTGCCACCCAATAGGTGGCCCCAGTGCTAACAACAAGAGTCCCAAGGTAAGATTTCAGTTTCATTAGTTTACTACTCTACTCATTCTGTGATATACAAGGATATGCAGTTGTTAGGTCAAATCAAGTTTGGCATATACCAAGATCATGAAGATCGTGAAGGGCTTGAGGGACTTGGCCTCACTGACAATGAAGTAATGGATATGGCTGATGTGATTGCATGTCAACAGCAAGTACATATTAACCATGAAGCCATGCACATACCCTCACTTCAAAATCCATTTACAAGTGATGAAGATGAGCTAATCTTTTTCAGTGGTCTTTGTGAGGTAATTGCTCAGGACATCACACCAGAGAATTTTGGGTTGATGCCAGTGGAGTGGGTCTCAGACAGATATCCAACAATTGAAACTATTTGCATTGGTCAACATGCAGCCAAAGATGTGGACATTTTGTTGGCAGACTCAATTTGGTATTCCTGGGCACATCTATGGTGCCAGGCTTTATCCATGTTGTCATATTACTTACTAAGTCTTAAACTTTGATCTAGTATGTTGGCACCAATTATAAATTGCATGGTGTTCTGTTTGCCTGTCTTTATGCCCCATTTGTTCTCACCCATATCAATGCCAGCCAAGGAGGGCCTCTGCCAGGGCAGTGATGGTACTTGCAACTGTGAAGCATTTTTCCCCCAAAAAGACAATGCCACCCACTGCTTGGAATGTCTGCATGGGATAAGCAAGCATCACAATGCTGATGGTACCCCAGCTGCCACCCAACCCCACCCTGCTGTATCCAGCTCATCAAATGTGGTGAGAATATTCAAAGGCCTTACTAACAAATGTCCCACCAGCTTGTCTCAGGTTGCTCAATTGGATCCCCATTGTGAGGCACTAGCAATGAAAGCTTCAAAGCTAGTCCCAAAGGGAACTTCTTCTACCAAGTGCAAGGCAAGTATATCCAGTGGTATGTCTGGATCATTCAGATTAAGTATTCTATTCTAGGTGTCATCTCAGAGGTGCACAAGTAGTCAGAAATTTCATGTCAGTTCCATCACCATCATAACTTATGGATTGGATGTAAGTCTGTTTCTTCATTCCAATGTACAGATTCTTACATCACAAATTGAAATCAAGGCTAATGGTCAGTTGCTGAAAGACCCCTTACCCCTACTGCTTGCAGAGAGGAAGATATTCATCCAACAGCTCAAAGATCATGGATGTTACCTGCAGAAAATGATCGAAATTGACACATCATGGTCCCATGATGATGTCACCACCCATCTTCATTCTTGGTTCCCCAAAGTCTTCAAACATTTTGATTTGTGTCATGAACAGGCTAATACCACTTCCCACACTCAACCTGACTGGCAACTTCTTGTTCCAAATAATGGGAAACTCAAGCTCTCCACAGCCATCTGCCCAAATGGAATTGTTCTTGCTCATTTCAAGGGATGTCAGAAGGCAAGTATAGCTGATAGTAACTTGTGGTTTGGTACATCACTACAGCATGATAGTTGCAATCACTCATATTTTTTGAACAGTTACCTGAAACCTGGTTCCACTTGCTGTTTTCAACAAGTGGAAAGTTGAGTCAGACATTGTGGGAATGGACATCAAGGTGATGAGTGACAAGGGAAGTGAAGTGATTGAACTCTCGAGCTCTGTCGCTGAGCTCAACATCAATGCTGTGGCTGAGACAGGTAATGATTTCCAGTGCTATCATCTTTACTAACAGCATTAATGGGTTTTCTTCGAGTAGGCAAGAGGTCTCACCCAATCACCATCTTATCCTCCCCCGAGGTGATGGATTGGCGATCCTTTCACAAGAAATGCAAGGATTGTAAGTCATGTGTTCCCAGCTCTGTGAGAACATGCTAACTGAGCAATATCTACAGTTAATGCAAATGCACTGCCCACCTGGCCCTGTCAACCTGTGGGGCCCATTTCTGGGCTGGTAATGGTGAAAGAGCTCCTGTCTGACAGCGATGACAACACCCCACCCAACCCATGGTCTGCTCAATTTGATCAAATGTCATTGCTGAAGGATGATGATGTCTCCGATATTGATCTGTGAACTTGCTGACCATTTCCCCTCCCCTCCCCACTCACTATATACATCTGTCCCTAACAGTAGACTGATGTTTGTAATAATGATTCATTCAATGTGATTTGTGGTTTCCAGCAATAATGTCTGCCCAAACATGTCAAATGACTAACCATTGATATGAGGCCACCTTGTCATCAAAGACAAAGACATTTGCATTTGCATTACCCACCACTTGGTAAATTTACTAGCCAATACAATCACTGCTGTTTCTATATACCTCATGCAAAACTCAATCATTAATGTGCAGGGATTGATTGTTATGTATGATGCTGCATCTGTAACATTAAACAAACAAAAATAAAACAGCTGATTGCGCAACTTTTGCAGTAATGCGCAGAAAATTTGCAGGTGGCTGTGCCCACAGCTACTGACTAAGCAGGGCACATGCATGGCACTCCTTGCCCATTCCTCAGGACTTGTTTCGATGCTACTGTACATAACCCATGTAATAATGGGTATTTGCCAAGAAACAGGCCCAAATTCACCAGGCCAGTTGTAAGATTGTAGTAGGATTGTCTCAAGCTCATGTGTGTGAAGTGTACTGTATGGTATTCTCACAGTAAGACATAGAGACAAAAAGATGTCTATCTAAAATTTTTGAGGCAACATTTATATATGAGGAGGCATGTGATACCAAGTATCACATGCCCATACTAAGTAGCTACTACTTTCAGGGTATTACCCCTAACACCCTCCCCTGCAGAGCTGGCCCAGGCTCAGAAAGTAAAGAGAAAAGAAAGAGACAAGGAGAAAAGAAAAAGAAAAGAAAAAGACAGTTGCATGACGGTTAGGCTTCACAAACTAATACTTGGAGGGTTAGGCCTCAAAGTCCAAGTGCAGAGAAGGGGTGTTGGACCCAATCCTTTAATCAGAGAGTTGAGTCTCCAGAGGGAACATTCCTTCACATTCATGACCTATCCTTGTCCTTGAACAGGTCATCAGTCATTTTGCCTCCTTGGGCTCAGAGTCTTTAACAGGGGGATTTCCCCTGACAGTGGATGCTCCCCCACAAGGACAGTGGGGGAGGTCATAGATAAATGCTGCAGAGGTGAATGCAGAGACAATCTGCTGATTGTCAGCCTGTAAGGGCATGTGACCCAGAGGGACCTGGTTGATGGTGCAACCAATGGCTTGAGCCTGACGCTTGTACCACTCCCTCGATCCAACATCGCTTGGGGGGCAAGGTTCAGTGAGAGCCTTCCTCAGGGGCTCAATTTTTGCCATAACCTGAGGGCTATTCTCCCCTCCATTGGCAATGATGCCATTGACATACTCTTGACCAGCTTGTCGAGCCCATTGTAGTGCATCATCAGCATCATACATGCTGACCCCATTAGCAACGAGATACACTGCGATCGAGGCCCTGTCAACTGAGGCGGTGAACTCACCATCCCAGGGATGTGATGCACCTTTGACTGGGCTGACTTCTGCCCAGTCAAGGACTTGTGCATCCAGACATTTCGAGCCCTATGGCTCCAGGGAACTGGTGCCAGGCGCTTGTAAAGGAGGAACCCTTGAACATTGTGCAGAGATGGAGGGTCAGCCTCTGCGTCAGAGTCATCTGGCCTGCTAGATGTCCCCAGTACCCCTGGGAGCATGGCCACAAGTGTGGACTCACCATCTTCGCCCCAGCAAGGGCACCTCTGTTCTTTGTCAATGAACTCCCTCCAAGCTTTTGTGGAGCTGTCAAGGGGAGGGGCATTCAATGGTAGCTCGGGAATGCCCCTAGACTTCCCACCAGAGGGCTTGGTTCCTTTTGCCTTATGAGGAGGTTGTGTCCTCGTGGAGGGCTGAGCTTGGGAGCTCAGCCTGGGCCTTTGTTCAGAGACCTGTTGGGTCTCATGCAGTTGAACCACTACACAGTCAATGAGAGCAGGGGTATGGGTTAAACCTACATTGGGTGCTGGAGTCAAGCCCAAAGGAGCATCTGCTATCTGCTCCTGCAGTGCTGGAGCACCTCCAGAGGGGCCAAACATAGGTGGGGGTATCCCCACAGCAGATGCTTGTTCTTCCTCCCCTTGAGGTCAGGCCGCCTTCCCCTTTTCTTTGAGGGCCTCTCTCCTCTTGTGAGACTTCTTGGAAGACCACGCAGGGGGCTTCCATTTGCTCAATGCAAGGTTGATGACCTCATTCGACCCCAACTTGCATTTTTTCCACAAGTTGAGGTAAGTTATAAGGTCCTGCACCTTTCGGACACAGGGAGCCTTATCCTCTGGCTCCTGTAACGCTCTCATGTAGAGCTGGCAGATATTATCCATGGTGTTGAAGAGGGCAACAGGCCCCAAGATGCCTCCTTCAAACCATATGGCCCAGCCATATGGTCTCTTGCCCACCAGGACCAGTGGGACAACGTGCAGCCTGAGGTTGCACTTCACACTGTCAATCTTTTCACCCTCATAGGCATAGAGATTGTTGTTGATCCTCATGAAGAGGATTTTATTCTTACCATCTGAGCCTTCACCCAGACTAAGCACACGATGGGGCCATTCCATCCCATTGAACTCAGGGAACATTGTTCCCTGTGTGGGAACAGAGGGTGTACCCTCATCCAGAGTCATTTGGACATCACTAGGGATGTCCTGGAAGCCAACAGCATGGTCAATCATCATCACATCCTCCATAGGAGGATGGTGAGGCCTTCTGTGCTGTGACAAGGGCTGCTCCCTTGAACTATGAGAACCAGCAGGCTTCACCTGCACCCTCCCCCCTGAAACATTCGAAATCACATGCCTCCTGCACAACTGATGTGGGAGCTGGGCATGTATGATGGAGTTTGTCGATCTTGTCCTGTAAGTGACAAATCTTGTTGTCATGGTCATTGAGGGTGTCCTCAAGGTACGCAATGCAACAACACATGTCATTGTATGGAGAACAGTGGATGATGCGTGCAGCTTCATCCGTGAGGTTGAATATTGCAGGAGTGAGGCCTGCTTCGGAGAGGGCCATGCCCTGGGAGATGTGCAACATGTAAGCATTGCATGTCATGCAACTGGAATCATGATGCCAGATGAATGGCAGTTGTGGGTGGCACACCCAGAAAGGTCCTCAAGGGTGTTTGTCATGATGATCATCACACTCTCGAGACAAGGTGCATGATGATGCAATGGATGGGGAGCGAGCACATTTCTGGCCACTGCTGACCATATGTGTGCTGTGCTGAGCAGTGGGGGATGGCAAACAAGGAGCCTTGCTATCAGGTTGTGCACCTTGATGCACAGAGAGCTCACCATGATTGCGTGTGGCTGACTCCCTGCAAGAGTGGTGCAGGGAGGGTTGGGGGGAGCACAAGCTCCAGGTACTGCGACAGTTATCACAGGAAGACATACTGGATGGTTTGTTGTGTTGGAAGGGGGCAGTGCTACGAAGTGGTATGAGTGAGGAAGAAGCAAGATCAAAAAGGGAGGGCACGAGGCATAATTAAAAAACTTAAGTAATACTCAACATAGAAAAAAAAACATGTGAATGAGGAGTGATTGGTGGGTGGCTATGTTATACTATCTATCTTTGACAGGATGCAGTGTTCGGTTATTTTTAGGCTTTTGATCTTTATCTTTGCTATTTTATTTTATATTTTTATTTGACTTTGTTTTTTCTCTGAGTCCATTTGGTTCCATTAGTAGTACATGACTACTCATAGTCACTATGTGGCTACTATGCATTCCCATGTATCCTGTGCCTTGCAAGGCAACTGGTGTACATTCCATACACCTTGAAGTTCGAGGTACCTGTCTAGGGCCTTGAGCTTCTTGCAGTGGGATGTTGGTTCCCATGTGGAGTCTCCCAGATTCCACTTAACAAGGAATTCTACCTTGTTTTCAGACCACTGGTGGGCAAGTACCTCATCCACTATCCATTCATTGTCATCAGTCATACCAATGTTGTAGAAGGCATGTGCATCACATCATGGAAACAGTAAGTTGTCATTTGGCTCATATTTGTGCAGAAGCCCAATGTGAAACATTGGGTGTATGCATCTTGCTCTTAGCTGCTCTGGTAGCTCAAGTGCATATGTATCACTCATGCTTTCACAGTGCAGAACCTTCATCAGTCTGATGAACCTTGGCACAAGCTTACAAGCTCATCCTTTGGGCATGGTCAGGTTCTTTGTGGAGAGATACACCAGGTCTCCAACTCAAAGGTGAGTTCCTTTTGCTCATTTCTTGTTGGTGTGGTATGTCTGCACCACCCTACTCTTGATTATGGTGTCATGCACCATCTCTAAATTTTCTAGTGCTTGTCAGATGAACATCCTTACTCCTAGGGTTAGAGGGACAAAAGCATTGCAATGTTTGTGAGGTGTGACTTGTTGCTGATGTAGCTTGGGCTATTCTGCACAGATAATGATGATACCTATACCATTGGAAAGGGGTGGCTCTAAGCTTTCCAGAGCACTAAGGTTCAGTCAAAACAAAGAAATACATGCTGAGATACACCCTATTCTTTCCAAAAAGTGCATTGCAATGCTTTTGTCCCTGACTGGTGAAATCATGAAATGTGACCTTTTGATGGGATTGAGGGCATGGAGGATGAGAACAAATGATTACATAATAAACCACATGATCATCCAGATGATTTGTCAGCATGTAAACAATGACAAACATTGGACTTGTACCGTTAATCCTCCCTCTTTTACCACAACTCATGAAATCATCTCTCTAGCTCACATGGACATTTTCTCAAGGAATTCTTATCAAATACTGGTGGCCACCACAGTGCCATCAGTATAACATGCTCTCAGAACCATCAGTCCCTTAAAAAACCTGCTGTCAGTCATTTCCTGGACTGTTTCCCCCCCATGCCTGATGTGTTCTGGGACTAATCAGTACTTGGAAGGCTGAAAATGTTATGGAGGTCAATCTGGCACTTCAGAACATGATGTACAAACCAGTTCCCTCTCAACCAATGCATTTTTGGCACAGGGACACTGGCATGGAAGTTGGGGTGAGACAAAACCTCCTTGTGCTCTGAGCACTGTAAGAGGGTTCACTAGATCTTGCTCTGATCTGAACTGTAGATGACTGGGGAAGGATTATTTGGTCATATGTGACCAAAGGCAATATTCAGGGCCAGATGGAAGCACAGGACTCTGCTCCATGGCAGTTCAGTAGCATATCCTTCTGATGACACCCAGGGGTAAAGAGGATTTTGTCTTGCCCTAACTGCCATACCACTGTCCCTGTTCCAGAAATGCATTTTTTGAGAGGGAACTGGTTTGTACATCATGTTCTGAAGTGCCAGATTGACCTCCATAACATTTTCAGCCTTCCAAGTACTGATTAGTCCCAGAACACATCAGGCATGGGGGGGAAACAGTCCAGGAAATGACTGACAGCAGGTTTTTTAAGGGACTGATGGTTCTGAGAGCATGTTATACTGATGGCACTGTGGTGGCCACCAGTATTTGATAAGAATTCCTTGAGAAAATGTCCATGTGAGCTAGAGAGATGATTTCATGAGTTGTGGTAAAAGAGGGAGGATTAACGGTACAAGTCCAATGTTTGTCATTGTTTACATGCTGACAAATCATCTGGATGATCATGTGGTTTATTATGTAATCATTTGTTCTCATCCTCCATGCCCTCAATCCCATCAAAAGGTCACATTTCATGATTTCACCAGTCAGGGACAAAAGCATTGCAATGCACTTTTTGGAAAGAATAGGGTGTATCTCAGCATGTATTTCTTTGTTTTGACTGAACCTTAGTGCTCTGGAAAGCTTAGAGCCACCCCTTTCCAATGGTATAGGTATCATCATTATCTGTGCAGAATAGCCCAAGCTACATCAGCAACAAGTCACACCTCACAAACATTGCAATGCTTTTGTCCCTCACTGTAGTTCAGTTTGAATGGGGTGAACCCCATAGAACTGTTGATGCTCAAGTTTATTGCAAACTTGACCATTGGCAGCTTTGACACCCAGTCCCTCTGGTCCAGATGGACCATTGACCATAACATCTGCACTACATTGCATATGGCTCATTTGGACATGCTGTCCATCTGCAGGTGAAATGCAGTTGACATTATGAGCTTGGCTCCTAACATTCTGTGCATCTCACACCAGAATGTCAAGGTAAATTTTGTGTCTCTGTCCAAGATGATTGTCTCTGGTAGCCTGTGCAAGCAGGCTATTTCTTTTATGAATATCCATGTGAGTTCCGAAGCTCACACTGTTGTCTTCACCGGTATCAGGTGTATCATGGATGTCAGATGGCATAGGACTACCCACAGGTAGTTGTACCCTTCGCTCAGTGGGAATGGTCCCACAAAGTCCATTGCTATCAACCCCCATGGTCGTCTCAGCACAGGTAGGCTGTGCAGTAGTCCTGGAGGCCACTGATTGTTGGCCTTCATTGTCTGACATATGGGGCAGGTTCTGCAGAACCTGTCCACTTCTCAACCAAGTTTTGGCCACCAGTGCCACCTGCAGATGTAATCTGCTGTTCTCTGGGATCCGAAATGTCCCAGCATCCTGTGTGCCTGGTCTATGACCCATGCAATTATGTTGTTGTTCTTGTACTTTGCATGTGGAAGGCACAACACTTCCTCTCCACCACAATTTTTCGTGTAGAGCAGGCTGTCTCTCTCCTCAAATTGAGGGTGATGTGACAGTTGCACTAGTATCTTCATGAGCATAGGCTTGTTCTTATATCCCTTACAGATGGCATCCAGGAATTCTGTCGCATCTCCATAGGTTATTGGCAAGGTTCATGAGGCCTCAGCAGATTTGAATATTGATGGATCCTCCTCCACAATTGCGAGAGGGGTTTCCTCATCATTCCTTTCTGCAGCCAAGGCCATCTCCTGAGCCTCCAGGATGTGGTTCTCCCATTTTTCCTTTATCCAGTTACTCTTACAAAGAGTTCCTTCCTACTCTTCCATTGCTGATAGTCTCAGCTCTTGCCATCTCTCCTGAGGGAGATCATCTCCCTCTGGGTCCAGGCATATGTTGGCATCTGCCCACTTGATGTTCTCATTGGAGACATTGTCTCCTCCTTCCTCCTCATAGTAATGGGATAGGCAATCTGCCACTCAGTTCTCTGAACCTTTGGTGTATACTATGTTTGTGTCAAAGCACAACATATAATCTATCCACCAGACCTGTCGGCTCAACAGTTTTCATTGGGTTTTGAGGTATCCCAGGGCCTCATGATCTGTCACTATTGTGAACTTAAACCCGAGGAGTTTATCCTCCCATTTCAGTAAAGCTTCAATTATTGTGAAGGTCTCTCACTCAAAGGTCCTATAGTTTTGTTGAGCATCACTCAGTTTTTTCGACATGAAACCTGCTGGTCAGCAGGTCTTCCATTTGGGTCCTTGCCCATGCAGTGCACCCACTCCGTAGAGTGATGCATCGCAGATGAGCCATATTGGCTCTTCCTTCCTTGGATCTATCAGCCACAGTACTGGGTATTTGCAAGCCAGGTCCTTAATCATCTGGAAGCATTGGTTGTGGATTTCCCTCCACAGGAACAGATGTCCATTCCTTTGTATCCCAGTTAGTGGTGTTGTGTATGCTGAAATATCTGGCATAAACTGTGCCAGGTATTCCACAAGGCCAATGAACCATTGAACCTCATTGAGTGACTTAGGTACTCTCCAGTTCCTAATTCGAGACATCTTGTCTCTATCTGCATGCATGCCCTTGGCATCGATTATGTGCCCAAGGCAGTCGAGTTTCTCGGCATATAAGTCGCACTTCTCTCTTTCGAGAAAGAAGTTGGCCTGACATAGTGTTTCGAACACTATCTGGAGGTGCTGCTCATGTTCCTCCAGTGTATCACTGTAGATGAATATATCATCGAGGTAGACATACACAAAATGTCCTATATGATCTCTAAAGATCACAGTCATAAGGCATTGAAATGTTGCAGGGGCATTACAATCCCCCTGCTGCATGACTTGGCTTATAAAAGTGCTGTAAATTGTTGAGAAGGCTGTCTTCCAGACATCTTCAGGCCTGATGTGTACCTGTTCATATGCATTTGACAAGTTGATCTTTGAGCGATACTTTGCTCTCACAATGTCCATCCTGATCTGGTCCTGATCAGGGAAGGGAGTTACATCTCTTATTGTGTTTTCATTTCTTTTATGACAGTCAATGACTGTTCATAGTTTTCCATTCTTCTTTGGTATACACAGCATAGGTGCAGCTTGTGGGACACTTTTCAGCACCCACCACTCCATGTCTGTGTACTGACAGATTTTATCTCACAACTGTTGCTTCAGTGCATCAGCATGTCAGTGCAACAAGGCAAGTGATACGAGTATTGCTTGTCCTCATTGATCAGGGGAATCCTGTGGTTTACCTCCCATAAGGGAGGCAATTTCAGTTTGACACCTTTGAACCTTCATCTAAACTTTTTGAACCATCGCTCCCTTAGGCAAGGTATATCTTTATCCCCCAATGCTCTTTTTTGTATTGGTTTTATTACTGCGAGTGTAGGCTTGCTTTTTGATTCTAACTGCCCTCCCCCCCAGCAAGCCCTCACGAGGCTGTGACAGCCTCGCAGGGCATGCTAGTCATTTGTTCAAGGAGGTGGTGGAATTAGGGGGGCATGGGCGCCCCTCTCTGGCGACCTCAGGCTCTGTGAGCATGAGGACCTTTTCACCTGCAATCATCATTGACTTTTCAGTGAAGTCAAGCACTACTTTGTGCTGCCTAAGGAATGGGATTCCTAGTATACAGTTGTAGCGATTGATATTAGCCACATCGAAATAACAGTCATTCTGTTGGTGGCCCATCTTTATCATGGAGAGTCCTCCATGTGTAATTTTTGATTGGCTACCTATGCAGCCCAATTGCAGCATAAGCTGCTGATCGAGCAGAAACACTTTCATCTTCATGACCTTGGCAAAAGCTGGGCTCACAAAGTTTCCAGTGCTTCCAGTGTCAATCATCATGTAGGCTTTGCAGCCATTTATGACAGTATCTACCATTATGCACATGTGCAATTCTGGTGTGATTTGTGGGCAGGTTCCTGTTTCCTGCTTAGTATGCATCACATACCAAAAAGCACATGTCAACGACTTTGCTATCGGTTGCAAATCCATTGCAGCCATACATGGGTTATCATGGATGTGATGTCCCTCAATGATTATATCTCCATGTGGTGTTTCCACCACCATATCATCAGGGTATATCCTGACCTCATTGTTATTTGGGTTAGGGCGACTTATGTGACACTCAGTTGTACAGAGCTGATCATACAGCTCCCCAGGAATATCATCCCTGGTCTGTGCAGTTGTGTGCAAGTGTTGGATATCACACAATGCTTGTACTTGTTGTGCTTTGAGGGACCTGATGTGATTAGCCATCGTACGTATTGCACACTGAATGCGATCAATATTCATGCCATGCCCCTCCATTTGGGTGCAGTTGCAGTCTTCCCAGCCCCTATTGTACTCGCAGAATGTGAGTTGCACAGGGAACTGCAGTGCAATGGTGAGTGAGGTATTCTCCTCAGCTATGGCCTTGTCAATGTGTTCCCTGCATTGTTGGCATTTGGGGCAATGCTTGGAGTGAGTAGCTCCATAAACCAGTGACCAAGTCCAGGTCCCACCTGTGATTTCAGGTCATTCTGCTTGACAAGGGTCTAGATCCATTTTGTCCTCATTTATTCTGAGTGACGCACTTCTCACTATATTGTCCTCTTCTTGGGAGGTAGGCAGGTGCTCTACCATCCCATCTCTATTTATCCACACCATTCCCCATGGTGTTTCGATGACCACTGCATCTGGATATATTTGGACATTAGGGGTCATTATGCTCTGCAGTTGTAGATTGATCATAGCATTCCCCAAGGGCTCATCCAATGTTAAATGGGGTTGAGCTGCATGACACACATCTTCATGTGCTATCAATATCTCTCAAAGGGCATCCCTTCAATGTCCTTCCATACACTGGAGATGATACACTAACAGGTGAAGTGCCACCCTAGTGTGCCAGGCACTAAGATTTGGTGTCTCCATTGGAGCATGCCTTCCATCCTCTCTACCCCTTTTGTATTCCCATCAAGCATGATTCTCATTATTTGCAAGAACTCTGACCAGAGACAGATTACCATTTAGTAGCCCTTCGGCTATGTGATCCACATGGTGGCTACACTCATCACATGTGAACTCATGTACAGCTCCATATAGGTCTGACCAATCCCATCACTCAGTATCTTGTACCATGTCAGGAATAGATCCAGTCAATCCATTCTCAGTTCATGGGACATCATTACCTGGACTGTCTTCTCATATAAGAGGGTCATCCTCTTGCATCAGGGCATTGCCCTCAGAGGGCACCTGCCCTTCCTGAACTTCTGCACATATTGATGTGCAATAGACCACCTCTTCCTCAAGAGGTTCGTCTTTGGGATCCATTGTGCCAAAATATGCTACTGGCTCATCTTCCTCATCTACCTCCAAGTATGTTTCGAAGGTATCAACAAATTTGTCAGGTTCTGCCATCTCTGTATTTTTGGGGGCAACCTCTGTAGTTCCCTCATATGCCTGTACTTCCTCATCATTGTCAGGGTTGTCCAGCATTTCCTCTACTTTGTCCTCTATGCATGCATGTTCATGCTCTGCATCCTCTCGTATGTCGACTGCATATAGCTGTGGCTTTGCCCTTATCCTTGCAAGGAAGGGGACAACTTGTTAGAAACTTCTGGGGTTGCTTCCCCTTGTCATATGAGCGATTCTGCTCTTTCTGATGAGATTGATGGTCCAAGCCATCCTTCTTTATGAATTTATTCCCCTTTGAGGGGGGATTCATCTTTCATCAATAAAGGGTGTCCCCTTTCTTTATGTACTTAAACCTCTCACTTGTTGGAAGGTTATGATCACCCTTCCTCCCATGTGAGTACAAACCACTTTGTCCTTGGAAGGATTTCCCTCCAGAGCCAGTGTGGCTCAATCTCATATGCATATTTATGGCTTTTTGCGCCATTTCCATGCAGCACACTTCTTCAAGGATCTCCTCAATTGTCAAGTGTTCAGTGGAGATTCTTTGAGCTTCAAATATGCTCTTGATTATCATATGCAGTAATCCATGCAAGAACTTCCTCCAGAATGAATTATTCAATCATCTGGAGGTTGCACCATTCGGTGTGTGCAACATTTTAGGTTGTTGTAGAATGCAAGAGCCCCTTTCTTGTGTTCATATCTTGTGCAGTCGAATTGATTGGCCACATTCTGTGTGGATGCTTCATGGACAAATCGCTTGAAGAGTCCACAGATCAGGTCCTCAAAGGACCAGTCCCTAATCTGCCTGTTAGGGGATTTGACCTCCTGGTCATACCATTGGGAGGCCAACCCCTCCAAGTATGCATAGGTGTACAGCACCCTGTCCACATTGTGGTCCAGGCCTGTCACTTTGAAAGTACAGAAGTACTTGAGCAGCTGTCCCAGCCAGTTGTTGAACTCCTCAAGGTCATCCTGGCCTTTATATTTCCCTGGCTTTGGGACACCCATGGCTTTAACCTCCAGTCCCAATTGTCCTGTGGGCTGGCCCACTTGTTCCCAGATACACTGAGTGTACCTGTTTTGCATGAAGTCGATATATCTTGTATTTCCCAGGGTGAATCCCCTTAAATAATTAGGTCAATTTCCCTGACCTCTTGCAGGGCCTCCCCCATGACCTCCATGACCATAATGATTGTCATCATCTTCATCATTGGAGGGGAAATCCCCTCCAGGGAAGCCTGGACCTCCCCTATGATCCCTTCCTTCAGGGGGGCTGTCTCTTGGCGGTCCATTCCCTCATCCCGGATAGGGACATCCATGATTTTCACTCCTTTGTGGGGGGTTCCAATCCTCCCCATCACTATCTCCATCACCATCAGGGGGTCCTCCATCATCCAGAGGTCCACCTCCAACTGCATTCCTCACTGCAATAGCACAGTCTTGTGCCATCTGATGGAGGATAGCTGTTCCTCTTCTAGTTCCATACATATGGTGAATGATGTCTGAGTCTTGCCTGGACAGATATGCTGGTCAGTTTGGCATACTAGGAGCAAGACCACTCCTGTTGCCTCTACTTCTGACCAGGGCACTAATGCTTCACCCTGTTGGTAGCCTTCCTGGGGTTAAATACCCCTGTGTTGAATGATGTTCTCATTCATTTGTATGGATTTCTCTTAAGGCAGGTCTATCCTGCAGGGCAGGAGGGGTTACCTCTTCCCTCTTTGTTGCTGTCCCAGTGTCTGGGCTGCTAGCCCTACTAGTTTGCTCCTCAAGGTTCTCAATTGCAAGTGCTTGTCTGATACACTCTATCATATTGGTGTGATGCTCACCTGGGTCTATCCCATGGTTATGGAAGCTTTCGGGTCCATACCCATAGTCCCTCCATTGCTGCTGGATATTTTCCAGAAATTCATTCATAGCTGCTAAGGCTACCCGAGGATCGAGAGGGACTTCCTTGTCGAGTTCTCTCATTGAAGGCATCTTGCCTTCAATGTACACTTGACTTAAGGGGTTCTTGATATCCTGAGGATTGTTCAGGTTTTGCATCACCTGTGAGTTCTCTAATTTGGATGGTTGAGGAGTCAATGGACTCATCACTTCGATGAACACCTCTGCCAGGCTTGCTTCCCTCATACCTCTCTCAGTACTTTCTTCCATTGTTACTGATGCTTGGAACTCTCCAGGCATGGGTGCTTCATTTTTGGGCCACATAGCACCCACTTCTTGATTAGTGCCCTGCACTGTGATCCTTGAGGTTGGATCCTCTTTTTGTTTCTTTTTCTTATCCTTTCAGACCTCAGGAGGTCCTTTTTCTTTCTGATGATTATTTTTGTCTGGAGGGGGTTCACCCCCTCTGTCAGGCAGTTTAGTCGCCATTGCTCTTGCATAAGAGCGGGTTGTGCACATCATTACAAATACTCATTAACACACTTCAAAAAATAGTAAGATTGTAGTAGGATTGTCTCAAGCTCATGCGCACAAAGTGTACTGTATGGTATTCACACAGTAAGATGTAGAGACAAAAAGATGTCTATCTAAAATTTTTGAGGCAACATTTATATATGAGGAGGCATGTGATACCTCGGTATCACATGCCCATACTAAGTAGCTACTACTTTCGGGGTATAACCCCTAACACCAGTGATGACTTGTGGCATGGAGTGCAGTCACATGAATTTGCAGGTGGCGATGCCATGGGAATTTCCCAAAGGAGCAACCCCACCACCAGGCAGGAGGGGTGTGGGAGGGGGTCGAGTGTTCAAGCAGGCCCTGTGGGGCATCATGGCCTTGTGGATTGGGCAGGATGATTGGGGAGGGTGCCAATGAACTGTGTTCACATCCTGCCTACATTTATCTATTTTATCTGCCCTCCTAGCTAGTGCAAAGTGGTGCAAAGTGGCTGTGTTAAAAATTATGCAGGGGTAGTATAAAAAGTTGCACAGGAGCAGTACTGCAAAAGTCATGCAATCAGCTGTTTTATTTTTGTTTGTTTAATGTTACAGATGCAGCATCATAGTTATGTTATGTAGGCATATATGAATATACACATAGTATGGTTATATATATATATGCAGAAAGTGACATACAGTCAAGTGGTGTGGTTGCAGAAGGTAACAACATGGTCAAATGGGCACAGTAGTGTGGCAGTGCAGCTGCAAAAGGTAATGACATGGTTGAATGGGTGCAGTGGTGTGGTTGTGGAAGGTAATGACACAGTTGAGAGGGCACAGTAGTATGGCATTAGATCTGCACATTTATTCCCATGCACATTGCATCTGCACATTTATTCCTGCATGTTTTGTAGCACCACCATGCTTTTTTCCCCAGCTGGCCACACTGACTTAATGCCTGTGCCACACATTTTGTACCCTCACCATGTTTTGCCTTAGTTGCATTGTAGTGTATTTTGTGCTCTACTGCATTGCTTTTGTACTTAGTTCACTTTCAGACTTAGCAAGTTGGAGAATGTGACACAGTGTATTCAATCCAAGTATAAACCATGTCTAAACAAAGTCACTAAACTCATGCTAAAGAAATGATTGAAAATCTTTCAAGGAAAGAATGGTATAAGTTTCAGAGTCAGAAATCCAAGGGTTGACAATGGGACCAGCATTCAGCAAATCAGGGTGATGGCATCTCTGTAACAAGACATCATCTTTGCTGATGCTGACATGTTCTGGTGCAGACAATATTTGAGCCTGAGGTGAATTGCACTGGGGGGATACTGATGGGAGGAATAATGGTACTGGCTTTGATGAAGCTGCGAACACTGAGTTGTTAGAAACATGAGGATTACATCATGGAAGACGTACCATTCTTGAGCTTCTTGACTGCAGGGGGAGACTGTATTGGCGAGCATAAAACACAAGACCACTTTCCTGACAGTTGGTGGGAGAAATGTCAGTACGGTAGTAGTTATGAGCATAAAAATATAAAAGGACTGACCAGATTGTCAGGGGGGCATCTTCAGGATGAGATGGTGCTTTTCAATGCCCTTGCCTTTATCCATGACCTTAGCAATGATGTGATCATCTCCACAATGCAGGTCAAGCTCAATCATTGAGCTTGAGAGTTTCACATCGATGTTGCTGCCACTGCCATTGTGGTTGTGATTGGACAGACAGATAATCTCTGTGCCATGGAAGGAGTCTCCAGATGCATCTGAGTCTACTTCACTATTGGAACCAAGGACAAGCGGCTCAGTATTCCATAACTCATAAATGTCATCCGGAATGGTCCTTTGGCTCGCTGTGGATTATTGTAAGTCTGATGATGGATAAATTATTTTGGTGACTGTACCAAACCACAATGCATGCCTTTCCACAACCCTTATTCTCATAAAGGGTGGATCCATTAGGTTGAGCGACTTTGACGATCAAGAATGAGCAGTGGTTGATGGTAAGGAGTTGCCAATCTGGGGTCACAGATAGCAAAGCTGATCTATTACCTTTCTGGCTTGGATTCTTGTCAAAATAGTCGAAGACCTGTGGGAACCATTGGCGAAGTTACCTGTTGACATCAGGGTGCATCCATGACGAGTTGATCTGAATGCCACCAGCACCAGGTGCAGCAGAGACAAAACAGCTGCAGTTTCTCATTAATTGGATACTGCTCCAGTAGCTCTTGCCAGAGGGAGCCATTGGATTCTTCAGATATCTATCCTTCTGTTGTAATCATTAGTTGTTAATACTATCTGATTTTGTGAGATGCACATCAATTCTGCAAATGACTATACCAACAGATTGAACATGAAAGATTGTGCTGGACTTGGGTGCCATGGCTTGATGGTTGGATCCAATAAGGCCCTGTGGGACTAGCTGTTATGGTTGATAAATTTTGATAGGAATAGAAACCAACCTTGCGAGAACCTTTAACAGCTGTAGGGTCAACAGGAGGGTGACCTTTCATGAGTGTCCTGTAGTTGGCCTGCTTCTTCAATGAAAATGTTGCCAGAGCCTCAGTGCGAGCGTCCAAGGGAAGAGTATCGCTGGCCATCACCAGGCTGGTTGACAGTTGGCAGTTCTGTGATGCAATGATGTTGTGAAAAATGCCCTGAATCTTCGTGTTCAAGGACATGGTAGGTGCAGTTGCTGGATATTGAGGCTGGGAGGATGGCAGGGGTGTCAGATCTGAGTGCAGGGCTATTGGGTGTTTGGTTGAAGTCGAATGGTGGTCATGTGAGCACTCTCCCTGTCATTCAGCACCCTGGTGGCGACATGGTGCCATTGGTTGTGGCACAATGCAAGGGCAAACAACAGTTGACAAAGTGAGCCACCAAAAGGTACTCAGAACCTGGCACACACAGTATGGATAACACAAGACATTTATACCCAGTTTGAAAGATGTTACTGTACAGTGTGCTCGATGAAATGTGTCAAACAAAATAGGGCCTGGCCCCATAAGCATGCCCGATTGTACCAAATCTCCCCTGCAAGCGATATGTCCAGCTGTTTAGTCCACCACCTCCCCACCTGAATTGACTCAAAGATAGGATAACCTACCATTCCCCATTCTGCTGGTGTAAGCCAAAACCCATCCGGAATAATTTTCTGACAGATCACCTCATGTAACATCTCAAAAAAAAAATCTTCATCCTTGGGGTTGACAAATGAAGTCTTGAAGGAGGGAACATGTACAGTGTCTTGATATGTGTGTTGCTGTTGCTGTGCACTGACCAGCTCAGCTACTTGCACCTCAACTACAGTAGGCTCTTCATCATCGCTATCCTCTTCATTGGCTGGATGGTGTCATATCCATGACTCTCGGACTCGTTCCCAGTCCAGTCCGGACCCCTAGCCCCTATCTCCGGTCAAGTCCGGTCCTAGTCCAGCCTAGAAAACCCAATCCCGGCCTTGCACTGCTCCACCCCGGTCCTCCTAGGTCTATGTCTGGGTCACCCGGACATAACTCTGGTCTGTTTCCCTTTGTTTGTACTATATTTAGTCTAGCCCGTTCATCTGACTCTGCTTACTGTACAAATCCTGTGTCTGACCCTGGTATGCCCCTGGACTTTGGCTATTAGCCTCGGCACAGCTACTATGGCTATCCACTCTCTTGCTAATCTTCTTGCTAATAGCTTATTAACAAGTCCGGCTCTATGTTCGTTATCCCAGACTGGCCTCATGTATTTAACCCCTGTACATACAGTGGCTCAAAAAACTGACCGCATGTTTGTATGTTTTACATTAGTTATGACTAAACACAATAACCCCTCACCCTAGCCCTAAACCATGAGTGTATGAAATAGGGTACTGACTCTTGGCTTTCTATTGGTCCATGAATCAAGTGATTTGGATAGGAATTGATTGAATAGCAGCCATTTGAAAATGACATGTCATGCGGTCAGTTTTTTGACTTTAAGTTTTGATTACATAGTTTTGAATTTAACAAAGTTTAAAATGCTGTGAGGTGCTTACCAATGCTTACATGGTATATCATATGGTCTATTTGATGATTTGTCATCATACAAACAAAGCCAAACAATGAATTGGGACCATCAAGGCTCCCTCTTCTACCCCAACTCATGAAACCATCCTCCTGGTCCATCTGGGCCATTTTCTCAGAGTAATCCCCATAAATATTGGTGCCCACTACAGTAATGTCATCAGGGTATATGTCCAACACAATCAAACCCTTAAAAAATCTGCTTTCAGTCATCCCTGTGCTGTTTCCCCCACCCATACCTGATATGTTCTGCAACTAATCAATACTGAGAATGTTGAAAAAGCCATGATGGTTAATCTGGCACTTTAAAACATGACCAACAATCCAATGACATCTATCTGGTGGGTTTCCACCTCAAGGGTGCTGGGTTGAGGGCTAGGGTGAGCTGAAAACCTTCATTACAGTCCAGGTGCCCTGGGGGGGATAGTCCACTGAACTGCTAGGAAGGAGATTCCATCAATCCATCTAGGCCTGGGTATTACCTATGGTCTTATGTGACCAAATCACCCATCCCCAGTCATCCACAGTCAGCTGAGAGCATGGTCTAGCCATGCTTCCCATGCCACCTGAAGTGCACAGGAATGTTTTGTCTCACCCCAGCATTGAAACTAATTGTACTGTGGTGAAAATGTACTGGTTAGAAGGTGTTTTGTTTGTTCATCATTTTCTGATGTGCCAGATTGACCTCCATGGCATTTCCAGCTGTCTCAGTACTGATTAATTGCAGAACATATCAGGTATGGGTGGGGGAAACAGCACAGGGATGACTGAAAGCAGATTTTTTAAGGGTTTGATTGTGTTGGACATATACCCTGATGACATTACTGTAGTGGGCACCAATATTTATGGGGATTACTCTGAGAAAATGGCCCAGATGGACCAGGAGGATGGTTTCATGAGTTGGGGTAGAAGAGGGAGCCTTGATGGTCCCAATTCATTGTTTGGCTTTGTTTGTATGATGACAAATCATCAAATAGACCATGTGATATACCATGTAAGCATTGGTAAGCACCTCACAGCATTTTAAACTTTGTTAAATTCAAAACTATGTAATCAAAACTTATGTCGCAAAAAAGTAAAGTGCCATGACAATCCCGGCGGCTTGTCATGTGACTGAGATGCTTGGTTCAATGGCATAACAATAGCAATGTAATGATATTTTATCTTGTCTTATCATATCAATGCCATAACAATACTCCATTCGGTATTTGGATGTGCACCTTAAGCCCAATGAATCATTGCAAGTGCATGTGACGTGATGATTATCGATTTTCTGATCTAACTCATCAATTACATATTACATATTATTATTATCATAGGGTCGTTTCGGGTCTGACCCAAATCGCTTTTGCCCATTGCCCTCTGTCCACCATGCCCCCACATCGAACTTACCAGCGGTCAAAAGAGTCATCCACTAAGCAACCTTGCAAGCACTGCGGGAATCTCTATCTACCACAAGGGATCAAAAAGCACGAGACCAGTTGTGTGAAGGAGCACATGAACCGCAAAGAATGAGACAAACACAATAAGGCATACATACGAGATGTCCATCGAATGTCGCAAAAAAGTTAAGCGCCATAACAATCCCGGCAGCTTGTCATGTGACTGAGATGCCTAATTCAATGGTATACCAATGGCAACGTAATGATGTCTTAGACTGACTTATTATGTTAATGCCAAAACAATACTCCATTAGGTATTAGAATGTGCACCTTAAGCCCAACGAATCATTGCAAGTGCATATCACGTGATTGCTATCGATTAGATTCAACCATCAATTACATAATATTACTGGTTGTGACACTGAGACCTCATTCTCTTCACCTGCGTCCTCTCCACCATGCTGCCCCATCGAAACTACCAGCGATCAAAAGAATCTTCTACTAAGCAACCTTGCAGGTACTGTGGGAACCTCTACCTGCTGCAAGGGATCAAAAGGCACGAAGGAAGCTGTGTGAAGGAGCTCCAGAACTGCGAAGAACGGGTCAAACACAATAAGGCGTACATACGGGATGTTCGTCGGGGTGAGGTGATCATTTTTATGAAATCCTCTCAACTGCCTGTTAGCTTACAATGGTTGCCTACTAGCCAATATTGCTAAGGAAGCAGCCGCTGCGACATCCTCATCATCAGTGCACCCTCGTGTTGCTGGGTCTTCGGGTCCTGACTCCGCCATAGCTATGATACCAGCGCCACTCGGACAGCCGTCAGTAACAGTAGGCCCTTCACGATTTATTCCTGGTATGTAAACCACTAGTATGGCTCTCGCCGACGCTTACATGTTACTGGACAGGATCACCGACTAGTTTTGTTCCCGATGAAGATGACGTGTTGATGGGCATGGCAGACCCTCATGGTAGGGGTATGTCAGACTCAGGTAGGTTCAGAGCGTATGTGTCATCAGCTGGCATTTGAACTAATCTTTCGTTGCCTATATGATTATAGACTCTGACGTGTCAATAACAGCCCATGTGATGGGTCGCTTGGTGAACTCCGCTGCACCAGATGCCGCAAATGACCATCCTCCCAACTTCAAGACCGAATTTCATCCCCGTAGTAAGCGCCTGACCCTTTTCCAATTCGCTGAAGAGTTCGGCCAGCAAAACCTCGAATGCATGCCCCCAGACCGTGAGCCCTGGCGCCCTTTTGCCTCGGAGGGCGATTACATCTTTGCCTCGATCGCTGTGGAAGCTGGGCTCAGCTCAAATCAAGTTGACTCCCTTCTCAAGTTGGTTCACTGTATAAGTCAAGGAACCGCAAGTGTCATGCTACGCAACGATGCTGGGCTACGTACTGCTTTGGATAGAGCGGCGGCGCAGTTAACACCGGTAAACTCTTTGTTACTGGTGTGCTTTTGATGTTTGGCTCACTTCCCAGTCATTTGTTAGTTCTCCAAGTTCGAAATTACTGCACCCTATAAGGGCAATGACGTGACATTCCCCGTCCATATCCGCCCTCTGTGGGACTGGGCCCTCGACCTCTTGCAAAATTCCTCCCTTGCACCACACTTCGTCTGGGATGCCCAACAGCTCTTCAAACATGACGGTGAGAGATATGAGCGCTTCTACACAGAACCTTGGACAGGCGATCGTTGGTGGGATATTCAAGTACATTGTAATTAATGTTATCTCATACCACCGTGCTTTGTAAATTTACTATCTGCTTTTTCGTGTTGTGCCAATAAAGTCATGGTTACCCAGTCATGTGGATAACGCGGTCCCATTCGCATTTATAATTTACGCTGACAAGACGCGGCTATCGTCCCATGGTACTGTCAAGGGCTACCCTGTCGTAGCGCGTTGTGCGAACCTCCCAGTTCATGTTCACAATGGTGAGTGATATGGCGGTGGCTGCGTCGTTGGCTGGCTTCCGATTGTGAGTACCATGCCTTCGTTTTTGAGCAATAGCGAATAGATCTAACGGGTTTTACAGGTTCCTGAGCTTGCAAAAGAAGAGGGAAAGACTGGCTACACAAACTTCAAACGTGTCGTCTGGCATACAGCATTTTTTCAGCTCCTCGAGAAGGTTGCGGAGCTCTCAAAGGTCGGTTATCTTCATGAATGCTACGACAAGGTTCTCCGCTGGCTCTTCCCACTTGTCCTTATCCTGTCTGCTGACTATGAAGAACTGTAGGTACTAACTTCTCTGCGACTCGATCGTACTTACCAGGCCTCCCTAGCTGTGTGATGACCCTCATACGAGGCACGAAGTCCAAGTGCCCTTGCCCGTTTTGTCTGGTCCCCTTGGAGCAGCTTTGGGATCTGAAGAAGACATATGAAATGCGTACTACTGAGCAACACAAAAGAGCGCTGGCATTATTCGAGGAGAAGAAGACGGTTGGTGAGAAGAAACTGAAGTCCCTCGGGTTACGTCCTGTCAAGGTAGGTCTTTGACACATGTACTATGTTTACGACTGACGGAATGTACGATAGAACACTTTTTGGTCAGTAGAACATTCAGAGCCTGAACAGGCTGCCAGTGTTGAGCTGCTTCACTCCCTGCATGGTGGCATGGGAGGCAAGCACATCCATGGGGAACTCAGGATTGTCGTCAGTGAGCTTGGCCGTGATTCCGAGACACGTTTAGAAGCACAGTAAGAATCTACTTAGTCTGTGGAATGGGCTAACTGTCGTGCAGAGTTTCTGCCTTTCCCCGTTGGCAAGGCCTCGCACATTTCGATACAGTGATTCACATCACGTTTTCTGATGGAAATAAAATGCGAGATCTCACCAGGGTAAGTCAATTAGGACATGTTTAAATGTAGTTCGATGGCTAACAATCTCTCTGGTATAGCAATGTTTCTACGCCTCCCTCAACATTTTGATGCCGATGATGTCTCGAGTTGGGTATCAGTTACTTCGTATGATCAGTAGCTACCTGCGACTTGATACCCTCATTGGACTTGATGTGCACACCGAGAAGACTCTTGGTATGATCGAAGATGAACTTCTCATCTTCAGGGATGAACTAAAGGTATTCTGTTCGTCCAACCGTCTATTATCATGTAATGATTTTCTATAACAGTTGTACCGATCCTTCGTTTGTCGTTTGGATGATACGGATCTGAAGGATAATTGGAACTTTCCGAAGGCGCATCTCTGGAAGCACGTTACCCATGACATTCGAAGCAAAGGCGTTGTTCGTAACTACAGTGCCCGGCCCAATGAGAAAATGCATGGCCCGCTCAAAGACGCATACCAGGATCGCTCAAATGGAAAGGATACTGCGGGGAAGGTACGATTTAAGTTCCTCTCACTTAGGCATTGTCTCATGATTCGTCACTCAGATTCTCCGTGTTGACCACCACCGACTTGCAACCAAACTCATTCAGGCACGCATCGATGCAGAAAACGAGTGTGTTAACGATGCTACCGACGACGATGAGGACCACAACACAGTACTCGAAGGGAATGCCAAGCTTGGCGCACCCCAGCAGACTCGCTCACTCTCTGATGTTGAGAACACTAACCAAAACGACCAGGCGTTTGATGGATTCCGTCGGAAGCTAGAAACTTTCCTCAACACTTGCCTCCTGACTTATGGGTTCCCCCTCGACAAGTGGATACAATTACAAGGAACACATACAGTACGTCCTCTTCCCTTTATATACAGACTTATCCACATTCCTCCGAAGATCCGGGAGTATTGATATTTGAAGGTCCAGTATGCTTCAATGGTGGACTGGGAGGTCACCGTGAACTACCTCTGATGTAATCCAAGTTTCCATGGTCGGCCACGATACGATGGCGCCCTCATTCAGCTTTCGGAGACCAAGACTGCTTTCGTTCGACTCATATTCATGTTCACTTGTAAGGTTGCAGTGTTCGAAGACACTTTTCAGTTTGCCCTTGTTCAGCCGCTCACTGCCGGGACTGGAGTGCGCAGGTTGGACCAAGATCTTCGACTTGTTCGAGTCAAAGCTGTATCTCGTGCAGCGTCAATATTCATTCCCGTGAAGTCGATCATTCGAGGCGCATTGCTTTACCCGGATCCGAGCCACCACGGCGAGTTTTTGGTTGTTGAACACACTGATGGAGACATGTTCCTTCGCATGAGGGAATGGATTCAGACCCAGCCCCAAGCGCGGTTGCCAACCAAACAGCCTTCAAGTTCTGACTCTGATCAAATGCCGGCTGAAATACAAAGCGATACTTCAGGTAAGTGATCCTCATTGTTGTGCATTACTTCATCGAAACTGATGTAATTCTATACTATCATAGGGTCAGAGCAATTAGACGATCTTGGAGGGTTAGTGTCAGAATGAACATGGTCAGTTTGCACTATACATTTCCGTGTTCACCGTGCTATTACCTCTTATCACATCGTTGTATTTCTATTACTGCTGATAAGGTTGCCAGGGAGTGACCGCATGGCATTGCGGCGATGGAAGAGTCAATGAAATGATGTCTAAAGTCACGCCACATGTTAGTGTCCTGAGTAAACACAATTCGACATCGTCTCGCTGATATGCTTTTTTACATCACCAAGCGGCTGTCTTCTCGGACTTGAGGTGGGCTCGCAAGCTTTTAAGAAGGTCTGCGAGTGTAAAACAGACCCAGGCTAAGTAGTGACACTCTTGTCCCCATTACCTTCCACTTGAATTATCTTCTGTTTTGCAGACATGCCTGAGGACTTCACACATGCACTTCGTAGTGTCGATTCGGAATTTTCTGGATCTGACTCATGTTCAGACCGCTCCGACTCCGAGGACGACACTTCTGATCTCGAGGAGCTTCAAGAATGGCGTCGAATCATGCGCGAACCACCTCCAGACGCTAGTGCTCCCCAGCTACGCATTGCACGTCACTTTCTTTTCATGTTCATTTAGTATTCTTACACTACGGCGACAGGCACTTGGCGCTACTCAGTTGGTGTACTCAAAACTTCACATTGAGATGAAGAAGCTACGAACTGACTACAACAGTCTACTCTCCACTCTCCCGCAGAACCGCAAGAGAGCTGTGGAGAATAACCCGAACACGATGTTGGACAATAACATCACTGCCCAAGCAAAAAAGTATTGTTTCTTCTACCATTTCTGGGTCCCGAAGGATGTTTTCCCGCTCATGATTCCACCGCCCGGATACGATCTGAACGACCCCGCTCGTTGGAGTACGCCTGAATCAAGAATTATCGGCCTTAAGGTGGAACTCTATTCCATGCTACCTAGTGACCTCAAGGCCCGCGCAACAACTTATAGCAACTTTGGCCGTGTGGTAAGTGAACGTTTACATCCCACAATTTGAACACTAATGTTTATTGTTTCTAGTTTTCAAATGCGGTTGGGGCTGAAAGACCCAACATCCTCAAGCTCATGGTGTTTGGCAAGGGTATCCTCACGGGCAAGCGAAGAGGTGGTCCACAGGGACGAGGTCAGAAACTGGGGATATCTGGCACTTCAGCTGGTCTGATCGCCGTCGCTGCAACCTTTGTAAGTCTCGTGTCCCTACGTTCTTCTGGCCCGAATATTCTAACAGCCTTGGTATAACAGGCGCGGTACTTACTATCGAGTGACCGTGAGCTTACTACCATTGGGGAAGAAAGCGGACTCAAGTATCAGGACGACTTCGAGTATTTCATCGAACTATTAAGTGACCCATCAAAACGAGAGTGGTCATTGGAAGTGATGGAATTCATCAATCAAGGCGTGTGGAACACTTCTAGTTGTGCCTCTACTAATACTGCACTGGATTCATCCAACGTCGATGCCTCTGTAGCTCCTACATGGGAGTCCGACATCTTAGCACAATTGAACGGCCCCCAGCGGCCAACACCCCCTTCCCACATGCCCACTCCTGACTCAAGCTTCGACCCCAACCCTGCCTCCACTTCACGTCACATGTCAGAAGCAACCCAGGATTCTTCGGTTGTCATCTCTCAGACAAACTCCGTCTCCTCGGCGCTTTCGGTCGATGTCGCGAATCTTTCACTTGGAGGTAGTCAAACATCCGTTCTACCATCCGTGTCTGCTCATGGAAGGGAGTTTTCTGTCCGGGGACGACAACCTAGGATGGTTGAGGTCCCAGGGGCTGTGGTTGGAGCTATGCAGAACCCGCCGGCAGTGATCGCCCAGGAGCTGCCTACTAAGGAATGTCGTATCACCTGACGTAAGGTAAAGGGTAAGTAGTTGTATTGCCATAGTCAGCCATGTGAGCATGCAAATTTCGAGCTTTCTGGCTATGAACCCCTACTTTATGTGCTGTATGCGCTACCACGCCTTTGCAAATACAGTTGTCCTTTTCTTTGATTCCTTTGAATTGATGTGACGACTTTCAACCAACATATATCAGGTTTTGGAACATCGAGTTCGAATGGCCCCGTCTCCCTCTCATCGCAACTGCCCTCGCCGAAGAAATACCGCCCCATGTTGTGGGTGTTCGTACTGTCGTCTGCGTCTTTATCAAATCCCAGTCGTGCTGGTGACATCTCTGGCGAAGAAGTGGCTATTAAGCTCGAGTCCGTCAAAGCAAAGCACCCACAGTTGGTTCATAAATATGTGTTTCATTTTTCTCTCATCTAATTCACGTCTCCAGACTTCTCATTCTCTCTCTCAATTTCATCCATCGCGACACAAAGCCGCACAATCCCCTGATGGGGATCGGGAAATGAGCAACCAAGTCAGCACCACTGACCTCGGTTTTGCAAAGGAGTACCGTGACCCCAAGACTCATCTGCATATCCGGTGTATGGGGAACAAGAACCTCACAGGAACCGCCTATTGTACCTCAATAATAACACTCACTTTATGGTTGAACAGGCCCGCCATGATGACTTGGGGTCCCTTGCTTACGTCCTCATGTATTTCCTCCATGCGCACTTCCCCAACGAGGCGTTAAGCCTGCCACAAGGAAGCAGGAGTATGAGAATCGTATGGTGGAGGAAAAGGTGACTACTTCCACAGACTTGCTGTGCTGCAGCTTCTCAAATGATTTTGACGTATTCTTAGATTACACTCAAGCACTTCGGTTCGACAACAAACCTGACTACTCCTACCTCTGCAAGCTCTTCCGCGACCTCTTCGTTCACAAGGGTTTCCAGTATGACTTCGTCTTCAGCTGGAGCATTCAGCGCGGCGTTCCAAAGGACGGTAGTGCCGGAACGAGTCAGAAGGTGAGCCCTGGCAGAAGATAGGTGGTCCAAGAGGAAGAAGACCACCATGCCAGTGACAGGATGTAGGTGCTGCACCCATTCCCACTCCTTTATCGTCTGACTCTCTATATCGTTGTTGGGCTTCGTTCGCAGACCTGTTAGCTGCAAGCCAATGCTACTCGCGCTGTACACCAACAACATGGTGCAACTCATGGAAGGGAAGGTGATATTTGGTAAAGGACATGTTCATGCTTTTCTGATTTGCGCTGGGCACGCCCTGGGTGCGACCGGGATTGGGGGTGGAGGGAAGTGGTAAGGTTACTCGGTCATGATTGGTCAAAGTTTGCAGTTGGGATGGCGCACCCGGTGGGTCGTTCTGCAGTGGAATTGGGGTCATTTAGGGCACTTCCCGGCCTTGCGATTGGCCCGAGGCAAGCCTTGTCGAACCTACCATTCTGTTCAATGTCTGCTCTCGATTCGTCTGTTCCATGGTACAACGGGATCGCCATCGTATCCGGATCGATCATTTCGTATAGCACAGACGCTCTTTTCTTCCAAGCTATCCCGATCTCCCTCTGGGGAGTGAAAAGGGTGGGTGCCTATTCCATTCTCGCTTTTCCAGACTCTCCCCCTTCAGTGCCGTCCTCATACAACATATACTACTACATTTGCTTCTTCATGTCCCTTCCATGACCATATATGCTCTTTTTTTCCCGCTCCTGTTTTCCTTTGTGTGGTTGATCAACGTAGTACTTGCACAGACACGCTGTGTTGCGGCTTCCCGAACGAATCCGGCATATTCCTCCATTACGTTCAGGCACTCCACTGGTTTGACGACAACCCTGACTACTCCCACCCCCGCAGGTTCCAATTCTACAACCCTTCGTTCATGGGGGTTTCCAGTACAACTATACCTTCGACTGGAATACGCTCGAGCACTTCGGTTCGACGATAAACCCGACTACTCCTACCTACGCAGGCTCTTTCGAGACCTCTTCCTTCACGAGGGTTTTCAGTGCGACCATGTCTTCAACTAGGGCATTTAGCACGGTACTTCCACAGGCTTGCTGTACCACAGCTCCCCGAGTGAATTCAGCATTCTCCTCAACTACGCTCAAGCACTTCAATTCGATGACAAGCCCGACTACTCCTACCTTCGCAAGCTCTTCCGCGAGGGTTTCCAGTACGACTACGTCTCCGACCGGAGCATTCAGCGTGGTGGTCCTGAGGACGGTAGTGCCAAAGCAATTCAGAAGGCGAGTGCTAGCAAAAGAAAGGTAGTTTGAACAGCGCCTATTGGCATCCGAAGACTTGCCCGCAAAAATCATCCTCATATTATGTTTTTTCGCCAGGTTATTCTTGGATGGTGCATGTACCCACCCGGCCTTCGAATACGGAGGTGTTCACTTTTGCCCCACCAGCTCTTCGGTGAAGGATTTCCCGCTCCCCATATTTGTTTTGTTCATAGAGCCCAGTTTCCGTTACAGTCTGTTTCGATTCTGGTGGTACAAACGCATTGTATACAACGTTGTTGATATTTTTCCCTCCCCAGTCGTGCAGGGTACGAATTCATATCTACATTACTCCCTTCTACATTTCCAAGATGGCAATCGCGAACAGTATTCCAATTAATACCTGCGGCATTAAATTAAAACAGTCATACGGTTGTCATTATCTCTACATACTTCGTGTAATGCTCTCTTGTTTGGCACATGTACAATATGAAGAAACAATCGCTGAATAAATTTTGTGATGGACTCGAGCAATTCAATATCTCGAATCTCAATGTCCAGAGAGGGATTACCATTTTGGGGCAATTATATAAGCTTCCAGCTATAATACATGTGAGGTCGGAACTTGAAACATTTTTTTTTCGTTCAACTACCACTGTCGTTACATGTCAATGACCAGCCACGCACCCCAGTCCGCCGCTGCCCCCGACAGCAAAGACACAGGCAACCCGAACCAACCAACGGATGTGCCCACCCAGCACTGCAACTAATTTTACCACTTGATTTCAGGACAAGCATTTACTGTCTTGTCATTTTACATCGTGTTGCCTGCTCCTTAGGTCAGTTGTTCCTAGCTTCCCATCCCAATTTAATACCATCTCACTGCCAGTCATGCAGCAACACCCTGGACTAGACACCATCCCCGGTTGCCAACCTAGTCCGAGTTACAGAGTCTTCAATGTTACTCCCTCCGATTCCCAACTATGTTGTATGTCCCCCTGCTCTCTGACCGTTGACCATGCTGGGTACCTGGGGAGTCGCTATCCCATCCCTGCCACTACTGTTGTCGTTACCCCATTTCCCTCTGTCCACTGGCATCGGTACATGGGCCTATCCAAGCAGTACACTCATCGTCATTCTGCCCTGTACACAGCCCTTCGGACCTGTGCTATGAATCCCCTTCTCCGGTTGCCAACTTAGCCCGAGTTATGCAGTCTGGTGTCACTTCCTCCGATCCCCAAGTATGTCGTATGTCCCCATACACTTGTTGTTATCCCTGCTTTCTGACTGTTGACCATGCAGACTACCTGTGGAGTCGAGACAATCTCCATCCTCCCACTACCGCTTTCTGCTACCCCATTTACCCTCCGTCCAATGGCATCGGTACATAGGCCTGTCCGACCAGCACAGCCATCATTCTGCGCTGTATGCAACTGACCTACTCCGCAAAATACTAACCTCGATATTCTATGAGTGGGCTGGTAAAGATTAGCAGTACGGACAAGACCTCGGTGATGGATTACAGTAATATTAGCAATATTGCAATAGGGATTAGGGTTACAATGAAAATAATAGTACTGCAATGCAGATTATGTCGTCTTACAATGAAAATGACGGTATTGCAATACAGCCTTATGCATTACAATGGTGAAAATAGTTCGCAATGGTAGTACAATAACATTGCAACTACGGCTGCCTAGTGAGTCATTGTCAGGCACTTCAGTCGGCAGGCAATGGCTAATAGCATTGCAATCACATGTTCCCGGCGCAGAGCGGCCGGCCATTGTCAGGCATTCCAATCGGCAACCCCCGGATTACACTGCCATGCCAATGAAAACTTTACCCATTGGCGGGGCACTAACATACGTCATCCATTGTAATTACATACAGTCACGTGTAATGGCCGTGATTTTTTTCCGACAAAGTAAGTCAATATCTTTCCCCCCTCCCATCTGTCCATTAATTTACAATGGTGGTTTACTAGCCGAAATTGCTAAGGAAGCAATTGCAGCTACATCCTCGTTGTTAGTGCACCCTGGTGTCACCGGGTCTTCGGGCTCTGCAGCGGCTGTAATACCAGCGCCACTCAGGCAGCTGTCAGCGGGCCCTTCACAATCAATTCCTGGTACGTAGACCACTCTGGTGTCGCTCTCAATGCTTACATGTTGCGGCACAGGATCACCAACTGGTTTTGCTCTCAATGAAGATGACACGTTGATGGGTATGGTGAGTCCTCGTGGTAGGAATACACTGGACTCAGGTAAGTTCAGAACGTTTGTCTCTTTAACTGGAATTCAACTAATCTCCTGTTGTGTGTGATGAATCTCGACTCTGACGTGTCGATCGCAGCCCAAGTGGTGGGTCACTCAGTCAACTCCGCTGTGCTGGATGTCCGAAACGACCATCATCCCGAATTCAAGACTGAATTTCATCCCCATAGCAAGCGCCCAATGCTTTTCCAATCTGCTGAAGAGTTTGGCCAGCAAAACCTCAAATACATGGCCCCAGACCATGAGCCCTGGCGCCCTTTTGCTTCAGAGGGCGATTATGTTTTTGCTACTGTCGCCATGGAAGCCGGGCTTAGCTCAACTCAGGTTGATTCCCTTCTCAAGTTGATTCATTGTATATGGCAAGGAACAGCAAGTGTCACACTGCGTAATGATGCTGGGCTTTGCACTGCTTTGGATAGAGCGGCGGCACAACTAACACCAGTAAGTTGTTTATTTCCAGTGCGCTTTTGACAAGTGGCTCACTTCCCAGCCGCTTGTCAGTTCTCGAAGTTTGAAATTGCTGCGCCCTATAAAGGCAGTGACGTGACGTTCCCCATCCACATCCGCCCTCTGTGGGACTGGGCCCTCGATTTATTGCAAAATCCTTCTCTTGCACCACACTTCGTCTGGGATGCTGAACGGGTATTCAAACTTGATGGTGAGACGTATGAACACTTCTACACCGAACCTTGGACGGGCGATCATTGGTGGGATATTCAAGTGCGTTGTAATTAATATTATTTCATACCATTGTACTGTGTAAATTCACTGTCTTTCTTCCTGTTACACAAATGAAGTCACGGTTACCCACGCATGCGGAGAATGCTGTCCCTTTTGCATTTATTCTTTACACTGACAAGACACGGCTGTCATCTCATGGTACTGTCAAGGGTTACCCCGTGGTAGCGCGTTGTGCCAACCTCCCAGTTCACATTCACAATGGTGAGTGATACAGTGGTGGCTGTGTGGTAGGTTGGCTTCCGATTGTGAGTACGATATCTCTTTGCTTTAGAGTAATAAATTGATTGAACGGGTTTTTGCAGGTTCCCAAGCTTGCGAGTGAGGAGAGAAAGACCAGCTATGTAAATTTCAAGCGTGTCATCTGGCATGAAGCCTTCTATAAGCTCCTTGAGAAAGTTGCGGAGCTCTCAAAGGTTGGCTACCTGCATGAATGCTATGACAACATTCGCTGGTGGCTCTTTCCAGTTATTCTTATCTTGTCAGCTGACTACGAAGAACTGTAAGCACTAATTTGTCTGCAAATCGATTGTACTTATGAAACCCAGTCTTTTTAGCTGTGTGATGATGCTTATATGAGGCACGAAATGCAAATTCCCATGCCCATTTTGCCTAGTCCCTTTGGAGGAGCTTTGGGACTTATCGAAGACGTATGAAATGTGCACAACCAAGCAACATCAAGAAGCGCTGGCGTTATATGAGCAGAAGAAGTCAGCCGGCGAGAAGAAACTGAAATCTCTTGGGTTACGTCCCGTCAAGGTAGGACTTTGACATGCATTACAAATCTATGTATATGACTGACAGAATGTATGATAGAACATTTTTTGGTCAGTAGAACACTCAGAGCCTGAACAGGCTGCAAGCTTCGAGCCACTTCACTCCCTGCACGGCAGCTTGGGAGGCAAGCACATGCACGAGGAGCTCAAGATTGTCATCAATGAACTTGGCCGTGATTTTGAGACATGTTTAGAAGAACGGTAAGACAATTCAATTAGGCTGTGGGACTGGCTGACTATCACACAGAGTTTCTGCCTTTCCCTGTTGGTGAGGCCTCGCACATTTCGATACCGTGATCCACATCACATTTTCTGATGGAAACAAAATGCGAGATCTCACCAGGGTAATCTAATTAGGATGTGTGTTTAAACGTGGCTAACGATCACTCTGGAATAGCAATGTTTCTATGCTGCCCTCGACATTTTGACGTCCACAACATCTCAAGTTGGGTACCAGTTGCTGTGTATGATTTGCAGCTACCTACAGCTTGAAACTCTCATCAGGCTTGACGTACACACTGAGGCGACCCTCGGTATGATCGAAGACGAACTTCTCGTTTTCAGGGGCAAACTCAAGGTATTCCACTCCTTTGATTGTCCATTATCATACAATGATTTTTGAAAATAGGCGTACCGATCCCGCATTCGCCATTTGCATGATACAGGCCTCAAGGACAACTGGAAATTTCCCAAGGCACACCTCTGGAAGCACGTTACCCGCAACATTCGGAGCAAAGGTGCCATTCGTAATTACAGTGCTCGGCCGAATGAGAAGATGCACGGTCCGCTCAAAGATGTGTACCAGGATCGTTCTAATGGAAAGGATGTTGCGGGGCAGGTGCGTATTAAGTCCTTACTTAGAGACGTTGTCTCACAATGCTTCATTTAGATTCTCCGTATTGACCACCATCGATTTGCGATCAAACTCATTCAAGCACACATTGATGCAGAAAATGAACATGTTACTCATTTTACCAACGACGAGGACAACGACGAGCCATTTGAAGGAAACACCAGGCTCAGTGCACCCCAGCAACCTAGCACACTTTCTGATGTCGAGAACACTCACTGGGATGATCGGGTGTTTGAGGGATTCCATCGGAGGCTGGAAATTTTCCTCAATGCTTGCCTCCCCACCTATGGGTATCCCCTCAACGTGTGGATACGATTACAAGGAACAGACACAGTATGTCCTACTTCCTCGTCTGTATACAGACTTATCCCCTGGCATTTCCCTCAAAGGTCCGGGAGTATCGGTATTTGAAGGTTAACTACGCTTCAGTGGTGGACTGGAAGGTCGCCGTGAACCACATCAGATGTAGTCCAAGCTTCCATGGTCGGCCACGATACGATTGCACTCTCATTCAACTTTTGGAGACCAAGACTGCCTTCGTTTGACTTATATTTATGTTCACTTGTAAAATCACGGCATTTGAGGACATTTTTCAGTTTGCACTCATTCAGCCACTCACGGCTGGAACTGGAGTGCGCAGGTTGGACCAAGATTTCTGACTTACCCAAGTCAAAGCTGTATCCCATGCAGCATCGATATTCATTCCCGTAAAGTCAATCATTTGGGGTGCATTGCTTTACCCAGATCCGAGCCACCATGGCAAGTTTTTAGTTGTTGAGCATACTGATGGTGACATGTTCCTTCGCATGAAGAGATGGACTCAGACTCAGCACCGAGCGCCAGAAGCAGCCAAACAGGATTCAAGTTCTGACTCTGACCAAATGTCAGCCAAAACTCAAAGCAATACTTCGGGTAGGTGATCCCCATTGTTGTGTATTACTTCATTCAAACTGATCTTGATTCTATACCGGTAGGGTCAGAACAATCAGACCCAGATGTTGGAGGGCCAGCATCAGAATGAATGCGATTGGTTTGTGATATGCGATTCTTTGTACACCGTGCTATTACATCTTATCACATCATGATACTACTGTTATTACTGGTATGGCTGTCAGGGAGCGACTGCATGGCATTGCGGTGACGAAACACCCATTGAAATGATTCCTGAAGACATGCTGCACGTTGCTGGTGTCACGAGTAAGCGTTACTTGTCGTCATCTCACTGACATGCGTTTTACATCACCCAACAGCTCTCTTCTTGGAGTCAGGGTGGACTTGAAGGCTTTTAAGGAGGCCTGCGACGTAAAACAGACCCAGGCTGAGTAGTGGCACTTTTGTCCTCTTGTCAATTTTGGCTCAAATTGTCATCAAGTTCTCTTTTGTAGGCATGCCTGAGGACTTTACAGATGCACTTCGTAACATTGATTCGGACTCTTCTGGCGCCGACTCACACTCGGACCACTCTGATGACAACGAGACCTCTGACCTTGAAGAGCTTTGGGAATGGCAGAGAATCATGCACGAACCACCTCCGGATGCTAGTGCTCCCCAGCTATGCAGTGTATGTCCCTTTCCTTCATCATTCTTTCAGTCTCGACACAGTTATCACTTACACTATGGTAACAGGCACTCGGTGCCACTCAGCTGGCGTACTCGAAGCTTCACGTTCAGATGAAGCAGCTACGAATCAATTATAACAGTCTACTCTCCACCCTCCCGCAGAGCTGCAAGAAAGCTGTAGAGAACAACCCGAACACCATATTGGACAACAACATCATTGCCCAGGCAAAAAAGTATTGCTTCTTCTATCATTTCTGGGTCCCTAAAGATGTTTTCCCACTCGTCACTCCGCCGCCTGGATACAATCTGACTGACCCTGCCCGCTGGAGTACGCCTGAATCAAAAATCACAGGCTTCAAAGCGGAACTCTACTTGATGCTACCCAGTAACCTCGAGGTCCGTGTGACAATGTACGGTAACTTTGGCCGTGTGGTAGGTTGACATTCCCAATCCATAATTCGAAGGCTGGCGTTGATCACCTTTTAGTTTTCAAATGCAGTTGGGGCCGAGAGGCCCAACATCCTCAAGCCTGTTAAGGATAATGCGCAGCAACTCTTTGCACACTTGGAACTTAGTGCCAACTTATTCGCAAATGAGAATTCAAGAGCTCTGCATGGGTCAAACGAGGCTGTGAGAGTACTGCTGAAGATGCACCCTGGGAACGTCAACGCTCGCTATACCCCTCTCTCACCAATCCTCTTTCCCAAACCAGATGCTCCAGTGGCTAGGGATTTATTCAAAACCCCACTCCTGGTTAATGTAAGTTTTTTTCACTACTTACGACTATACATATGCTGATTACTTCTATAAGATCATTCAAGTCATGGTTTTTGGCAAGGGAGTCCTCACTGGCAAGCGAAGGGGTGGTCCACAGGGACAAGGTCAGAAGTTGGGGATATCTGGCCCTTCGGCTGGCCTGATCACCATCGCTGCTACCTTTGTAAGTCTTGTGTCACCTTTTTCTTCTGGTCTGCATATTCTGACAAACATTTAACAGGTGCGGTACTTATTATTGAGTGACTGTGAGCTTACGACCATTGGTGAAGAAAGTGGATTCAGATATCAGGATGACTTCGAGTATTTCATCAAGCTATTGAGTCACCCATCAAAACGAGAGTGGTCATTGGAAGTGATGGAGTTTTTCAATCAGGGCGTATGGAATGCCTTGAGTAACGCCTCCACTAATGCAGCATTGGGCTCGTCCAACGACACCTCGGTAGCTTCCACATGGGAGTCCGACATCTTGGTGCAGTTGGATGGCCCCCGGCAGCCAACACCTCCCCCCAACCTACACTTCGACAGACCCAACTCTACCTCTATTTCACATCACATGCCAGAAGCAACCCATGGATGTGCCGCAGACTTGGTCGTTATTTCTCAGGCAAACTCGGTCTCCTTGGCACTTTCAGTTGACATATCAAATCTTTCACTTGGTGGCAGTCATACATCTGCTCTACCATCCGTATCTAGTTGTGGAAGGGAGTTACCTGTCAGAAGAAGTCATTCTGGCTCGAGGATGGCTGAAGTTTCAGCAGCTGCACCAGTGAATACCCGGGAACTGCCTGCAAAGGAACGTCGTGTCACCCGGTGCAAGGGAAAGGGTAAGTAGTTATATTGTCATTGTCAGTCGAGTCTCAGGCTGTTTAGCTACTTCATGTGCCATATGTGCTACTGTCATAACTGCTCTTTAAATACAGTGGATCTTTTCTTTGTTTCCCGTGACCTGACTTGACGATTCTAAGCCAATAAATAGGTTCAGGGAACATCTGACAAGTTTGAATGGCACTGTCTCCCTCTCGTTGCAACTCCCCTCACCGAAGAAATGTCGCCCTGGGTCAAAATTTGTGAGTGAAATTCTTGATGCCGTACCTATCCCCAGTGTTCGCACCTGTCATCTGCGTCTTCATATGCTAAACCTCATGTGTCGGACATCATCCGACCACCCTTGATCCCCCGAGGTAGCCGTGGCCCCCATCCGAGCTCGCCTTCCTCAGTCTGGCCGGTTCTACACAACCAACAAGGGAGTATCTGCTAATGACCTGAGACACATCACTCACACTGTGCTTTACAGCCTGCTGCGTCTTGCTATTCAACTGTTTTTCATGCCCTTACTCTGTGCACTCATTTTGTTGTCCAGCCACATCATCAGTCCCGTCATACAGTCGTCGTTACCATGACAGACAATGCCTCTCATAGACTTGGCCTCTGCGTCAATGGGAAGTACAGGCTTGGTAAGAAGATAGTCTCGGGCACATTCGGTAGGCAGAGTCATTATGTGCTCGAATGTATGCCTACCCTTACCACTCCCCAGGTGACATCTACCTTGGAATCGACATCACCTCCAGCAAAGAAGTGGCCATTAAGCTCGAGCCCGTCAAAGCAAAGCACCCTTAGTTGGAATACCCAAAGTTTACAAGACTCTGGCTGGCAGTGTCGGCGTTTCATTTGCCAGGTGGTGCGGCACAGAGTGTGACTACAACGCAATGGTCTTGGACTTGCTCGGTCCGTCCCTCGAGGACCTCTTCAACTTTTGCAGCTGCAAGTTTAGCCTAAGACTGTGCTGCTGCTGGCTGACCAGTTGGTTCATAAACACATTTTGATCTTCTCCCATCTAATTTACATCTCAAGATCTCTCGTACCAAGCATATTCATTCTCATAATTTCATCCATCGCGACATCAAGCCCGACGACTCCTTGATGGGGATCAGGAAACGAGGCAACCAAGTCAACATTATTGACTTTGGTCTTGCAAAGAAGTACCATGACCCAAAGACTCATCTGCACATCCCATATAGGGAGAACGAGAACCTCACAGGGACCATTCATTATACCTCGATCAACACTCACTTAGTCGCTGAACAGGCCCGCCATGATGACTTGGAGTCCTTGCTTACGTGCTCATGTATTTCCTCCATGGCGCACTTCCCTGGCAGGGCCTCAAGGCTGCCACCAAGAAGCAGAAGTACGATTGTATCATGGAGCAGGAGATGAGTACCCCCACAGACTTGCTGTGCCGCGGCTTCCCTAACAAATTTGGCATATTCCTCAATTACACTCAAGCACTGTGGTTCGATGACAAGCCTGACTACTCCTACCTTCGCAAGCTCTTCTGTGACCTCTTTGTTCACAAGGGCTTCCAGTATGACTACGTCTTTGACTGGAGCATTCAGCGCGGTGCTCCTGAGGATGCTAGCACTGGCACAAGTCAGAAGGCGAGCACTGGCAGAAGAAAAGTGGACTAAGAGGAAGAAGACCACCGTGCCAGTGACAGGATGTAGGTGCCACACCCGGTTTGGCTCTCTGAATCGTTGCTAGGCTTCGTTCGCAGACCCATCAGCTGCAAGCCGATGCTGCTGGCACTGTAGGCCATCAACATGGAGCAACTCGTGGAAGGGAAGGTGATATTTGGTGAAGGGTATGTTCATACTTTTTGATTTGCATGGGGCACGCCCTGGGTGCGACCGAGATTGGGGTCAGAGGGAAGTGGTAAGGTTACTCAGTCGCGATTGGTCAAAGTTTGCAGTGGGGATGGTGGACCTGGTGGGTCGTTCTGCGGTGGAATTGGGGTTACTGTAGGGCACCTCCCACCCTTGTGGCTGGCCCGATGCGTTACTCGTTCTCTGTGATGGTTCAGCGCCTCAAGTCTTGTCGAACCTACAGTTCCGTTCGATGTCCGCTATCGATTCGTCCGTTCCACAGTACAACGGGATCGCCATTGCATCCGAATTGATCATTTTGTATAGCACTGACACTCTTTTCTTTCAAGCTACCCTGATCTCCCTCTGGGGAATGACAAGGATGGCTGTCTATTCCATTCTCACTTTGCCAGACTTATCCCCTTCAGCGCCATCCTCATACAACATATACTACTATATTTGCTTCTTCATGTCCCTTCCATGACCGTATACGCTCTTTTTCGTTCACCCCTGTTTTCCATCATGTGGTTTATTTTTTCATGCATTTGTTGTCCTTCTGTCTCCTCCCCTCACTGGGATAGTCTTTCTGGTGGAGGCGAGTAGGCAGAAGAGGGTGCCAAGTCGAGGTAGCGGTGGGAGATGTGATTAGTTTTATGAAAGAACGAACTCATGTTTTGATATGTCCTACTCACGACTTAGTAGTGTGGTAGAACATTGCATACATACAGTCTAGCAGACTTGAAACTCCAATCCAGAATTCTGATTATCATTGAGTGTCATGTCAATATCCAGATGAGGATTACCATTTTTGGATAATTATGCCTTGAAGTTATAATGTGTGTGACGTCGGGACTTGAATATGTTTCCCTTCAACCACCACTACAGTTGTTACATGTCGATGTCCGATCTCGCACCCAATGCGACAGTTGCCATTCAATGCAGCGCCGTTGTCTTCGATGATAAAGACAGGTGAGCGATCAATGAATGTGCTCACTATCCCCACAAACCATCTGATTCCAGGACAAGCATTGTAGTTGACTGTCGTATCGTATCGATTCTATATGGTGCTGACCTATGTCACCCCACACCGCCAACTTACTAACTGTCTTGTCGACAGTTGGGATTCCTGCATTCTGCGAGTGGCTTTATCACTCATCGATGTACATTTAGGCATCACATCTGTAGGTCGTCCTTGGCTCAGACTTGTCTCTTCCTTCTGACCATCGCCGGCCATGCGGCATGCTCCAGACTCATTGCTGTCCCATTCACGATTGTCCGGGTGCCTCTGACTCACCATTCCCTTCCCCCCAACTGCCAGCCATACGATGTGCACCCGGACTCGTTGCTGTCCCCTTCCCCCCGCCTATAATCACCCTGGACCTCTGTCACTATTCCTTCCTCCCGGTTCACGACCATGCAACATTTTCACGGACTCGTTATCTGCTTCCCTGACTGCTGACTATGCCGCATACCCCTGCAGTCGTTCCTGTCCTCTCTTCCCATGGTTCCTCACTGTGCAGCATACCTTCTGTATTCGCTATCCCTTCCTTCCAGCTGCCAATCATGCTGCATGCCTGGACTTGCTGTACCCTTCCCTCTGACTGCCGACAATGCAGTTACCTTGGCATTTCCTCGTTTCCCTCTTCTCTGTCCAATGGCATCGGTACATGGACCTATCCTAGCAGCGCTCCCACTGTCATTTCGCACTGTACAGAACACCTTGCATCTTTGCTATGAGTCGAATCCCTTTCTCCCTGATTGCCGTCCTACCCTGGGCCAGGCAGCCCGGTGCCGCCACCTTACCCTACCTGGTTCCCTTGGGACGCATTCGGTAATGTATTATGAAACATGATCCATTATCTGATCTAATCCAGACTTGGATACATCAGATCGGGTTGAGCAGCAGATATCTACGAAACTGCATAACTAATTTACCACTCGTAGTAGAATAGTAGTACGGACGAGGTCATAGCGACAAATTTGAAAGGCACTACAATAAAAATACTATTGCAATATGGATTGTGATGTTGCAGCGAAGATAATAGCATTAGACTGATGATAGGGGTGTTGCAATCAATTCCGCACCATTGATGTGCTTGGCAATGGCTTACAATAGCATTGTAATCGTCTGGCCATTGTCAGGCACTCCAATCAGCAGTCAATGACTAACAATAGCATTCCAATCACGTGTTCCTGGCTCGCGGCAACCGACCATTGTCAGGCATTCCAATCGGCAACCCCCAGATTACGATGCCATGCCAATGAAAACTTTACCCATTGGCAGGGCACTAACATACATCATTCATTGTAATTACATACAGTCACGTGTAATGGCCGTAATTTTTTTCTGACATAAAGTCAAAAAACTGACTGCATGACATGTCATTTTCAAATGGCTGCTATTCTATCAATTCCTATCCAAATCACTTGATTCATGGACCAATAGAAAGCCAAGAGTCAGTACCCTATTTCATACACTCATGGTTTAGGGCTAGGGTGAGGGGTTATTGTGTTTAGTCATAACTAATGTAAAACATACAAACATGCAGTCAGTTTTTTGAGCCACTGTACTTCGTAGCACCCTCAGTCAGAATATCAACTTAGTATTACCCTCAACTCTGTACTACCCCTTGAGTCTACTCTATAGCTAAGGCCAAGCCTTAAGCTATCCCCGGCCCCTGTCCCGGACCTCTCCCCAGCTTGCATAAGGGTACAGCACATAAGCTGAGACCAAGGGAGGTAGATCCAACCCCGGACCGGCTTCCCCTTGTGCGCACTCCAACACCGGTCAGTTTCCCACGCTACTGGTCTTGTTCCTGCGCTCCCGGCCTTAAGTCTGGTCCTCCAGACTTAGCCCCTGACCTCTGGCCTTAACTCCGGTCTAACCAGACTTGGCCCCTGTCTCCTGGCCTTGATTCTGGCCACTCGGACTTGGCCCCTGTCACCCGGTCTTGAAGCCTGGTCACCCAAGGGTAAACCTGTACTTCACAGATGGCTGGCACCCAAGTGACATCTTTCACGCATCCAATCCTTCCCATGCACACCATAATACCTATCAATGACATCCAGGTGGACGCCTTCACAGTCATCCCTGTATACACCAAATTGTGTTTGGCCTAAGAAGCAAAGGTCCTGAAAAATAAATAAATTAGGTAGAGGACTTGTGTCATGTACAATAACATATGTTAGGTGACTTGTTGTTGGTGTCCAGGCCACTGATTGGATGGCAGTTCCATTCTTGCCGGAAATCGAGGCAGTCAGCGTTCACAGCATCGAGAAAAAGGCTATGCAAGAGCCATAAGTGGTTGGGGTTCTGATAGTCGAGCATGTGATGATTTTCGAGCCACATAAAAAAGGCCCACCAATGGCAGGCAAATTGTGTCCTGACTTCGACCCACAGGCATTCAATACATGTGTTGTGTGTTGATCTGATATATCATCATTTGTTACCTGAAATGTACACAGTTGACTGAACTACTTACAAGCCCCACATGAAAGATGCACAATGAGAACCATTTTTCATTATCATGTAGGTGGTGACCTCAATGTTTTCGCCTCCCCGATCTCCCCTAGTGTGTGATGGTATCCCATACTCAGCAGTAGCACACTTGAATAAATCAAGGATGGTCAACAAGCGGTCATTGTTGCTTGCTTGAAGTCCTGTAACCTGATGAATAGCAAAGCATTAGAATGCCATCCATGATGAGCTGATTTTACAGACCATTCAACAAAATCCATCTACAAAGCTGTGTATTACAATCCCCCATCAAATGAGCTTGTGATGGCCATCAATATGCCAAATGGCATTTGGCTGCTTCACATAGTATTTGCACTGTCTCTTTACCTGCCGATCATGAAGGACTTGCCCAATATGATCAACCCTGCAAAGAGAATGAAGCACCCAGTGATACTGTAGGTGATATCCTAGACCATGCAAGTGACCTATTACATAGCATAGGCCAGATTCTGGATGGCATGCTTTGAAATCAGTAATGACCTGATCAAGTTCTACATTGCTCAGAACTGAATAATGGTGCTCAACACCATGCTGCTTCATGTATGAGCAAAGCATGTTCCTGTGCACCCCTAGGACTTGTGCGAGTTCTGTGAGTGGGATATTCTGGAAACTTGAAATGGCCTCCTTGAGAAAATCAAGATCAATCATTTTGCATGGGCATCCCCAATTCCCAGTACAAAGGATACTAATAGGCCGTGGTATGCAAATGTCCTCCACCCTGTGATGGGTTGATATATCAGTTACTAGATGGGAATGGAGAACTTACTGATTCTGCCCATTTTTGCAGTAATGTGACAACACAATGAATAAATTCCCAAAGTGAGTTGCTACATCCACTAGCCATCCATCCAGGTCCAATGACACCTGATCATGCTCAATGGCCAGGAGAAGTGGGATTGCATCACCCTCAATCGCAGCAAGATGGAACCTGAGCTGAAGGGGGTCCATTTCTTCTTGGTTGAGGACTCAGATAATACTCTGGTAAGTATCAGAAAGTGCATCATGCGCCAGAAGCAGGTTAGGAGAGAGCTCAACTTGTGGGAGTGGCGGTATAATTCATGGAGAGCATGGGAAAGTGACTGAAGCTTTTAGGAGACTTTGAAAACATATAAAAAATCTGTAATACTACAACACACAGCACTCCAATATACATGATACTGTAGAGATAGTATGTGGCTGACACACTGAACACTCTGATAGCAATGATACTATAATATAGCTGCATGAAATGCCAAAAATGCGAAAACCTCCTGGTCTGCATTCTGTGTATGCACTGCAAGACTGAAGCAGAGTCCAGCAAAGTTGTAACACATCTATGCAATGGGCACTCAGTGGACAGGTTGGACAATAGAAAGATGGTATAGAGAGGTGTGAAATGACAGTAGCAATCTAACCATGCACATATATTGATCATTTCATGACTGTATGTTGTAGTATTACAGATTTTTTATATGTTTTCAAAGTCTCCTAAAAGCTTCGGTCACTTTCCCACGCTCTTCAGAACTCATTTTCTTTCCTGCTCCTCCAATCCTGAATGGATGGACTTGGAATTCTGGATAATTGTAGACCTACTGGAGAAGAGTCATTCCAAGGTATTACATCACAAGTTATCCATACAGGAGTCCTGTGATGACCATATCAGAAAAAACCAAAAAAAGCGGCCTGACACCTCATCCTTCAACTAAACTACCCAAGCCCTTCTAATTAGACATTGTACTGTATACCCTCCATAGTCCCAATGCATTAGGAAATCCAGAAATGACAAGTATACTAGCCTGCACCCCATACAGTGTGGAGGAGGAGAACTAATTATATCTCTGCAAGGGCTGGTGCTGATGCCTTGGGATTTTGATACATTGTAGATGTATGTTAAGGCTGCCTGGGGACACAATCCACATGTTCATATGTCAAGAATTGCAAAAATGCGGACAGAGTTCGCATTTTACCCCTATTTATTTTGGCATCCTTCCAGGGCACTTAACTGGATCAAAATTGCATGTGTATCTATGAAATAACATACAAACATTCCATTGGAACTCAGTAGAACATCTCACAAGGCAGGGAGAGTGTGTGGTGAAGCAGAAAAAGCCAGGGGAGAGCAGGGTATTCAGTCCGCTTTTTTGATTACATAATCACAAAGAAGTGCAGGTCAGATCTGAGATCTCAGGGCCCACAGATCTCAGATTCATTAACAATGACACTTCTCGATTACATAATCATTCAGATGCACAGGTTACTATGTTACTATGATAAAAATATATCTTCAGAGGTTGCTGAGAGGCTCTTGAGATGGTTGGGTGAGGCTCTTGAGAGGCTCCCAAGATGGTTGAGTCACTGAATGTCTGTAACAAGTTGCCACATATTGATTATGCAATCACTCAGAAGCCATGGGATGCCATATTGGAATGATAAATCTGTATCTATGGAGGTTGGTGAGAGGCTCTCAAGATGGTTGAGTGAGGGTCAACAGAGGGATAATCAGTAGCACTGTCCATCAGAAACACAGGGAATAGGGGTAAATTACCCTATTTCACTTATGTTGCAGAAGACATATCCAGATTTGGCAGGGGAGGGGTGGATCACTTCAAGAAGCATAACTATAATTAGATACATCTGGGAACCACTGCTGGAGGTAGGGTCTGTTAGATACATTGTTGCTGTCACAAAATATATATCTAACAGACCACCATCCCTCCAAAAAACTGCTGCCTGAGGTGATAAATTACTAACCATGGCCACACGGGGGACTTGCAGGGGCTTGCTTGCACCCCAATTACGACAACCAGACCCCAGAACGGACTGCTACCGACAAGCCAATTTACGGATTCTTCCGTGTCTCTGCAACAACCATATCATCACGTAACTGAGACTCACTGAGCCTATCTCATGACCAGTATGAAGACAGAGGTAGTGCGAAGGTCTCGCTCACAGAGTTATTACGGTCAACGCGACCACCCCAACGGAGTCCTAGATAGTCTTGCTAGACTGACCGCCGCACAGGGATGATAGGACAAGTCTATTGGTGCGCAACGGTTTAATTTCATTCCACGCCACTTCGGGGAAGGTGCCTTCACAGAGTGCGGGGCCGAATACAACCAGCTAATTCGGGAGGTGACTGCCCATCTCGCACGGCACTGGCGTTTGTACTTTGGAAGCGCGGGACCAGACAACGGTTCTCGCAACTGATAACGACCATCAACTTCATCGCTTTATCGCATCTTTATACTGGATATATAAAACAACACCCATACCCAGCATCCATCCGACTGGGTGATAGCGGAATACGTAACGTTCGAGATTGATAATATTGGTATTGCATGCATGCGGGTACGAATGCGACAATCTGCGCGATGAAAGCCTATATATACGAAGTGGAGCAAAATTCCACCAGTCACTGCGACGCGTCATTATCGTCGCACAAGCAGAGCTGCTCACTCTGTCTTCTCTTTCAATGGTATCGTTTCCTTCCCAACCGTGGTAACTGCTCCAGGGACATCGCCCAGCCGGTTCCCGACTTTGACTTGCTGCCCAGGCTTGACGGCGAACTCGAACGTCTTGGGTGCCTCGAACACGAGAACGATCGTACTGCCGAGGCAGAAGCCTCCCATTTCTTGGGCAGCGGTCAGAGGTTGACCGTTCAGTAATAGGGATGCCGCCGAATACACGGCTTCGTTATATGTGCCTGGTGGCGGTGGTCGGCCACGGACGTTCGTACGCAGTGCCTGCAAGAAGTGATCAACGAAGCCAATTTGAGTGAGAAAGAAAATCCTTCGTACAGTATCGAAATTAATCTTGATGCTGCCGACATTAGTTGCACCAACGGGTATCATGCTGAAAAAACCATATCGCCATCTACCGAGTAAAGTAACCCTCTCATTGAGTACGAAGAGGTTCTGCAACCGCTTGGCCATGTACGGCGAGACGGAGAACAGTTCACCTGACAACTGTTGTTCATCGCGGAACTGATATGATGGATGCTATGCACATACCAACAAAGTGCCTGCGCTTTTCTACGACCCAAGCTGTTGGACTGTGGAAACGATGGTAGTCACCGGGGGCAAGGTAGATCACCGTAAAGTAGAGAGCATTGCCTGGTTTGACGGCAGTGCCGGACGCGCTACGCCTGCGTTCCATGAGGAACGGACGCACACCCAATTCACGCGCGACAGAAGCATCGTGCGCAAGGGTCTCCTGCAGAGTGCCTTCTTGCGTAACAGATGCATCAATCTGAGTACCATGTTTTCGGGGGGTGATTGTCTCGTTGTCGGAATCTGCACTGGAATCGTTTAGAGTTGGAGTCGTCGAGCCGGAGGAGTTTGCAGATGAAGAACCCAAGAGCTCATCTAGGCTGTAATCTATTCCATTGACGTTGGCGAATTCGCGTTCGTCTACGACGGACATGTCACGACGGGGGAATTCGACGATTGTTGACATTGGAGAAACGGGACTGCCAGGGCTGGATTTTTCTACGCCAAGAAGTGCATCAAGGGAATATGTCATTCCCTTCACCTGTTCCACGCGCAGACCATCTATTTCGCCGAGATGGAGAACTGTTCCGTCCGCGGGACTAACCTGGAGATGAGGTTGATAACGATATTTCAAGGGTGATACGAGTGTAGGATGGTGGTACACTTACTAATACCGAGTTATCTACCGGACGAGCGCCAGGTTTGAGCTTGCGATAGAAAAAGTCCCCTAGACTGGCGTACTGGGTGAGGTCGTCGGGCTCAATTTCATCCAAGTTACAACCAAACATATAAGCGTATAACCGAAAACCGTAAGGGCGAACCCAAATGGGCAGTTCGAAAGAATTCAGGTAACCCCATACTCGAGACATGTTGCGGAGCGGTAGTGCACCCAATACGTGAACCTAAGTAACGTTTGATGAGAACGGGCATAAGCATTTAGAAGAAAGAGTTGCGAACCTGCCAAGGGCCTCTAAGTCTAATAACCTCGTGACCGTCTTCGTCTACATCGACCTCTCTCTCTGCACGTGCCACTTTCTTGCGATACTGGATCATGACGAGTAGAAGAGCACCGACCGCCAAGGGTAGGGGGTACCATTTTGTGGGTGTCCGAGTCCATGCTGATACGAATTGTTCTAATGAAAATCGAGTATTAGAACAAGACACGCGAGCGCCCTCAATGACGTACTGTAGATGGGAGCAGCGGATGTGCCGGGGACCTGTTGTGACGACTCGGGGGGGATCGCATTTCTGGTAGAAGTAACAAGTGACCTTCGGAATGCGCTGCCCTTGATGGACCGTACTGTGCCAGATAGACTGATCCTGCGTTTTACGAACACCCTGGAGAAGATTGCGGAAGAAGTATTGGCTGCGGCACTAGTTGTAGATTGGATGACATGCGAGGCAGCCTGCAAGGGCCTCTTCCCTTTGACAATGGCCTTGTAGAACATTTAGGAAGACGTTGACATGAAAATTCGTAGCAACTGAACCGTACAGCGAGATTCCGCGCAGCTGAAATACAGTTACAGTTTCAGACGGGAGTCCTGCTGAGGTCACTGGCTCGGCCGATTAATAGCCAGTCGCCACATCCCAAAAAGGCAAGGGCCTCCAGAAACAACAAGGACAAACAAAGCAGCACGCCATTTCGTGATCACACGACCTGGCCAGTCGACCGGGCGTTGCTTATCTCCTGTAAACCTAATCAACCATTCCCTTGTCAAGCCGTCCCTAATCCTGTAGCTTATATATAGGACCTGCGGACGATGTGCCGCGTTAAATGCACTGGAAATACCCTTTTTTGGAAATCGCATTAGTCAGCTGCCTCCACAATCTGCGAATCCGCGAGGCGACGTTTCTTTGTCTGGACACACCACCATGGGTAATGATGGAGGCAGCATCCCTGACAGGCGCGACCTTGTGAAGAACAAGCCAAAGGCCGAACAAGCCGACAAGGCGAATCAGATTCGCGCGCTTTGGTTCTTCTGCGCCCTTTCAAAGGTTCGTTTTCGGTCTTCTATCGCTGCAGTATGCTGACAGAACCCTATACAGCGGGCTCTTCAGGAGCCAGTCGTCTCTTGTGCTCTTGGGAAACTCTATAACAAAGACGCCCTTATCGAGTACCTACTGGACAAGTCGGCCTATGGAGACGGAGAAGAGATATGCGGACATATCCGCTCGCTAAAGGTGCGCAGTCTAGCGTGCTCTACGCGCTCCACAGCTCGTGTGCTAATGAAATGACGACAGGATGTGAAAACGTTGAAACTAACTCCGAGATCTCCTCCACCATCCCCAGGTTCTGATGTCGCTAAATTTGTCTGCCCACTTAATCTGAAAGAGATGAATGGTGCCTACCCTTTTGTATACATCCACACCTGTGGGTGCGTGTTCTCCCAATCCGGTCTTAGGACGGTCATTGGATCCACTCCAACCTCGAAATCTCTATCCAACGACGAGGACTCTAGGGTCGTCAACGAGCAACTCGACGTCTGTCCGCAGTGCGCTACCAAGTTCTCAAGGACCACGGACGTTATCACTGTCAATCCTTCCAAAGAAGAGGAGGAGCGCATGCAGACCGTGATGGAACTCCGGCGTTCTCGGGAACCTGTAAAGTCGAAATCTAAGAAGCGCAAGGCCAATGCCGAAGGTGCTGTCGAAGACAAGTCGGCCGTCGCCAAGAAAATGAAAGAGTCCACAAATAATAGTCACTCGCCCTCACCAGCACTTGTCATCAACCCTGCCGTTGCTGCTGGATCCAAGGCACTTGCTAGCTCGCTCCTCGCAGAGGAGGCTAAGCGAAAAGCTGGTATGAGCGATGCAGTGAAGTCGCTTTATCGTTCCAAATTCGATAAACCCAAGAAGGAAACATTCACTACGATGGGCACGTTTACGAGAGTAAGTCCTTGACTGATTTCCTCAACTTCACCGATCTAATGTTCATCGCAGTACGCATAATACTACGGTTCCTTGCCTTTTGTCGGACATGGCTGATTGGGTTCTCTCTCTGTACTTTCACTCCTGTATGTACTATATCTACATAATTTATACTATCCTACTATCCTTTCTTCTGAAGGCTGCGGTCTGTGCTGCGTTTTCTGGCGCACCGTTGCAAAAAGTTAGAGCCTTACAGACGTCCGAGATTCCCGCGTTCCAGGGCCGATGCATGCACGTTTTCCTGGGCCTACTCCGAAAAATGGAGCTTGTCAAAACCTTGTGCTGATCTGTCAAAGGGGCAGGTTGTTTGGTTGACAGCGAAAGGTGAAATCCGCTCCCAACTCTTGGTAGGTGAACTCGGTCTTCGGAAGCTTAGGAAAATGGGTACTTTCTCCAGTACCCGGGTGCCTACGAAGTATGGAAGGTTGCTTGCCCGCTGCTTCCGCACAATGTGTGTATCAAGATGGTGTCCTGATGTGTGGACAAAGCAAAAGCGAATACGAGCCCGAAAAAAATTATGACGAGGATGCGTCAGGGCACCACATTGCCCGCTGGTCCTGCCGGTCTGGAAGAACAACCTCGAGTTTTATATTTCTTTGGCTTCCCGGGCACTCCACCAAAGACGACTTGGGAGACAGGTACCTGTGATGGGCTTCCGCAGTGCCGAAGTTCGTTTATATCATGGTCCTTGGGTCCCGTATGAGGACGAAGCTGCCCCATGGTCAAGAGGAAATGATTGTCTTCTGTTGAGTCTTTGGTCTGCAGGAGAGATTAAAGCCCACTCAACATCAACACTTTGCTTTTTGCAGTGTTGCAACACGCGATCATAACAATTTACACAACTTGCCGAAATTTACAATCAACTGGTACGGCTGGCCTATTGAATACCCGTCTTCAGTCTTCCCGTCAAAGTGTGTCTTGAATGTTCGCACATGCACTTCTTTGGGCTGGTTGCGCTCAGAGGCACCCGGAGGGTTTTTGGTGCTTATACTAGGCAGTACAGGCAGCCGCCTGCAAATACGTTGGACGTTGCGGAGGTATGGGGCCTATGCCTAGGTGAGGACTCCATACTAATTTATCTGCTAAGTTCGTGACTCCAGAAAAGTCCTGTGCGTCATTACCACATTAGCATCACTTGCAAAGCACAACGCTGGTCAATCTTCAGCAAATGCATACTAGTCTGTGTGTGAGGCTAGTAGTGTCTGGCGGCCAAGATCAAGTCGAGATGACGAACCAAGTGTGGCCGGAATGGTTATAAACAAGTTCCAGACCAGATGACTGGCCCTGGCCAGTATCAACGCAGCGGACGAAACCTCTTCCCAGACCTGGACTAGGACGGGAATACATACTTTGCTTTGCCATCTCGCTGGAGCTGATCTATGTGCGTCGCATTGTCAGTTTGTCACTGTAGGATATGATTAACAATAGTGCCGTGCCGCCGGAAGAGAGCACGGACAACAAATCTCATCGATCGTGACGACGGCACATGCAGCTTGCACTCTAGCACAAATGGACAGGTAGAGTACACTCTGCCCTCAAGCCGTGGCATCAAGTATCGACCAAGAGACCAGCGCAAGATCGGGACTAAATTTACAGCTACTCACACTCACACGCACCCCTCGTCCTTCCAGCGTCTGTACTTGCCTTTGCAATGAGGTTGACTCTGTAGTTCTTTAGCGTAGATGATCTCGCTAACGTATGGTATCTAATTCGCTCCTTTATGCTGCTTCATGCGAAACCTAACATGTCACAGTTCGGCTTGTAGAAGGTCGCTTTCGGTTACTGAGTATGTATATTACCGAAAATCACGAGTTGTCCAAGTAATACCCAGCTGACACCGAGCAGCGCTGTATAAGTCAGCGGAGCGCCCTCGTCAGTCAATGCATCCACGAGCGGATTGAATTGTGCGTTGGAAACGAGATTCGAGGACTCAATGTCAGTAGGACTCAACGCGGAGGCGAAAAAACTTGCTCATTGGATGTAGCGAAAGAATCGCGGATGGAGGGTGGAGGTTTGAGAGAAACATCGTGATTCGATTGGGAATGAGGTTGGGACAGGTAGATGGCATCTTTACGAATTTAGAAGGCTAATTAGGGGTAATGGTTACCGGCCAACCTTATCGAACATACCACGCCAACGAACAACGAACAGAAACGCTAGTCTCGAGTGGTGTGAATGCTTCCCAAACGTCTGGATAGTAACTTGCCAGGCCTGGCTTCAAAGCCGAGCCAAGCCCTGTGGGGCGGGGCCCTTAGGTCGGACTGTGGGGCTCAACAACTATACGGTAACGACGTTAATTGCAATCCCATAATCCTCAGCTATCCAGCTCATCGGGGCCACCGTGCTCAACGGCGGAGCAAAGTAGATGCTTATTTTGCCAAACAGCCGCTGGAAAACGTGAGGGCACAACGTAAACAGCGACATGCACGCTCTGTTCCTGGGTGAAAAATATACCAGGCAGACGAGCTACATGATTCAGTGGTATACAACTTCAGAATTTATATTGGGTTGTCGGTGCGTACCAGCAAAAGCTCAGTTGATTAGTCAAAGACAGTGCTGGCGGCGCGTGCGATGAGTGGGACAGAAACGAATTCCATGCAGCACCAGAGCTGGTGTGCCTTGCAATTGCACCCGCTACAGCCACTGAAGATTAGAATTGGCCTCATTCATCAACCGACTCACCATCCCCCCAAAAAAAACCATACGCGTCCCATTTTTCAATCAAACGCAGAGAAATCATGATCTCATGCTCTTGTATGGAGATGTGGAAAGTTACTTGCCCCTGTCGTGTCCGTAAGCTCTCACCATGTTGTTGCTTCTCGCATTCAATTTGCTTTCTTGGGGTTGTTTGTAGTTGTATGTGCAGCGCGGAGCTGACTCCATGTGGAACATCCACACTATTATTTTTCATTGTGACGATGGTGCTTTCGGGGAAATCATCGACTCGACTCAACTCTCAATTATGCCTTTGCCACGACTTCAGAACCGGCATATGTAACCCTCAGGCCATTTTGACCGGCAACGGGAACGCTACGATGTCTGGCCCAGCTGTTGAGTCTTAACTGTCATGCATGCGCCCATGGCATATGGTGGTCGTGCACTCCACAGCGTAATAACTGGCATGTTTCCGCGCAATGTGTGTATAAAGATGGTGTCCCGAAGGATGGACGAAGCAAGAGCAGGTACGATCCTAAAGAAAATTCCCTCAGAAATACGATGAGGATGTGTCAAGACACCACATCGCTTGTCAGCCTGGTTGACTTAATGAGCAGCCTCGAGATTTATATTTCGAGCCTGGGAGTTTTTCTGCGCATACAGTGCCGTTGTCCTCCCCGACGCGGATTCACATGACAAACTGGCCACCTTTTTTTTTGGCTTCTCGAGTGCTCCACTAAAGACGACTTGGAAGACAGGTGCCTGTGATAACCTTTCTCAGTAGCCGAAGTACCTTCTTATTATGGTTTTTGCATCCCGTACGCTGACGAAGTCTGCTCACAGTCGGGAGGGAATGGTTGTCTTCTGTGGAGTCTTTGGTCTGCGGGGGAGATTAAAGCCCACTCAACACCAACGCTGCTTCCTTTTTAATGTTGCAACACACGATCAAAACGATCTGACAGCGACTCTCGCATTACACAACTTTCCGAAATTTGCAGTTAACTGGCACGGCTGACGAACGTTGGTATCTCTTGACGAGGCAATTGATGGACCTATCGATGGGAGACTGGTAAGTGCCTATCGAATATCCATCTTCAGTCTTCCCGTTAGAGTATGTCAATAATGATAATGTTTACAGGTGCACTTCTTCGGGCTTGTTGCGCTCAGAGGGGCCCGGAGGGCTTTTGGTACTTTTTGAGTCATCTATAGGGTATTACAGGAACTCGCGTACTCGTGTGGGCAGTGTAGCGTGGAACAGTTGTGCAAAGTGCGTAGATGCAACGCCATAAAATTGTCCAGGGAGGATTTGTAATGGATTACAGACATCCGAACAGGCAGTGCAGGCTGGCGCCTACAAACCCATTGAACATTGCGGAGCTACGAAGCCCGTGCCTAGGTGAGGACTTCACACTGGTTCATATGCTAAGTTCATCGCTCCGGAAAAGTCCTGTGCGTCATCGCCACATTAGAGTGGCTTGCAAAGCGTGATGCTGTTCAATCTTCAGCAGATGCGTACTAGTCCGCGTGCGAGGATAGTAGTGTCCGGCAGTCAAGATCAAGTCGAGATAACGAACCAGTTGTGGCTGGAATGGTTATAAACAACACCATTGCTCCAGACCAGATGGCTTGCCCTGGCCGGTACCAGCCTGGCGGACAAAACCTCTTTCCAGACCTGGACTAGGACGAGAATAAATACTTGGCTTTGCCATCTCGCCGAAGCTGACTTATGTGTGCCACATTGTCATGGTCAGTTTGTCACTGAGATATATTTGACAATGGCACCATGCCGTCGGAAGAGAGGACAGTAAATCTCGTCAATCTCGACGACGGCACATGCGGCTTGCACCCTGGCATAAATGAATGGGTAGAGTGCACTCCGCCTTCTTATGTTGCATTAACTACTCAGTTGCCGCCGATGATAATTCCCATCTTTCCACCGGTCTGAGAGTACCCCTGACGGGATAGGAGCGCTCACATGTGTCACAAGGTCCTCCTCGGCGCCCAAGTTTCATCCTGCTTTTATTAATGGACATACTGGGCTGTCAATGGCAGTTCAATGCCATAGCCTCACCATGTAAGTGCATACATGGGCGGAGAAAATGATGTGGATCGGGATTCCAAAAATAAATATCGGATACTCGCGGACATCGAAACAAGCTGACAGGTTTTCCAGATACAATGGTCCTTGTAAACAAGGTGATATGGGGGACCAGTGCTACTCTGCGTTAGCGTATTGGCCCTTGAGGACTCACGTGAGGCAAAGATAATTACCGTCTATGGTTCGGCAAACCTCAATGACCTTATCCCTTTTCTCGTTATGACCAATCCCATTTTAGACCGCATCCTTGATTCCGTGCAGTACCACAAAATCCCATGTGTCAAGCGAGATGCGTCGGGTTGGATACCGACAGTTACGAGGACGAAGTCCTCGCAGTTGTTCAAAGATAATGCCGTACTACTCTGTATGTCACAATTTGCTAAGACCCAACACGGCACTCAGTGTCACCAGACGCAAGGATTCCATCGCCTCTCACTGGCACCCCGTTGACTCATCTGGCGAAGACTCTCAAAGTAGTGAGCCTTTACCGGATCTCTGAAGCACCGCATCAAGTACAGTGCATGCGGTCAGCTACATCCCCCTCAATATAATTCCGCCGTAATCCACTCTCACACCCACAGCAGCGGCTTGAAGCTTGAGCCTGTTCGAGCGTATGATGCTGTCAGTAAAGCTCGGTGTCTTGCTATTGCATGATCAGATCTTCAGATCTCACCTTGACTTTGTAGTGTAAGAGTTCAAGGACAACAACTCGAACAATTTTAATGGTAATTCCCGAGACAATAATCATTTCGAAAGGTGTCGGAAAAAACTGTGGCACTCTACGCGGTATTGCGAGGGGAGCTACGTTCACATATATATATCTAATTGCGCCAAGAACAAGGTTCCATGCGGCCTCTTCAATTACAAGTCACTTGCATTGCCTCACTCGCCAACCTCTGCCTCCATCATCGCTCTCAGTACGTTTACGTCCAATCGAGGGACGAAGTCAACCTTACACGGGTAAGGTCTGGAGATAAGCGTGTCGGTGTATGCATCGACATCGATTGGAGCATCCGGTCGCTCAACAATGCGGAAGGACCAAAGGAGGGAGGCCATGGTTATGAAAAGTGAATCGTTCGCGAGATACATACCAGGGCATACCCTTATCAAGACATAAAGCTCAGCATGCCAAGGGAAGATCAGGAAATGAAACGCACCTTCTGCCTTGTCCATAGGCGTAAAACTTCAAGTCAGTTCGGATTCGACCATTATGATCGAGCCAACGTTGAGGATTAAACTTGTCTGGTTCAGGGAATACATCGGGGTCTCGGGATATAGCCCTATTAAGCCTTAATAAGCCATCGTCCTCATGGCAGTTGCGTTTCCTGTATACTAACCAGAGACATCCGTAAATAACAGCGCCGGCAGGTATTAGATACCCGCGCTGAGTACGCAGCAATTAATGCGGAATCCAATGCAACAATTCTGGAAACGCACCCAGATAATGTCCTTGGAGACCCGATGGCCAAAGCCTAATTTCCGGGTTAGATAATACTGCCCTTCACCACGATAGTAAGAACTTACCATGAGGTATCACCGGCCTCCAGCGTGCCGTTTCTAGAATAAATGCTTGTAGCTGCGGAAGTGAGTCAGCATCGTTCCAATTGGGCGCTGGAAAGAGAAATAGTGACACGATCAGGTCGGCGTAGTAAGATATGGCTAGAATCACCAACCTTGGTCTCTGCCGACCACTGCATCGATTTCATTTTGGACACGGAGTTGTGCATCAGGATGGCAAGCGGCGGCTACAATCATACTCATGAGACCGACCGCACTCTGGACGACGGTTGCGGTAAGTGCACGTTCGCGTACAATGAAAGGACCTTTACCGTTTCTGAACCAGCGCCGTACATCGACCCCGCGAGATACGCCATCTCATCTCTGGGCATGCTGTCAAGTTCGTGCTCCAATAGTGTCCGCGCAAATGAAGGCCCACAGTCCGTAGTTTCCTGTTAAGTACGCCAACTCGATAATTGAAGTCGCATTATGTGATGTAGTACTTGCCATTTCCCTCTGTACTCGTGCTAGCTGTTCTCGGAACAATTTAATCTCATAGCGGTGCCACTGTTCTATTTCGCGTCCGTACCAAGGCATGTGCTTGAGAATCGGGACACGATCCACAAGGTATGCCCCCGGACGCATGAGTCGCTGGAAGCGTCCAAGAGCTGTATGAACGCCAATGACCTCTGCATCATCATTAGACGTCGAGGTTGACTTTCCATACGTGACACGAAGAATGACAGAGGCACCATATCTGTGCAACGGCGGTCAGGAAAGACCGCCTTCCGGAAGCAAGATTACTTACCGGAGTGTATGTGTTTGGTGATTTCCTGGGTCATTCAAGACGTCGAGAATGAACCTCCTGGCGTCTTGCATTTGCATAGGCCTGAACTTGGATATAGATTTGGGCTGCAGGTGAGTACTCATGGCTTTCCTCAGCCGACGGTGTCTTTCATTGTTATGCTCGAGTACCATGCGTAGTCCCTTGGAAAGCAATTCGCGGGCGGCGATCGAGTGAGGGCGATCCGCAGTAGAAGCACCATTCTTCTCCATGATCTCAGTAACTGCCTAGATGATACAAGATCCAGATGAGATATCCACACATGCACTGATAATGACACTTACGTCCATGCGACCGACAATGATAGTTACCTGGCTGCCTCGCCGCAAACTGATTACGGGGCCATAGTCATTCACCCAATCTGCGAGGGTACGAGCGATACTGCCCGGGAAAAACTTTGTTATAACCCTGTCATATCAGTTGTGGCCAGCACGTACTCCGCAGGTGGCAAAGGATTCTGCCAGAACCAGCGAGCTGGTGGACCAGGAGGAAGAGGGGGAGAATTCCTGGATGAAGCCCATCGCGTCACCTTGAAAAAGCCGAGTGCTAGAAAGACACCAGCGACAGTCAAATGAACAAGTGAGAATGATTCAAACATCGTGCTTGCGAAAAGAGGGCTCAGGGTTACTCCTACTTATAGATTCAGTGGACGCTTCCATCGGCCTATCAATGCGCCGAACCCAATCGAACAGCTGAATCATGCGCGAAGCGAACCAATCACGTCTGAATTCACGAGAGCACAGCGACCATGAAATTCATAATGGTGAGTTAAAATGGTGAAGTGTGCGGTGGTGCCACGTCGAATCACGGGTGGCACAGGCCAGAATGATCAGCCGGAGCACGCACAGCTACCCCGACTAGTAGGAGCTTGTTTTCTCTGACGTAATGCGATCTCCCCGCATCAGGGCGAAAGAACGCAATACATCAGGGTGGCCGTGGTTCGCCAAGGTGCACGGGTAGTTAATATGTACTTTTCGACTAGGCTATTGATGCACGTCAGAAGTTAGATATGATAACACTTTTTTTTTGCAACGCCCACCGAAATTTCATACCAGCACAGCAGTCAGCGCGCCAATTTAGCCGGTTAGAAAGCTTGTGGACGTATACGACCTTGCCATTTTGGTGAGTTTCGTGCATGCCAAACTGGTACGCAATTCAGTTCACCTGTGATGCCCTGTGCAACGCGCCTACGAAGACGTACCATTTTTTTGCGCTGAAACTAACCTGAAGTGATCGCGCCCGGTTGTAACAAGTCGCAATAACTCACCGGCCTGAGTAAAGTGGCCTGAAAGAGCATATTCCGAGTACCTTCCAGCTCCCCGTTGATTACTAATCATCACTTCCACCGGTCCAGGCATCATGCATCACGAGTTCTCCGCACTTCGCACCGTTGCCATCGTCGAAGCCGGGTATATTCTCTGCCAGTGAATAAGAAACCTCGGCCCTCGGCTCTCCATGTCGCTGGTCTATACCCTCGGGTCTCCAAGTGTAGCCATGGTGTGTTGGTATGGTCTGGATGGCGGGAAACTCCAGGCAAGTGGTACGCCTTTCTAGGTTCCTATTACCCCTGCGAACAGAGCATACTGCTCAGGTTAGTGACACAGAGTTGTAAGTGATATCGGGCAGAACACAAGGCTGACATACGGAGTTGACAGTCAGCATACCGGCGAGAGCGATCACATTCGTGGATATCAGGAAAGGTGAGGCATTGGGGACGCTGTTGAACTTATATCGGTCATCACATTGTGGAAACGTATCGGTTGCTGGTGAAACGAAACGCAGAACGGGAGCAGAGCTAGGTTTGAAAGCTTCCGTGTTCGATCGTCAATCTCATAGCTTGCATATTGTTACACGATACTCTCCAGTCTTCTTGGGCAAAACTGATTCTATTCCTCCTTATACCATATGTTAAGGCCATATGCCTTGAATGGGTGCCCTTAGCCACAGGGGAGTTCACAATTTTGTGATCAACAACAACAGGTGATGGTATTTCCGGACGTTCATTGGAGCTGTGCTACCGGAACGGGAAGGCTTGACGGAGCGTATGAAGACGAATGAAGTGGGTGGAGAGGCACCGCAGCAGATATGCTCGGCGGCTGCATTCATATTACCGACAACGACAACCCTTCCTTGCTATTATCAATAGCCAGTATTCTGTGTAGTGTGTACTAATCAGAGCGTGCACGAGGAGGTAAGGTGGATATAGCTTGTCTGTGCGGTAATAGCGGTCTCCTGGATACATGGAAGGCAGGTGAGTTTCCAGAGGCACCGATGGCTATTACCAATACCTCCGTGACGTGGCAAGCGACGACCTTCACGGAGCGACGTATTTACTATGCATTCTTGAACCCCAGTTTGTTCACGCAGCTACCACCGAACAACGGGCGGTGTGGCAAAGGTGGCCCAAATCGTGGAGATTGGCTGTACATTTGGCAATGGTTGGGTTAAAATCAGGTGTGTCTGTAACGAGGACCGTCGTCTGAGACATCTTTAGCTAGTTGGTTCCCCAGCCCGCGCGATCTTCTATCAGGATCTTTACCTTCAGTTCGCGGCAGAAGCCAAAAGATGCGTCTTGATGCCGTTTCTTGGCTTTATTGTCTGGTGACTGCTCTCTTAAAACTACTGGCCTTCAGAATTTAGAATGTTCCACTCTCACAGTTTTGCATCGCTCAGCTGCACGACTGTAGTCAATGGCGTGCTGTTTGCCAGCTCACCCTCCATCGTCTTGGAGATTCTACGTGCCAATGGATCTTTCCATGTTGGTAGACCTTGGTGGGAGGTGGCGGCTGTCTGGCCCCTCAACGTTTACGGCTGCAAAGAATTGGGGCTTGAGAAGTTTTGCTAACCGTATATGAAGGCAAGATTTTTCTCTGACCTTCCGTCTCCTCTTGTTCCTTTGCCGACCTTGTTCTATGGTGTTCTCCGCTATGTTGTTCTGCTTGGGCACGGTCCTGAGCTTGTCCCATCGCGTATTTAGTTTAGGTTCCCTGTGTTCTGCCCCCCTCAACGGTGGAACAGCAGCTCCCGGCGACCCTTACTGGCTTGAAACCATCAAACATCAAGGAACCTCTGCGTTCAATCCGAACCCAAGCTCGTACCAAGTTTTCCGCAATGTCAAAGACTTTGGCGCCACGGGTAACGGCGTTACTGATGACACTGCCGCAATTAAGTGGGTTACATTCAAACACTTCGTTGTTGGACATATCTCAAGTAAGTTTAGCGCGGCGATGTCTTCAGGAGGACGCTGCGGTGGAGGCACCTGTTCTTCATCTACGTATGTATGTCCGTCATCTTTTTCACATATGATAGTAAGCTAGCTATCCCCAGCGTTACCCCGGCTATCGTCTACTTTCCGCAAGGGTGAGTTTCTGATTGGCTTATTTCGCTATTATTTCGACCATTGCGTAGAACATACTTGGTTTCTTCAGCAATCAACACGTATTACTATACTCAGATGATTGGTGATGCGAGGAACCCACCGACTCTCCTGGCATCCCCCAATTTCTCCGGGTTTGCTGTCATAGGTAAGTAGGCAGCTCTTGATCTTCTGTAGCATGCGTTGACGAACATTCGTAATTTAGACGCTGATCCTTATATTCCCAATGGCTACGGTGCTCAGTGGTTCGTCAATCAAGATAACTTGTAAGAGCTGTGCATTGCTGTCTCCGACTTTCCCAAGTACTTAACATACTTAAGCTATCGTTCGGTGCGGAACTTGATCATCGATTTACGGCAGATTCCCGCTTCGACATCCGCTATCGGCCTGCACTGGCAAGTGTCGCAAGCTACGTCCCTAATTAATGTCGTTGTAGAAATGTCGACCGCCTCAGGCAACAACCATCAAGGTTAGCCCTAATATAGCACTTGATCCCAAAGCAATGAACTGACTTGTTAGGCATGTTTATGGAGAATGGGAGGTGAGATTTCTAATGTTCCGCACGATTGTGATATATAACTGGTGTCATCGTCTTTAAAGTGGTGGTTTTATGGGAGGTGTGTTGCTCATCATTTTTGTGATGCCACCACTCTCAAGCACCGGTCGCAGATATTGTTTTTAATGGAGGTGGCACCTTCCTCTTTTCCACGTAGAAACACCTCATTATGACCCTAATAGGAAAATACGGCATTCAAGTTGGAAACCAGCAGTTTACCATCCGGAACTTGACAGTCAATAATGCCAACATAGGTAATGCGGGCGGTAGCTTCGATTGCACGGCACTGATGAATCACTCTACTAGCTGTATCCGGAATCTGGAATTGGGGTTAGTCATTATATGCAACGTCAGATAGAGTTTGCTTAAAGTTCTATTCAGGTTTTACGTTTCAGGGAGTTACCATCAATAATTGTCAGGTAGGAGTCCCCCACAATGAAGCGGTGCAGCACAGCTGACAATCCATATTAGGTTGGCTTCGACTTGGCTACGGGCGGTACTAACCAATCGACCCAAGTCCGTAGTTCCTCGAGTAACATGCTGTATGCGCTAAAGAAACACCCAGTCTGTCGGTTCTGAGGCTATTATCGATGCTGTGGTAACAAATACTCCCATTTTCGTTCGCACATCCACTGCAAGTAATGGGAAATTGGGAGGCTCACTCGTTTTGAATAACATAAACCTGAACAACGTTCCCATTGCAGTAGGGGTCAATAACGGTCCCACAGTGCTTACCGGTGGTACTGTCACGATTACATCTTGGGGACAAGGGAACGTTTTCACTGGAACCAGTGGCACGCCGACCTTTACGCAGGGGAACATCGTGTCGGCTAACAAGCCATCATCGCTTTTGGATAGCTCCGGTAAAGTATTTGGCAAGTCCCACCCTCAGTATGCAAACTACGCAGCAAGCCAGTTCATCAGCGTCAAGAGTCAGGGCGCCGCTGGCGACGGCCACACGGATGACACAGCAGCGATTCAGAATGTTATCAATCAGGCAAGTAATACTGTTCAGGCAGTTCAGTGGAAAGGGAAGGTGTCGCTGATCATGCTGCGTACAGTACGCTGGATGCATGATTATCTTTTTCGACGCGGGTACCTACTATGTTACGAATACCATCGCCATCCCAGCGGGTACACAAATTGTTGGCGAGGCGTGGTCCGTGATCCTTGCAGGTGGAAGTGCTTTTCAAAATCAGAACAGTCCGAAGGTCGCCATCCAAGCTGGTACTGCCGGCTCCACTGGCTTGATGGAGATCAGTGATATGATCTTATCCACTGCAGGACCCAGTGAGTCAAGTTTGCATAATTCAAATCGCAGTTTAACCATAGGAAACTTAGCCCCTGGTGCCATTTTGCTCGAATGGAACGTCCACGACCCATCAGGACAGCAAGGAGCTGCGGGACTCTGGGATACTCATATTAGGTACGCACCGCTCCCGTTCGACCATGCAGTGGCTAATGTATGGCATACAGGCTCGGAGGAGGTAGGCATTATGATACAGGACGGGTCTCTATTGACGAGCGCCATGCACAGCTGCGGGAACCAATATGCAGGCCAGTCAATGTCCGTCTGGATCAGTGAACACTAACTGCCAGGCGGCCTTCCTCGGCATACACCTCACACCAGGGTCTAGCGCATACTTTGAGGTGCGAACTTCAGTTGGCATTCTTAGAATTTACTGCAAATTTGGCTTGTAGGGTACATGGGTATGGACTGCTGACCACGACCTGGATGCTGGCAACTCAGCACAGATCAGTGTATTCACTGGGCGCGGCGTCCTCTCTCAATCTGCTGGTCCTGTTTGGTTAATCGGTACTGCCTGTAAGTATGATTTCTCTCGAACATGTCAGCCAAATTCTGACAACTCCTTAGCGGAGCACTCTGCGCTTTACCAATACAACTTGGCTAGTGCACAGAACCACTGGATTGGATTTGTGCAAACTGAGACAGTGAGCTTGGCGTTCTCTTTGCAATGTCCTTGACGAACTTGCCACCTATAGCCTTACTATCAACCTGTTCCCGCTGCTCCAGCGCCCTACAGCAGCACGTCCGTTTACAGTGATCCATCGTTTTCTAGCAGCATCAACATGGCATGGGGCATGTGGGTGCAAAACTCATACAATATCATCCTATTTGGTATGCGTCAGTTGGTTCCCACACACCTCTAGCTAACACGGGTTTCAGGCGCTGGCTTTTATAGCTTTTTCCAAGTACGTCCAGAGTTTACCTTGATTCAGCTGGAAAGCTCACCGGATGGTAGAATTACGCGCAAAGTTGCTTGAACACGTGGAGTTGTCAATCCCAGATCTTCAACGTTGATTCAAGTTCGACTATTACGGTTTACAGTCTCTCAACCGTTGGCGCGACATATCAACTCAGCGTGTCGCAAAACGGGATCGTGAATGAGAGTAGTAATCAGGACGGCTTCCAGGAAACACTCACAGTTTGGAGTCAATGAAATCTCTAACATCCGATAAGTAGTTACACGATACACTGTCAATCTACTATGGCAATCACGACTGTAGAACCACTAGAAGCACCCATACTCTTGTACTAATAGTTATAGGTCTATGAGAGGTAGGTTCGACTTAGAGCATCAGCTATGACTAGGTGAGAATGTAGACCAGGAGACAAATGATCTATGTGAGGCTGAGCAGTTGCATGCGCTCTTCCCTTGCGGCATATAGGATGACGAAACGGTGACCATCAGCCTTGCGCTTCGCCACTGCCTCGCGAACTTGATGGGAGTAGGCACTTTGGAGACTGGGCATAGCGGCCACGATGGCTTTCCATGCTTCATCATCATGAATCCAGTTAGAGTTCCGCACCAAGCCATCGAAAACTATGGTGGGCACGTCGACAACAATTGTGGAGATGCCGCTTTGGACGGCGTCGCTCAACTCAGTACTCTTTTCATACGCTGCAGTGCAAGTGAGCGGACTTGCTCAGCTGAACACTTTCATAACTTGGCTTACCTTTGTCAAGTAATATTCTAAGATGCTTGCGCTGCTTCTTTGTGTCAACTGGTAGGACGAGGTGAACATCACTTCCACTGGACGTTCCTCCAGACAATGAAGTGTGCAGGATATCAGGATAGCTAGTAGCCCCTGACGTTGAGGAATCAATGCGCTTCTGCTCCGCGATCTGTTGCTGGAGCCAGCCGACCAAATCCTGCCTCGAGACTGAAGCCGACGTTGAGCGTGCGACAGGAGTCCAGAGAAAAATTGCGTACCCTCGTATTCCGTACCCTTCAAAATACTCTTCACTTTGAAAGCAGTTTGATCTCGACGACCGCTTCGAGACCGAATGTACACCGCGAACCTTCGTCGGTTCAGTAAAGATACGAGCGTTAAGAAAATAGTAAACTCACAGGATCCCTTCTCGTGAGCAGAGATCATTGTGACTCTCGTGATCCACATCTGCGAGATTTGCTTCATACATGATATCAGCGCTTATATTGTTCTGCCACAGAAGCGCGGCAACTTCCAGTCTGTCTTGCAAGTAACCTGGCTGAAACGAGAGGACATAGACATCGCATCTGCGTGGACTCCAGAAACCGAAAGATCTTTGCTCCTTAACTAAGGCCTTCACGGATGTACTCTGATACGCGGCTAAAGCGACTGTTATCTTCTCAAGTGCAATCTGGACAGCAAAAGCACAGATCTGCTCTGACTTGGATTTCGGAGCGGCATATTGCTTGATGAGATTATCATATCTAAAGACAAGGACTCAGTAAAGCATTACGTTGGAAAGAAACTCCACGTACCTCCCCGCTGCTGCAAGGACATCTAGTCTTCTGGTGCGTCGTACAACTTCCAGCCGGAACCCTTCTTTGAAATGCATGTGGTGTGTTCCCCACATCAGCGGATGGAAGTAGATCGGCTCGTTAAACCCTGCCGCTGACGCATATCGAATGCATTCCTTAATTTCCTCTGCAGCAGGTTTCATCATAGTCATCAGGGACGGCGCAACTTTCCCGAGCTTTGCGAGTAACCCATCGATATCTTCGTCTGCGTTGTATCCGTGAGCACACCGCCGTCACTCCACAGGGTGCAAAATGATTGACCTATTTCAGCAAGAATCTCCAATTCGTCGGCAGTGCTTCGCAAGAGACCCTTCTTTAACAGTGAGGCGCGTTTTTGAGAAGCCGAAGATTTCGATTGGTTGATGATATCAATCACTGAAGCACGCAATTCTTCTGGGATACGACTCAATGCGAGCTCAACAACTGCTCATAAGTCAGCCATATATCTATAGGAAAGTAAGAAGAAATTCAATACTTCTCGAGTGTGAGATGTGAATTTCATAGGTCTGTGTAAGGTTCGGGAAGCTATAAAGGCAATCATTGAGTAACATGATTAACTCTGCACCACCTGCAACAATGCCACTTGAAATATCTGGCGTGATGATGTCGAGTACAGCGGCTTTCGTAACTCTGGGATGACCAGGCACGGCGCTGGCGGAGATACGTCAGAAGTGGATATTCAGAGGGAGATACAGTACTTACCTAGGGCGGTAGATGTTGGTGATATGAAACCGCTTAATCCTCTGAACGTTATTACGAGCAGCCAACCTTGCAAACGGAACAAGAGCATTGTTGGGTAGACAAACAACTTCACCATGCCGGTCAACATAAGCAGCCTGCGACTGGCTATCTTCTGGACCAGTCGACGGCACCAGAAGTAGAGGTTCCATGTCAACAGCTCCATGTAGGCGGAAGATAGATGACAGCTTGTCTTGCACGATGGTATTCAGGTGGGCATGTTCGGGAATCTCAGCTTCAAGGTCGTAAAGGTAGCTTCTGACCTGATCTCCTGGCTGGTTGAACAACGTAGATAGAACACCTTGGTAGTAGGGTGAGTCTTTCTTTGCTGAAAGGTGCCATTTAGGTCGCAGAGGCAATTCTCAGGAGCGGGCACATACACATCATCCGCAATGCACCCTTGAAATACTCGTCTTCCATTCTTGGGGGCAGAAGCGAACTCTGAGTGAGCTCCAGAGCAGTGGGCCGTTCTGCAGGGTCATGCCGCAGAAGCCACGAGATAACTGGGTACCATTAGCCAACCGCCGCACCAAAAACGAACAGGGGAACATACTCTGCTTTTGGCGCGCTCTATGTTGGTCCCATTCCCGTGGAAAGTACACTTCGGGCTTTCTTAGATCTTCAATGACCGCGATACGCTCAGAACCTGTACTGAACATGTAGTTCATCTCGAAGAATACAATCTGTGAACCTGTTAAGAAAGCAAACAGAACGGGGACGACATCTGTAACTCACTCCCAAACTGTACATGTCGGCTTTGTTGTGGTTGCGGGGTCCCCTTTTCCGAGACAATACCTCAGGTGCGATGTACAACTTGGTTCCCACCTCTGTAAACGAGAATTCAGCGGGAAGTGCAACGTAAGAGGGGTCAAGTACTACCAAGGGTAAAGTCAGAATCCGAGTGCGCTATCTGAGGCGACAAGTCCGAAGGATCCACAGCTGCAAGGCTAGAAGTGGCAAGCCCGAAATCACCAACTAAGAGAAGATTTGAGACGTCGTATGCAGCACCAAATGAAGCACCCGACCTTTGCAGTCGCCTTTGCCATCTAAAAAGAACGACCTCAATAGCCAGAAAGGAAAATACAACGGACCCCTCTCACCGATGAAGATATTCGTTAGTTTGATATCTCTGTGCAACTGCACACCGTAATGTCAGTACATAATGTAGTGAGGAGGGAAGAATATTACGATGCCCATGCTTCCCATGTGTACCAGGGCCTCCAGAATTTGATAGAAAAGGCGCCATGCTTCTTCCTCAGACAAACCTTCTGCAACCCGCTATGAAAAGAACATATTCAGCAAGGACCAAATAAGACGCGTGAATCCAGCATACCTCTTTCAGTGTCTGACGCTCCACAAATTCCTAACGAATTAGATAAGCTGGAGATAATCAGCGGGAACTATACCAAGGCAAACCATCTGAATGTACAAAGTCCGAGGCACCACCGGTGTAGTAGGCGTCACAACGTCCACATCGTCGGAGTATTCCGAAACGAAGAGATTAGCAAACGCATCATCACTATCTTCGTCTTCTTCGTCCTTCTCGTCATTCACCTCTGACCGCGTAAAGTGGATACTCGGGAACGATGACCGACTACCCGAACCATAGTCGTCCAAATCGTCCAGATCGATGCTGAACGGGTCTGAATGTTCACCCCTCCTCTCAAACGAATTCGGGACGGAGGTCCGTCCACCTTCGGTTCCCGAACCAGTGCCCGAATCGTCCTCAGAAGATGGAGCTGTGGAATCTGGCTGGGCAGTTTCAACCCAAGTCGTGTAATAGCGCACGATAAATCGATGCGAGAGCTTGCTAAGTGCATTAACTTCGCGGAAGATTTTCGTGTCGCTCTGGTCAGTGCGAAGCCGAATCTTCTTGACTTCGGACGCTCCATCATTGAAAAGTCCGCCTTTCCTAGAAACAATCCGAACTCACCTGCATATATACGATTGTCAATCTTATTGCGTGCTTTCACAACCGACCCAAATGCCCCTCGTCCCTGGCAGAAAGCACAATAAGGTTGACAGAAGTTCAAATGGGACAAATTCTGTTACCAAGAGTTCAAGTTCCTCCCAGTCCTCCTTCCATCTACTAGCTTGTCTCGTCCTTGGGGGTGCACGGAAATAATCCTTCTCCGGCGACGTCCCGTAAATGCTACCGTTAGCCAAGGGGGTTCTCGGCCCAACCGGAATCGTCGGTGAATGTATCGTCGTGGGAGAGTTCGTCGACAGAGATGCGAGGTCGGCCAACAAACTCAAACATGTCACGCCGCTCTTCTTGCTGGTGGACATCATATTCAGGGCACACGTTTTCAGAATTGGAGATACTGATGCTGAAGTGGATCATCAGATGAAGTACAAACAAAAAGAGTGAGGATGAGCTTTCCTGCTTGTGCGGCTTCTCTTGGATTACGGAATCGAAACATGACGTCTAAACCATGCAACATCTGTAACAATATCACTCCGACGTTATGGATATCACGACCCTTGGTGTACGACAATGGAGACTCGAGGACATCTTTCGAGAGCCTTGAATTCACGGTTATTAAACCATATGCAGATCAGGATAGATGCGTCTCACCAAGCCTCAGGCAAGTCGGGCTCATCATTGGCTAGGACCAAACCAGTGCAGAAAGGATTCGACCGATGGAGATCCTTCAAGCGTTCATAATATCCGACTTTGCCCACCTTGACGAGCTTAGCACCCAAGCGATTTTCTCGAGTAGCCAAAAATACGCAGCAGGTATTCAATCCTGAAGAAGGTAAAGCGATGTTTCCGACAAAATGAATGTGGCTCACCTCTGTGCACTAGATCATGGGAATGCACGGCGTTCAGCGCCGAAAGCATTTGGCCGAGATAGTCCTAAGAGATAGGAGTTTATACGACGACATATAATGAAAGACAATTGGTACGCTACCGAAGCTCTGTCTTCCCGCAGGCAATGGCAATCCTCGAGGACATCTTGCAGAGTAAGTGACGGGCGTTGTTCAGAAAGAACGGCAAGCAGTGGAGGTCCAGTATGAGGAAAAGATAATTTAACGGCCAACACGCTTAACAAGTTCGGGTGATTGACATTCATCAAACGCTGGATTTCTGCCTCAAGTTGCGCAAGCTTCTTCTTCCCTGAAATATTGCGTTCAGTAGGGTGAATGATTACATGAAGGACAGTATTCAATTACCTTGAGTAGACGTGTAGTATTCTGAATTGAACTCGACTGCGTGCACTTCCAAGGGAAGGGTAGCATGAACGTCGTCGCATAAGGGATCCGCCAGATAGGTGATACCCAAACACTCTGAAGGCCCGTGCTTAATTTATAGCCCGCCTTGCTTAGACACGAACGCACCTCGTCGAGGATGAAACATCTTAACAGCATTGAAGCGTATTCCACGAAACTCGACTTCAGTAGGGAACGATTCCGTCAAGGTGTCACCAGCAGAAGGAACCTCCGTAGCGTCTGATTGCGCTCTCCGTCGAGCAGCCTTGTATTGCATTTCTTTAGCCAAAAGGTGCTTCTGAGAATCTGCCTGAATCTTCTCTTGAAGTTGTGCGGCAAGCTGGGCTGCCAGTGCTGATTGGCGTTTAGCTTCCGCCTCTTCTTTCTGGCGGCGTTCCTGTTCAACGTTGTGATCAGAAGGAATTTCATGCAACGGGTGTGCAGCACGTACCTGCTCTTCCTGAGTGGCACGTTTCGTCATCTCAGTAGCAAGGGATCCAGATGGCTCGCTTGGTGGTTTGATACGCTCTGCTATCCATTCTTGGGCTGTTGTGATGATCTAGATGTCAGCGAGAAAGTCATTAGCAAAGTACACCAGGACAGCATGAAAGAGAGCAAACCTGAAAGACCATTTCCGACCCTCGAAGTCTCTGAGCTTCAGCATGGATAACCTTTGGCAACGCAGCTTCCACATCGGGAGTAATGCCGCGCATCGGTTTCTGGACACTAAAGATGGGTGTGGCAAGTGTGGGGTATGTCTTTGGGAATCTGACAGCTTGGTCGGTGACATCGGCGAGGACCTATTGTCAGTTGCTTACTTGATATGAAGATGAAAGAAAACTTTGGATGCATGGTAAGGGTCGGGGTGCACGACTTTGATAATGAATTCTGGGAGCCTGGCAGCTGCCTAACGGTACAATGAGGACGATCACCTCGTCGTCATCAGATCTGATTGGAAGAAACGCGCGCAAATATACCTTCCAAGCTTTCGGTGGAGGTGGTTCGAAGAAATCCTGGTCATAAATCGACTTTAAGGCGGTGATTTCGAGTTGTTGCAGTTCTTCTGTGGTTTCCATCTTGCTCTTCGAACGATGTCGATCCTGAGAAGCAGTCTCGCAATGAATCAAGCCAGTGTGAACATAATTGAGGACCAATTGGACCCCAGCAGCTCACGCAGACATCCGCCTTTGTTCAGAGTGTGTAGGGAAATAATATCAAGTTATAGTGAGATCGCCGATCACTCGAGTCAGCCAGTACTCACAAACCTCAAAGATGTTTGTAGTCGTTTGCCAATCACTATTGACCTCTTTTAATTTATATGTTCTAGCCCGTGTTACATCCTCGTTACATCTATCCAAAAACCCCAAGCTCTAGAGATATATATTTACGAGCAAGTAGTCGCATACGCGCGATAAAGGGACATCCCCTCCTTCCCAGCTCTGAACGAAACGCTGACATTCGCTCCAATAAACACTGCATTTCCCGTAGACAATGCCAGATCACCACCCTCATTTTCCGACATGACTGAGCCAGATCCTCCAGTGATGATTGCGATCGAAGCACTGTCGAAGCTAGGATGTCTTTCGGTACCGTTTTCTGGGATTTTCACGGCAAGCACTCTGAAATCATGTACGGGTGGAACATAAGTGGTGGTGTACGTGCTTCCCGGGAGAGGCTTGGGTTGGACCATATGGCTATCTGCCTTAGCAGCGTTGTATGTGAGTGAATCGATGAGATTTGGGACGTCCTTAGGTTTGGGGGTAAGACCAGCCCTGATCACGTTATCCGAATTCGCCATGCACTCTATGATGTCTTGAGAAGAACCAAAGATGAGCACTTATACATGAGGATATAAACATGAAGTACCTCCAGAAACATAGGCGTGCGGCTCTCCCGCGCCAAGGAATATTGCCTCCCCTGGTTGCAAATCGACCAGGTTGAGCATAAAAGCACAGAAAATGCCGACGTCACCGGGGTGCTGCGAATTCAGAGCCAGAACAAGATCCCTGACGCCGTGCTCGATTCCCGTCTCTCGACCCTCCAGGTAGCGACTGACGAGTTTTGAAAGCTCTTCTTTTACCCGGTCCGCGTCGGCAGTCATGATATCAGCGAAAAAGTCCCTCAGAGCGGCCCTTTCACCCTGTTCCGAAGCACCTTCGAAACGACGCACAACTTCGTCCGGAGCAATAGCTCTGAATTCTGGGACGGCAGCAAGGTATGCCTTGATTTCAGAAGCGGGTGAAAATCCACAGAGTCCGCGGAAAGGCGTCAAGGCAATGGCTATTTCAGGTTTATGATTCGGGTCTAGCGGTTCGAATGAGATAATTGGAGAACGAACTTAGAACTAAGTATGCTCGCCGGTGTAGACACTAGGCTGTTGAGCATGCAGTTTCTCCGCTGTCTTCTTGTCTGGATGCACTTGGATGCTCAACGCCTTCCCAATCGAGAGTACCTTCAAGAGGAAAGGAAGGTTTCCGCCGGTGGTGTCGAACACCGAGGACACACCACCCATCAGTTCCGGGTGCCCGGCAAGGAAGTCCCTCAGCGTCACACCGAAACCGGGAACCCCTGAAGGAGACTTGACATGCGTACCCATCCATAACTGGATCGTAAAGTTAGAGGGTAGAGACAACGCAGCGAGTCGGCTACCCACCTCTGCATAAGGAATTGACTCGCTCAGTGCAAAACCAGGCACTGCCGATTCGGCGAGTTGTGCGACTTTGGAAGACTTTCCTATTTTGCCCCAGCCATATTGTTGAATTGTGGGTACGATCAGAAAGACGGGGCTGGTCGTGGACATCGTAGACGTGGCCGAATGGTTTGATGTCGACGGCGGCGCTGACAGTGCGGAGGAAAGACGGGAGTCATCTTGACGTCATGTCATCATCAGCACTCCCCTGTGAATGGCTGCCTTTGAAGCTCTCGAAGGTGGATCCGGCATTTCGAGTATCTGGCGATAAGGGTTCACCCGACATACTAAATCTATTGAACGTAACTTGCTGTTCTATCAGTCCATCCTACCAAGACCATCCAATCCTATAATACCGGTATTCTACTACATCAGAGCTCTTCTTCGCGTCACCACCCCTGTATGCTTCGCAAAGTATAGTGTCCCTTGAGAGTATCACAAGTTCCGGATGTCCCTCTCGCGGTGTATCATCCGTCCACCGAAAAGCAGTCTCGATACTACTAGACTCTAACGAGTGCGTTGGTCTGAGGGGTATCACTAAATGGAAGATAGCGAGGGAGTCGGCTTCAGAAGGACAGTCTGCTGATGAGCTCGGGTGACGCAAAAGCCGCTCCAGACACTTTTTGATCCAGGTAGCGTGTTCTGTCTCGTACACGATATCTGCGCCGAGGATAACGTCAAATGGCTTGGAGAGAAGGTCGGGAACTGAAGACATGGCCGGGAACTTTGACCAGTCGAGGAAGTGACTGGCGATGGTTATAGCACCATCACTCAAGTTTCCAGGGAAGTTTTTATCGATGTTCGCCTTGAGATTCTGCAAGACCGACGGGTAAAAGTCCGTTGCTACGATGGTCGCCCTGCGATTCTTCCTAGCCGAGGAGGCAATAAGGACTTTGGCGGCGGTCAACCCAACCAGCCCAGTTCCAGCACCCAGTTCGAGTACGCGGAAAGGACGTTCGCCGCCAGTACGATCTTTTCCAATGCGAAAACGGAGACCAAATTGTTCGGGGTGCTCGACGATCATCTCCGCCAATACACATGCCCCACCCCATGTCTGAGCCCCAACACTCCCATAATCTTGATTCTCTATGGGGATATCCATCACACGTATGTCTATCCTCCCTATTTCGTCCGAACCAAAAGAAAAGATGCGTTCTACAGTCCCAGCTGCAGAAACGCCAGCGCATATAGCCAGGAGAGAAGCGGCTTGTTGAATTAAAATCTCAGGATGTATAGGTCCATGAAAAGCGGACGTCGACTCTAATTGGGTGTCCTCGATCGATGCCTGTAAATCCTCCATTCGAGCCACTAATGCAGTGAGCCATCGTATCGCATACGAGCGTTCGAAGGTATCTGATCGGATTAACTGGATATGACTATCGTCGTCGCCGAAACGCCACTTGGCATCGATAGCCAACACGTCTTGATTGCACGTAGGGTTGGAGCGTATCCTTCGAGAACCTCGCACCTCGGGGTTGTACAGGAGTCTGAGGTACGCCAGGGCATCAAGCAACTGCGTCGAGGTATAAGTTGCGGTCTTCGCAATCGACGGGAGGTAAGAAGTGGGCGGTTGGGTTATAACCATGCGGCGTACTAGCGGTCGGGTGTAGCTGTCACATGCAATGGACAAATTCCCGCAAGCAGTCATCGGGGTGTTACGTAATAGATGCGCGGGCCATGTGTAGCTGTTAGCAAACTGTCACATGTCACATGTAACGGACAAGCAGTCGTCCTGGGGTGTTACGTAATACCTCTGTCTGGTCCGCAGCGTCTATAGACAAGCCATCATCGAGGCCACTAAAGATGAACTTCAGTCAGCAATCGTATACCCCGTCCAGCTCACAGGCATCCATGGCGTTGACATACTCCATTCCCTCGCTACCATCCAACTATTCCATCGCCCCCTTCTTATCCCAGGAATCCTCGACGAGCATCACGGACCAAAATTCACCCGAGGCATTCAGGCAGAATATTCAGATCGCCCTTGACCACGTCGCCAGAGTCGACGCGTTTGCTCGCAGTGCCTTGAACGGAATGTAAGTCCGTGTTACTAAAGATGTACTGAAGTAACGCCTCGCCTCCTGACCAACTCGGATCAGCCAGAACGCATACCAGGCAGGAAGTAGCCCAGCGCAGACGGAAGGTGCGGTAACAGTTCGCTACGAGTACTTGATCGATGATGTTGCTATCTACAGCGGACTTGGTCGCTCTCGACCAAACTTTACTTATGCTTGCGGACTTCTTGAAGACCACAGGGCTTGGGGCCTTTCCGGTCCCGCCTTCCGATCCAGGCACCGCATCTGGTCCTCCAACTGAGCAGCACCTCATCGCAGAGATGAACGGAGAAGTTCAGTCTCTTTATGAGAAACTCAAACGTATACAGGAGAGTAGTGGTGTCGTCGCGCAACACCTTTCTATCCTGGATACGAGGCCGAAACCTTGATGCGATGCAACCTTGTTTTACTATCAAGCAGTTCATCAGGCTTGCTCGTGCCTCAGCTATTACGCTCAGAAGTGAGACTGCAGGCGTATCGGGAGAAAAGCCGCCCAATATGTAGCATCAAACATTCCGGGTCCTTTCCATAGTTTCCAATTGATGCCCTGAGATCTCTAGGACGAAATCAATCATTCAAAGTGCATCAAAGACTTTGTTACGCCTTCACAGGCTCGAAGTTTCACTACCTGGTCAAAACTTGGGATCCATTGATCCGCTTACAAGTAATCTGGCATTTGTACTTCTCCAGAAGCAACGAGGAATAAATCGTCGATTTTAGCAGAACTTGAATAAAATGATATTCCGGACAGTATCCGTGCGGAGAACTCGTGTTTCCAACGTGTGGCTGAACAAGTGTCAACCATCGATTGGAGCGGAGCCTGAAGTTGCAGAGCATCGACAGGGAACATCATCTGGCAGCAGCACGGGGAATACCTGTGAGAGGCGAATGGAAGCTTATCAGAGTAACGAGCTATTGAGAGATTCTGAGTAGTACATACGAGATCGTCACCTATATGCAGTTGCAATGAACGAATGTTCTGAAAACTTCCCAGTCCGATCCTAGTCCAAAGGATCCAACAGTAACCACTGGGACGTTGGTCCTTGCGCATGTCTCGCCCAGCACCATCTGCTAGACGCCTAGAACCTGCAGAGGACGAACCACTTCAAATGTCTTTACAGTCAACGCAACAAGCATCCCTGGAACTAGAAGCTCCGCACTTGCAGGCGTCGCGCTTGCTTCAGGTTCTGCCGTACAGCAACCTCAATAACGACGTTGACGGAGGAAATGTTGTCGCCTATACCGCCTATTCTGTGATACGCCGAGCAAGACTGCGCCGATCAAATAAAGGAATAGCAGTGAAGACCAGCTTGTCAATAGACGTCACTGCAATCCAGGTCAAGGCCATTAAAAACACATGTATAGCTTTGCTCACCAGCTCACAGCGTACTCTCTATGAAGTACACATCTGGTCCCATCTCCAACATGAGAACATCATCCCGCTGCTGGGAATAACAACCAACTTCAACCACACGGTATCAATGGTGACAGAGTGGATGGAAGGAGGCAACGCACATGAGTATGTACAAGACGAGGCTGTGGATCCTGGTCCACTGGTATGTCAACGTTAGTATCAATCACGTTTGACAATGACATAGTGCCACAGCTCTTGGATATCGCCCGTGGATTGCATTACCTGCATAGCCTTCATATAGCGCATGGTGATATGAAAGGGGTGCGTCTTAGTCGTGCTAGCGTACGGTTTGAATGACAGGTGCAACGATTTCCAGCCGAATGTGCTAATTTCTGAAGCAAGGAGAGCTCTGATAACCGACTTCGGGTCTTCGTGCCTGACCAATCCGCCACCTAGCCTTCAAGTCGACCCATCTTGTGGTGTCTCGTTACGATGGTTAGCTCCCGAGAGACTGAATACACCTACCCCTACCAGCACTCAAGAGGCTGACGTCTGGGCATTTGGGATGACAGTGCTAGTAGGCATCTGTCCATCGTTCACATTGGAAGTTTAGTACTCACAGTTATTGTATATGTGTTATCTTACTTAGGAATTGTTTTCACGAAAGAATCCCTTTCACGAGGTACGCGTGGAATGGGGTGTCGTGAAGCGTATTGTAGAAGGTCACCTGCCAGATCGTCCAAGCGACGAATCGACTAGTTTCCGTTTGTGCGATAGCTGGTGGAAAATATGCTTAGAATGTTGGGAGTACGACCCAGTGCAGCGCCCTGCCATGAATGATATCATGGCCAGAGTCGAACGGTTACGTGAGGAAACGGGCAGAGCGGATGGTAGGAAGGGCGAGGGGACGGGAGACGAGGGGGCAGGAAGAAGGGTGTGGGTAAGGGTGCAACAGCTTTGGTCATATATTATTTCAGCGGGGGCGTGACAGACGATAACAATACTAAACATTGGGAGCTTCCTATTGGTACAGACATTCCCAGTATGAGACATAAGTTTGAACACAATATAATATGCGTATACATCCCTTCCCATTGTGTCAGCCGCATCTGGGGAGTTTGCTTGATGCTGGCGTAGAGGTTGTGGACGTGATCTAGATGTGGCAGGGACTACGCTGCGAGGTACCCCAGCGGATATTATTTAATGGAGAGTCCAATTGGCAATTGTAATTCCGCAATTAAGCACTGTAATTCCTACTGGTCCCTAATAACAGACACCTCACAAGAACGTTGCCATATAAAGATGCACTTCCACCTTCACAACGGGGAGAAGGGGCCAAGGGAAATTCCCCTTTGCAGCTTTGCTCGAACATGACTGGTTGACCCCCAGGTAGCGAATCCTGTGTGGCGTCCAGGGGAACGAGCGCAAATCAACGTTCAACAACCGGCAAACACCAGCGGCTTGCGAACAAGACCTCCCGAACTCTACTTAGCACGGGAAATTTTCAGCCTTAAAAGGAAATGCCACCCTCAGGTGGGGGGTGGGGGGAATTGGCCCGATAATAACCCTAACCCAACCTAACCATGCCTGACCAACGCCATCGCGGGAACCTGCCGAACCGTGTCCAACTTGAAAATGGATCACCATCGTAAATCCCCAGAATGGCTGGGAACGAGACCATTTTCCAGTAACCCAGCTCATTCAGACCTTAGAGGCATGGGGGGGATATGGTAGCAGGGATAGATGTAGATGTATTCAAATTCCCATGTGCTTGCCATTATACTGAGGCTATGTTTGACTTTACTATCGAGATCTCCCAGTCCTTGAGGGCAAATCATGTCTAATCTATATCTCAGTCAATGACAGCTTGGGTTTCAGAGTACAGTCAGAGTCTCAAATCTATCACCATTACATAATTCTATAGCCTGTCCATAGTCTGTCCGTAGTCTGTCCATAGCCATTGCAGTGCTACCATGAGCACCACTATTAATAAACCATGTTCATCTAACGCGGATAATGCAAATGCGCCTCCCGCAGATGCCTGAGTATGTTTTTTCGTATGACCTTCTTTTCTGTACTGAGAGCGCACCAACGGCAGAGCACTTCGACCTTTGCCGCTATGTTCTTGATTTCATGAATGGTGGCAAAATGCTCTGCACAATTATTGTACGTGACAGGTGCACCGCACAGTCTGCCATCTTCATTCTTCCAGCCACAACATGTGCATGCATTCCGATCCGCGAGTGGGTGTACAATGGACGATTTTATCTGGCTCCGGAATTGGATTTTGGCAGAATGACCTGCACGACGGGTGGAGGTTGGCTCGCTAATACATGGACTTCCCTCCCTTTCCACCCGGTGATGAGCTCTGGTACGACCACTAGCCTGACCTGCTTTAGCTCGGTCAACCATAATTCCAGAAGGAAGATAATCCGCCACTGGCGGCTCGGTGGGTATTGGAAGGATGTTGCCTCCAACGCCTGACGGTCTGTCATGCATACAAAACTCGCTCGGCGATAGTAGGGGTGAGTTTGGGAACAGTGGTATCGATACTGGTGCGTGTAGTTTTACAACCTGGGCATTTGAGTTGGATTGAGATCGGGGTATGGGTGCGATCTAAGATTACGGAAGTGGATTAGTCGAACAGGGCATAAATTGCGAGTGACTCACTTCGATCTGTTGGTTTGGATGCAGATAAGGTTGCCTTGTGAACCAAGCTGGACTTGCCGCCCATTCCACAGGCGTCGGAATGTTCCCACCGTCTAGATAGTCCGAAGGATACGGACCCTGAAGTGGCGGCACGACGGACGACGGCCATGATACGTTTGACAGGGGCGCAAAGAGAGCTGTGGAAGTTGGGCCCATCGTAGGCTCGGTGGTGGCATGATGAGCGAGGGGTGGCTCGCCAAACTTTGAAACGTTCTCATCGTCCTGCGGGTATTCTAATGGGTGTCCCACCGCGCGGGGTAACACAATACTAATGTCCGGTGATGAAAGAGTAACGCTGGGGTTTATGGTATCGTCGGAGGCGCGACCCTGCGCACCCCCGTTGTAATGAGGCGTTACGGCATTAACAAGCGGTGCGTCACGGTGATAACATTGGAAGGAAACCTGGGCTTGAGTAATTGGAACAGGGGCGGTATGATGGAGCAACTGAACAGGTTGATCCTTGACCTGTGTTACAGTAAGAGGCTTGATAAATGTAGTTGTGCCAAAAATTTGGCTCACGATGGATAACCTCTCATCTTCGTCAGCATAAGGTGTTGAAACGGGGTAGTTCGCTTGCGCATGGGGGCTACCCCAAGCCATATCTTGGTACCCCGGTACTGAAGTCGGAGCCTGATGGAGAAGCGAAGAAACCTTCATCTGAATGAGGACCCTCGGCTTGCTTGAGATCGGTGAAACTTACGATGGGTAATGCCCCGTTTTCAGCGACATTGTCCGACGGCATTTCAGCCCATGCAGTCTACGGATGGACGAATCAGTGGACGACGAGATCGACGAATGATGGCTTACACGCTGCAGATAACCAACTTGGAAGACGGGAAAGTCATTGCTAAAGGTGAGAATGAAGGTGGGCCACCAAACCTGGACGGTAGTGGGATGACATTTACGCTGATGGTGAACCGATGCACTCCGCTGCTTGAGGTTGCTGGATGTCATAGCCATGGGCGGGCGCTGCATCATAATCTATGTGGTCGAGGTGACAATTCTGTGGGCAACGGAGGATCTGAGGAACTCGTATTGTCAAGTCGCTCGACATTGCAAGTGGGGGTGTTATCGACGAGGAAGATGTGATGTAGTGTGTGTTTGAGGATAGACTGGATAAAACGAAACGTCGCAAGGGAGGCAAGCGATCAGAATGGGGGTCTGTATTTCAGAGTGGCAACAACAATAAAAGTGCGGTCGTTGGAGGAGGTTCCTAGATGCCAAGCCGTAGCCATAGGATTCATGACGCAGAGGAAACATGTTTTACGGATCAACTGAACGTCCCCAGGGACTGAGATAGTGATAGTGATCAATGAATATTGAATTGTAACGTCGTGTTATGATGCACCATCTGTAACATTATGTAATCCACAAGTCTTTCTGAAGTTGCGGGCCGAACTTCGGTGATGTACTACCAAAGTCGTGCAACCACCTGTTTCTTTTATTTGTTTAATGTTGCAGGTCCTGTGTCATAGTCGTGACTCATTGTGGAAAAGTGTGAAGTGTGGCCTCATATCATGGTGTGCACATATGCATGCACTGCAGACGATGAGGTGGCGGGTAGACTGTGAAAGTTTGGCTGAGCACCGACATTTGGCACTGCTCACATGGGCGGGGTCGTGAGGAAGCTAGGATCTCACAGTCATATTTCGCTGCCAAGGAAGTTCCAGTACGTTCGTTCATTTCTGATAAGCTTCTCATGGTTGGCACCTCCGAACGCCGCTGTGCTCTCACTTCGGGGGCTGCACTTTTCGGATCGTCTGGACAGAGCAAACATCCCAATGCCTTTAGAATGGACAGAAAGTCCAGCTTGGTCTACAAGCCAGCCCCATCTGCGTCCTAAAGAAAAAACGCCTGCCTATTACGATGCTCTCAAGCGGGTTTGAAAACACATCTGACAGAATCATACCCTGCAACGTTGGTGCGCTGGCACCGCCCGACGAAGCCAGTCACTTCATGATCCACTCGTGTGTACACATTCAATGTTGTTTCGCGAAGCGATTCGGATTACGTGATACAAAATTCAACTTTGAGGTTACATACTATGCCCGAGGTGTGGCAGCCAAGGGCACTTGGCGTCCTCACGTTACCCCAATGGTGACTAGACCAAATGATCAACCGATCTTCGCTGCTGACTACAGCTTGGAACCACATTGCTGTCTGTCCCAAGAATCCCTTAGAGCTAGTTCGGTAACGAAGTCCCACAAAGAATCCAGGTGAAAAAACCCAAAAAAAAGTCCCAGGCCTTCATGACATAAGCATACAGAGTTCAATTGGAGCCCCAATTTAGGAGGAGAGCATCTGGTGTATGGCCAAGATGCCGTGCTAGAGGCAGGGTTATGCATCAAAGCTCCACTTGTACAGCATCTACTCTTGCTTTTCCCTCCGTTCATTGCCATGCCCCCTTGTAAAGCAGCGAAATCGTCCGACCACAAGGGCAAATCTCATAGTTTGCGGTCCCTGGATGGCCACTCGATGCAAGTGTCGTGGTCAGATAAGGATACATTTGCTCTTCTTGACTTCATCGATTCCCACAAGGCAACCGCTGGTGACGGTTTAAATTTCAAGGCGCCATTTTGGAATGCCTGTGCAGCTTCTCCGATGCTTGCAAACCCTGAGAAAGGGGGGCCCAAAACCCCTAAATCATGTAAAGAGAAATGGAAAAGGGTGCGTGAGTCAGTCAAACGACAGAATAACTAGCTGATATCACACAGCTACGAAGTACATACGCGGTCGTTGATCATCTCAGCCGTTCATCTGGATTTGCGTATTCTCTGAAGTCAGGGGCTGATATTGGTGTTGCAAACGAGAATTCATGGGACGGTTACGTGAAGGTATGATTCAATCCAATCGGATTGAATGTCCTGTGCTAATGGTGACGTCGGCAGGTCCACAAGGATGCAGTGCCTTATAAAAACAAGGGATGGCTATTCTATGACAGGATGAGTGCGCTCATACCTTCCAAGTGCAAGGGCTTGAATCGCTTTTCAGCACTGAGTATCAACGATTCTTCTGGAGGCCCGTCCTGCACCAGGTTGAGTTCTTCCAACAGTGAGAGCATGGGGAACAACACGCTGTCCCTGGGGTCACCTTTCGTTGACTTCCCAATACCAGCATCTGTCGGAGGAAGTGCACCTAGCACACTGGTAACCAGTAACGACGTGGATATGTCGCCCATTGTTCCATCAGCATCACCGTCTATGAACCAAACGATTTTCTACCCGTTCACGACTGGAAGCGCTGGCTTCAGTATGCCAACAACTTCCTATGCTCCACCATCGTGGCCATCTGCCAATCAACCCTCGTTCCACTCATTTGCAGCTGGAAATCCCATCCCCCCTACACTAACAACTTCCCATTGCCCGGCGCCATCTACCATCGCTTCGGTTCATAGTGGATCTACTTTTAACTGGCGCTCAGACCAGTCTGTTCCCCCCCCCGGCACACCTTCAAACTTCACCCCTCCAACTGCCCCGTCATCGTTCAATGGCTCGTCTGTCAGCTCCGTCAAGCCATCCTCCAGTATTTCAGCTCGTATGGAGCGCTCCAGAAAGCGGAAGGCAGATGATGTTACGATACGTACTCTTTTCTTCTCTTCTCTTTTCCTTTCATCTTATCTAAATCTTTCTGTCTTATCTTATCTCTCGGACTCGGTCCAGGTCCTGGCCTGGACCTCGCCTCACCTTCGCCTTGCTTCTCCCTTCTGGTACATTCCGCTCCACTATGATATCATCATGACATCACTATGATGTCACGGACCTCATGTATGCCTCACCGTAGCCTCATGTACTGTAGTATAAGTATCGCCGTTCAATCACCCAACTAGCTCTAAGCTAGTTCATTTGGGTCTTTGAGTCCTAAAGGTCGCCTGCTTCTAAAGCTGTCTCCCCCTCTTTTCTCTCCTCTTTTCTGTTGGTTCTTGGTGCGAGCCTACAACAAACCCTGTTGTTTAGGTCTCGTCACACTTGAACTAGCTTCTTATCGTTGTACCCTCGCACCGCCGTCACCATTCCCCGCTTCCTTCGCGAAGGCTCGTGGGTGTACTCGCCAAGTCCCCCAGCCTCTGAACCCGACCCAAACCTCTTCGTCCCGTACATTCCTGAGCGCCGTTCGCTCACCCCGCTCTTCAATCACAACCTTTACCCCCTTCCTCCGCCCCCTTCCTACCCCTTCTCTGTCGAATCTGTCTTCCCCTGCTCACTCCCTGCTGAACCACAGCAACCCCGCTACAACCTCCGCCCCCGTCACACTCTAAAACGCCCAGATCGCTATGGAAGGCATTCACGACCAGCTCACCGAGCTCCGCGACACTCTCGACGCACTTCGAGACGAAAACTACCGGTTAAGCAACGAGCTAAGAGACGCTCAAGGAACGATCGCGACCATTGAGGGTCAGCGAAACCAATGGAACGCCCTCCCTGCAGATGTAATCCAGAGGAGGATAGAGGTGATGGCCGATCCGGGTCAGTACGCCGGAGATCGTGCCAAGTTTTCAGAGTGGTGGGTTAAGATGAAGGTATGGGTCGCGCAGAATAGGACCGCCCTACCGACCGCCCAAGATAAATGTACCGCGGTATGGTCCCGCATGACAGGTCCTGTAGCTGGAAGATTTGCTCAGGCCAAGTTCTTGCTCGCGATTGTCACTGGAGTATGGCCTGACACGGCCGAGATGATTGAAGACATTGATAGGTTCTTCGCCCCTCAAACAGACGTCGAGTGGGCCAAAGCACAGATGCGCACTATGCGCCAAGGAAACTCTCGCTATGAAGAATTCTATGCCAAATTCGAGTCCCTAAAGGTACAGGGACGTGTTACTGATGAGACCGCCGGCTTCTTGCTGGAAAACGCCGTCCACCCCGCCATCGTAAAGGAAGCCCTAAGGAGGGGATACACTCAGGGCAATTATCTTCAAATGACCGTCGCCTTCCGAGAGGCCGCCCTTGCCAGGGACCGCTTCAAACTTTTGTATAATCACTACCCCGACGAACCCGCTCCCCGCTCCTCCTATAACCGTCCTTCGTACTCCCCCCGTTTCACTCCTACCGGCACTCAGCCTGGTCGTGGCGCCCCCATGGAAATAGGCGCTGCCCGCTTCCCTCCTCGTCCCGTCCCCTCCCACATCAAGTGCTTCGATTGCCAGGGAAATCATTATAAACGAGACTGTCCCCGCGCCAAAGGAAAGGGTCCTGCTAGACCCAACGTACGAGAAGTAACCCAGGAGGCTCAAGAGACCGCTCTCCGTCAAATGTCGTTTGAAGAAATGCAAGCCTTCTTCTATGACAAGCAGATCAATGAGATGAAGAGCCAGGGAAAAGAGTTCGGCCAGTAGAGGATCGGGTCTCCGCTGGCTACGTTTACAATAAGTTTTCTGTCTTAGGCGTTGACAATCTCTCTACCGAGCAGGATATATTTAACTCGGAGATTACTGTACCATCTGAAGAGGCGACCCCAGTGGGCGCGGCCGCGGATGTAAAACTGCCGGTGCTTAATTCCTCTTGCGATAAAAATAAAAACACGCCTATCCAGAGAACAGAAGAAACCCCGAAAGTAAGAACAGCAGATCCGAAGGCAGAGTTGGAGTTGGAAGTAATGTTGGAAGGACGAGAGAAGAAGTGGAGTGTGAAAGCGTTGGTGGACTCCGGAGCCAATGACACCTTCCTGGACAAGAAGTGGGCCGATGAAAATGGTGTCCCGCTGATCAAGCTTGGTCGCCCTGTCGCCGTCCTTAACGTCGATGGGACTCCTAACGTAGCAGGCAATATCACCCACGTCGCCTCTCTCGTGATGAACTATCAGGGCCACCGAGAGTCTGTCTGGGCTCAGGTCACCACGCTTGGCACGCACCCCCTTATACTCGGCTACACCTGGCTACGAAAACACAACCCAGAGGTGTGTTGGGAAACCAAACAGGTGAAGTTGTCTCGTTGTCCTCGCGAGTGTCATGATCTAGCTCCAAAAACGAGAGCGGAGAGAATAGCAGAAGAACAGGAGTCACAGGACATGGAGTATCTTTATCCGAAGCTCCGCTCCACCAGGGTTCGAGCCGGTACTACGGAAGAGCTTGTCCCGAAAGAGTATCACCGGTACCTAAAGGTCTTCTCGAAAGAAGAATCGGAAAGGATGCCGCTTCGCAAACCCTGGGACCATGCCATCGACCTTAAAGAAACCTTCGTTCCCAAACGTGGTCGTCTCATCCCGCTCTCTGTGGAAGAACAGAAGGAGGTATCTGATTTCCTTGAAGACCAACTTCGGAAAGGCTACATCCGCCCCTCAAAGTCACCACAGACCTCTCCGGTGTTCTTTGTTCCGAAGAAGGATGGGAAGAAACGTATGGTTCAGGACTACCGCTACCTCAACGAACATACGGTTAAGAATGCGTACCCTCTTCCCCTCATTTCTCAGCTCGTCGACAAGCTCAAGGGCTGTAAGCTCTTCACCAAGATGGATCTCCAATGGGGATACAACAATGTCCGTGTCAAGGAAGGAGACGAATGGAAGGCCGCCTTCGTTACTCATAAAGGCGCTTACGAACCGCTGGTCATGTACTTTGGCCTCTGCAACTCGCCGTCCACCTTCCAAAACATGATGAATGACATCTTTGGTGACATGGAGGACGTCCTTGTGGTCTATATCGACGACCTGATGATCTTCACCAAGACGGATGATGAGAAGGAGCACGACAGGATAGTCCTGGAGGTGTTAAGAAGACTAGAGGAGAACGACCTGTTCGTCAAACCAGAAAAGTGCTTCTTCAAACAGAAGCAGGTGGAGTTCTTGGGCATGGTGGTTGGAACCGAAGGAGTCAGTATGGACGAGGGTAAGGTAAAGGCCATTACCGAGTGGCCACCCCCCACGAAGGTCCGCTCGGTACGAGCCTTCTTGGGGCTGGCAAACTTCTACCGTCGCTTCATCAAGGACTTCGCACAAATCGCTCGTCCACTCAATGACCTCACCAGGAAAGATCAACTCTGGACTTGGGGTCCACGGGAACAACAGGCCTTCGATGCTTTAAAGGTCGCTTTCACTACCGCCCCTGTCCTCGCCTTCCCGGATCAGGATAGAGAGTTCCGCCTGGAAACAGATGCCTCGGACTTTGCCACTGGGGCCGTGCTCTCTGTAAAGTGTGATGATGACCTCTGGCGACCCGTTGCCTTTTATTCCCACTCCATGTCCCCCCCAGAACGAAACTACCAGGTCTTTGACAAGGAGATGCTGGCCATAATTCGTGCTCTGGAGACGTGGCGGCATTACCTCGAAGCCGCCCCTTACCAGTTTGAAATCTGGACTGACCACGCTAACCTCCAGTACTTCATGAAGGCGCAGAATCTGGATCGTCGCCAGGCACGCTGGGCCCAGTATCTCTCCCGGTTCAACTATAAACTGGTGTATAAGCCTGGGTCTTCAATGGCTAAGGCTGATGCCCTTTCTAGGAGGGAGGATCACGAGCCACAGGGGTCAGACAACCAAGGGGTTACGTTACTCGACCCCTCTAGGGTGGCAGCTACCCTGGTGGTAGGAGAGGATGTTGATCTCGTTCTCGCTCTGAAGTCTGCCTCCTCGGTGACACCACAACCTGAGGGTTCGGTCCTTAGAGAAGGGTTGTACGTCTGTCAGGGAAAGGTCTATGTTCCACCCGCTGTCAGGGTCCGTTGTCTTGAAAAGCACCATGACACCCCGCTTGCAGGACATCCTGGTTGGAAGAAAACTCTAGAGCTCATCTCTCGCAACTATGTCTGGCCTGGGATGACTGCTACTGTCAAGGACTACGTCTCGGCGTGTCATCGCTGCCAAATGGCTAAAAGTTCTAGAACCCCTCCCGCAGGAAAGCTCCTTCCAAATCCCGTCCCAGAACGCCCCTGGACCGATATCTCGGTTGACTTCATGGAGCTACCAGAGGCACAGGGCTTCGACAATGTCATGGTGGTGGTGGACAGGTTTTCAAAGGAGGTGGTCTTTGCCCCCACCATCAAGGAAGTTTCCTCCCTTCAAACAGCAGAACTCTTCCGGGATCACGTGTGGACTCAGCATGGGTTACCTGCCTCCGTTATCTCTGATCGGGGACCCCAGTTCGCCAGTGCGTTCACCACTGAGCTTTGCAAAATGCTCGGGGTCAAGCCCAAGCTCTCCACCGCCTTCCATCCTCAGACAGACGGCCAGACGGAACGCCTTAACCAGGATCTACAGCAGTATCTCCGCCTCTTTGTCAACGACCGACAGGGTTCTTGGCCTTCTTGGCTCAAGGTCGCCCAGTTCTCCTATAATAACAAGCGACAGGAGTCTACTGGCAAAAGTCCCTTCTCGGTTACTCGTTCCTACACCCCCAGAATGGGCGTGGAACCCTTCCTTTCCAAGGCAGAGGCAGCCACAGATCACGCCGTCGACCTCGCTAAGGTTTTGGAAGACACAAAGAAAGCCTTGGACAAAGCTGCAGAACGGATGAAGGTGTCTGCAGACGCGTCTCGCTCTGACGCCCCCTCTTACTCGGTTGGTGACTTGGTTTGGCTGGAGACCTCTCGCATCTCTCTCTCTGGCCGTCCTTCCAGGAAACTCACAGAACGATGGATTGGCCCTTACAAGGTTGTCTCACTCAAACCCAATGCGGTAGAGTTAAAACTTCCTAAGACCCTCAAAATCCACCCGGTTGTTAACGTTTCTCAGGTCAAGCCGTATAAAGGCCCTTTGGAAGGACAAACTGTCACTCGCCCAGGACCGGTGGTGGGGCACGAAGGCGATGAAGAGTTTGAAGTGGACTACATCGCTGATTCTCGCCTGAAAAGGAACAGGCTTGAGTACCTCGTCCACTGGAAGGGGTACCACGATGAAGACCGCACTTGGGAACCCGAGCTCGCGTTGAAGTCTGCCCCTGGTGCTGTCAGGGACTTCCATCGTCGCAATCCTTCTGCCCCTCGAAAACTCCGTGGCATGGATTCCTCCCTCTTCTCCTCCCTCTTCAGACCCCTGGAGAACTTCACTGACACTGTCCCAACCTTCAATCGCCTGGAAGTCGATCTCTAAGGAGGGGATAGTGTTACGATACGTACTCTTTTCTTCTCTTCTCTTTTCCTTTCATCTTATCTAAATCTTTCTGTCTTATCTTATCTCTCGGACTCGGTCCAGGTCCTGGCCTGGACCTCGCCTCACCTTTGCCTTGCTTCTCCCTTCTGGTACATTCCGCTCCACTATGATATCATCATGACATCACTATGATGTCACGGACCTCATGTATGCCTCACCGTAGCCTCATGTACTGTAGTATAAGTATCGCCGTTCAATCACCCAACTAGCTCTAAGCTAGTTCATTTGGGTCTTTGAGTCCTAAAGGTCGCCTGCTTCTAAAGCCGTCTCCCCCTCTTTTCTCTCCTCTTTTCTGTTGGTTCTTGGTGCGAGCCTACAACAAACCCTGTTGTTTAGGTCTCGTCACAGATGACGATGACGATCAATCTGTCATTTCGGGTGCTCTTTCAAGCACTGCAGCTTCAACCACCTCATCGGCACGAAAGCAACGCACAGGGAACATGATACTTGAACGAGTGGAAGAGGAAGTTGGAGGTATCCATGGTACAGTCTGCTCGCATATGACTGCCATCACTCACGCAATCACATCCCTTGTGGAATCACCTGCGCCCAATCCCAAGCCCGATATCCGCCAAGATCCGGTCCATCCGTTGGTGACCAAGGCGACACAGAAGCTGTTGCTGTTGGACATGGATAAGTTCTTGCCAACTGACATCGTTAGGATCGCAAATCACTTCGAGGGAAACATTTCCCATGCCAGCCTGTACTTATCATTCACTAGCGATCCTGACCGTATGGCTACAGTTCGGCATGCATGGCTTGAGGCAAAGCTCAATGAGATTGGGAGACGTAGCCAGTAATTGTTGTACTTGCAGCTTGTAGTATCCACATTTTACCTTGATGTTTGTTGCAATATCATCAGCGTTTCGGTTCTCTCACTCTGCCTCTGGAGATCGGAACTCAAAGAAGTGCAATTTGGATCGTAAGGGTAGCGTAACGTAGAGAGAAATGATGGTATATAAATGCTAATCCGCAATGAACTCTCCCCTTCGTACTCGTTCGGCAATGTAGCTATTCCAAATGTTTTGCGCGATTGCACCCCACCTCTCCGACATCCAAAGGCATTCTGCGGTAGTTGTAACGCCATCGGCGATCACGCCAATTACCTCCTCTGACTCGTCCAGCGGTGGAGGTGATACGAAGCCTTCGATGTTGTCTAACTCCAACGGATCGTACATGCAGATGATGTTGTGAATACAACATAAAGTGGGAGGAATACAGGCCTGGATGTCCATGCCATACTCTGGAGGCACGACGAGAATTCGGAAGCGATGTTTGATGACTCCGATTATCCGTTCGATCACATTTCGAAGCTGCGCGTGGCGAAGGTTGTAGCATTCCTTGGCGTTTACTGGTCTGTAAATTCCAATGAATTATGAGTAAATAAAAACATCGATAGAAATACTTACCATACGTGCGCGCAGCCCCATTCTGCGAGATGGTATCGTTGCCCTCGGAATGGAGTCAGGAGTTGGGGGCAATTGGGGAACCCTGCATTGGCAAGGTAGTACTTGCCGTCCAGAATAGTGAGATCGCTCAGCCACGCATCGTGATAGACCGACGAGTCGGCCGCAGACCCCTCCCACCTGCTAAGGACATATGTGAAGCACATATCGAAATCGCAGCAGAGCAGGCAATTCTGGGAGGTGAAACCTTTGCGATTTCGCATCGCATCCCTTTCCTCCAAACTGGGAGCACATGCGATGTGCGTCCCGTCAATTGCACCGACAGTGTCAGCAAAAAAAGGGAAAAATTTGGGGTTATCATGAATAGTTGGGTGGACGGGGGCATCACTGCGCGGCAATTGTATGTACTTGCTGTATATATCACGAGATGAGAATGCGAACAGAATTTTTTTGAAGTACCTGGAACGACGATTAATCCACCGAAAATGGTGCGGTCGAAGACTTACTTGGAGATCATGCCGTTCGACCTTTGAAAACGTTCACCTACATGTCTGATGGACAAACTGGTGACAGAGGTATATAGAAAGATCGCAAGTTGCTCTTCGAGCGTGACATGTTTGGAAGGACCGATTCCATGCTGTTGGAGCTCCCGCAATAAGATGTCGAATATGTGCTTGTGAACTGCGAGTTCTGTACAAATTCGCTCGGGATGGCCGTTCAACAATTCGGCTACCCACCCACTCCCAGTCAGGATCGACATGTGGTATGGAATCGGGTCAGCACGCCGCATCGCTTCCGCGACAGCCTGTAGAGCATCTGCCAACATGAGTAGCAGGGATAAGAGTTGGAGGTGATGGTGGATGAGGATAAGAATGAGGAGTTTGCGGCATCGATAGTGGTCGTCGTTGATGTTGATGCACCTTTCCTCAGTCTCGTCGTCTGCAGCATCAGGAGGATCCCCACCCATCAGGTTCCTAGTTACGCCCGACTCGTCAGCCATGACAGTTGTGTTGCGGTTATCGATATCACCTATGTCTCCTCCTAAATTGGAGCTCTGCTTGAACTCTGTATGCTTATGTCATGAAGGCCTGGGACTTTTTTTTGGGTTTTTTCACCTGGATTCTTTGTGGGACTTCGTTACCGAACTAGCTCTTACTGTGCTTGGTATGATGTCACCGGAGTGCTGACCAGAAGTAACATCCACACAAAATTCTTCTTTTCCTTTATTTCTTTCCGTAACTGATGCCAGCCCATCTGTACATTGACGTAATCCACTCATCCCAACTCCTCATTTCTCGATCTCAGTCGAACTCTGCCATAGGTGCGAGAGAGATGGGCCTTATGTCCACTTCACGAGCCCTCCATTCCAAAACTTTCAAAACACATGTCAAGCCCTCCCTACTTCATGTCTCAGTCCGTGCTGCATGCCGCCCTCGGTTCACGAGACTTTCCCCTTCCCACGTCATAAAGTTCCTGCGCAACGACCTTGCTTAGGTCGTACAATTTATGCTCGCCATTTTCACCGAAGTAAAATCCTTCCCGGCCATCGGTTCACGATCAGTTCGTGAGATAGTTTATTACTCATGTGAGTACCCTCGAATGCTGGCCTTCATCCCCTCTACGCAGGCGGAAGTTACGGTCCATTTTGACGCCTGCAATTCTTTTGGATGCGTCTTGTTGCTTCCTTGCTCGCCATAGAAGGATCTCAGCATTCTCATCGTCGGCCAAAGACATGCTTTGATTTCTGCCATCGATCTGCAGGGAAGGCAATGTCTCGTATCACCGACAGGGTATGTGGTAACATTTTCTCATCGATTTCTCCTAACTCACTGTTCGTTCTATCGATGATTGCACTGTTTCCACTTCCAATGCCTGAAAATTGTCTCCCCTTCCGGCGCGGGTGTCCTGGCACATTACTTGCAGGCACTTCAGTCACAAAGCTGTTCGACTACACCCGCTCTGCTTCTAGTACCCCATTCCAGTCTAGTTGACCGTCTAAACGAAGAACAAGATGTCAGCCACCTCTCATCGATCTTGCCATCTTCTCACGGCATTACCAGAATGTGCAGGTCGCATTACCGTTGGAGTACATTGCTGGGGAAAATGGATCACCATCTATTGTAAGTCTCACTCGTGACAAGTACCCTAAATGCCCTGCAGTCAATCAGTGCTCGGAAATGCAGGACCACACTTCTGGCCATGTCACGAACCACGAACCACAATGCCACACTTTCCTTCCCTCACACAAGTCTTCTACCACCCTAAATTAAACGACGTGGTTACTTATCTGACAATCTACGCAGCTGCATTTTCATTTATTTCGAAGATCTCAATGATTCCAGTTGTAATCATTAAGTCCGTCAACCCACGCACTCAATTCAAATCTTCGAGGTTCAGAAGTATGTACGCAAGTAAATAAGAGGGTAGAGGGTATTCTGCACATATCATATGCCCGTGTCCAGACCAGGACACGCATACAAGCATATAGCCAGAATCTTAATAACAACACAAAGGCGTTAAGGAACCATCCTTGATACGTCATATCACAACTCGGGAGCATATCACATCCTACGAGTCCCTCAGGGCTCCTCGATCCCCTGCCATCGACGGAACAACCAGTGATGGCAACAATTCTGGGGTATGGGCTACCGCGTGATGCCCATCTTCAGGAACGCGCCAACGATTTCAACTTCGTCGTACCGACCCGGATTCTCGGACGTCTTCTTCGCATGAATATAGGATAACGTATTCTGGAAGTGTCGCGTTATCACTTCGGGAGAGGCAACGCCTTCGATTCTCTGCGAAGGGTGCAGGTATGAAGTCGAGAAAGCAGGTGAGGAGATCGCGTCAATTGAGGACGCAATGAGTTCGACGAGCGATACGATATACTTGGGAGCGATCTGTACAAAAAAGCGTCAGCTAAAATGCGCGATTTAAGAAAAACCTTTCGAGTAAGACATACCGCGGGTGCACCGCGATCGAAGTAGTACAGGTACTTGTCTAGAGTCTCGCAGTACAATTGTACCGTCACGATCTCCTCGGTTGCGGAGTTGGCTATACGCAACGCTTTCTGCAGACACTCAAGTACACGCTTGCTGTCTTGATGAGGGAACTGAACACAAATGATCGGGTTAAGAGGGTAAGGTCGCAATAGAAAAGGAAGGTCTAACCGCTCCGGCTTCCTTTTCCTTGGGACTACTGCTCTTTTCATCGTCTGTCCGCGCGCCGTCACCTTCACCATCGCCGTCGCCTTCTGCTGGCGGCTCCTGCCACCATAGATGACTAGCCGCATGAACAGCGATAGCCTGATGCGGTTTCTTCAACAACTTTGCACCATGCAAGGCAGCTTTCGTTATCAATGTATCGTATGCGTCCACCTCGAACACTCGGGACGTCTGTAACGTGCCGATGATAAGCGTAATCGCTGCAAGCTGCGCACGAGATTCCGAAATCGAGTCCTCGTACACCGAGAAGGCTTGCACGTAGAAATCGTACGCGAGATCAGCGAATTCGGGTCCGCACTCGGATGCAATTTGAGCAGCGAGCAGGAAGAGTCGCAGCGCGAGCGCGGGTGCATCGACTTGTGTAGCAAGGATAGAAGTACAATGTCGCACGAATTTGAGGATCGTCGTTACTTTGGATTGCCAGTCCTCCTCCTGTGGATGGAGGCGTCAGAACGGGGGTTTTCATGATCAAATCAAGACATTCACCAGATGCTCCCGATTCTTATACCGACGACAGAGCTTAATGCTCGACGTGATGAGAGCAGGGAAGGTGTAGCGCATCCGCTCGCCACCTGCCTCGAAGTGCCTACGCGCTGTCTGCAACAACTGCACAAGCAAAGTTAGCGACTGCCCACCGTCCATATCGAATATACCCACCTCAAATTGTGTATCCAGCGACTCGGCTCTGAACAAATGCACCATACGTGCGACCCAACCTTGCTCCTCAGCGAGATCCTCTCCCCCCGCGAACTGTGGTCCCTGTCGTCGTGCCTCTTTAACTGCGCCAAGGCCCTGTGCGGGCATTGCATCATTCTGGTCCTTGATCAATACGTGGCACAAGTCGAGCACACCATCTACGTCACGCGGAGTCTCGATGAGTGTCTCATTTTTGAGCACGCTGGAAACGACGGAGTGCGCGATGGAACGGCGAGTAGAGAATAGCTGTTGAGTCAGGAGGGGAACGTAACGTGGGATAGCAAGCAGAGTAAGAACGGATTGGTAGGAGTTGATAGGAGCAACGAGAAGAGCAGCAAGGTTGGCAGCTGTCTGAGGAGCGTGAAGATCAGGGCTAGGAAGAGCATATAAGTTTATGCGGTGTCAAATTTTGGCTGTAGCCATGCCTTTTTGAAAATTCGTTGATCTTCTCGTGTGTGAAGCCAAGAATTTGGTCCACGTATTCCAGCCTGTCGGGATAGCAACTTAGCGAGAGGTTCGTTAATGATACGAACAACGCCGTGATATCCTGTATGGAAAGATCCGGTCTTGCCTAATGACGAGATTAGCTTAAACCCTTATCTAACGCAATCACACATACCTTGATAAGCTCGACAACCTGCTTCCAAAATACTTCGAACAATTGGACGTTTTCCGGTATACCCCTGAATTTGTGCGCAGGAGCGCCCTCTTTGTCCTTGCCCTTCCCTTCCTTACTCTCATCGGGCATGCCATTCATCTTCTCGCCCACTACACTATTCACCGCATCTTCTTTTGCAGCCTGAACGGCATGGTCTTGCCAGGTATCTGCACCGTCCTGCGACACTTGTTCTACCCGAGGTGCACTTGCCTGCTCGCGTGCTACTCTGACCTTCTCCGCAAGTCGTCGTGCAGCAGCTTCTTCCTGCCTCTTAGTTTCCTCAGGATCTTCATTCTCCGCTTCACGTGCAGCATAGGCGGCAAGACGATCGATGAGAGCAATCACTATCAACTTGATGTTCACCTTTGGATGAAGCTGAGCAGTCGCTGATAGGAAAGGACCGAGTGAATGCAGGTGGAACTCGTCTGTGAAGACCTGTGAAACAACGACCAAAAAGGTTTCGCATAGCACGCGGGCAGTCCAGTGAGCTAATCTCAAGATAAAATTATCGTTATTCTACTGCACCTGTATGACGACCTCCATCAGATACTCCTGGGCGATGACATCCTTGCAGTTGACCACTTGTTCCAGAATAGCGGGAAGAATGGATCTTTGGTACATGTCAAGGTCCACACCATCGAGCTGAGATAAGCGAACAAGATTCGTTCCGACGAGTATTCGCAAATCGCGTCGTTCCATTTCACGCTTCTCGCGATCTCGGGAATGACCTTGATGCTGAAGCCGGACCCATAGCTTGTTCATTTCGATGAAATTCGTGAGGACGAAGGATATGGAATCTTGCAAATTTCCACAGGGTCTGACGCAGAACTCGCACTGTCAGCAGGTCTGACTAAAGCAATACGCAATTGACAACGACTCGCACATACCCCTGGTCATCCCCGACTGGAAGGTAACCCCTCGTCTGACCACTGAGATAGTGCCTGAGAAAGAGCCCTCTGACCGGGTTTAATACGCCTCTGCACATTTCTATCATGTCCTTCATGATCTCCTTAACAGGTGCTTCGGGGATAGACATGTAAACGGAGCCGACGGTAATCATGAGATAGAGCCGAGGTACTATATTGCCGGCGTATTGAACCAACTCGTACAGGTCAGCGAGATGATGTCGGCCTTGGGTGTGTGCATCGTATAGATAGTTTGAGAGATGACGAAGAGAATCAAAGACAGCCATATCTGCATTGCAAGGAGGTTAGGTCGACCAGATACGGCACGGACAACACCTACAGAGTTCATAATATTGCTTTGGAGAGAGGGACGAGGTTCGCAGCTCGGCAAGCATTAGGCTGGCACTCTTCAATGCATCCATGATGTCGTCATTATCCTGTTGACTAGAGTTAACACTATCCAGTAGCAAGACGATAAACGCTGCGGGGGAGAAGTAACCGAGGACTGCGCATACGCACCAGATGCCTCCTCATCTGAGCCGCCTGCAACTTGACGGTGCTGAGACTTTCACTAAGGAGCTTTCCCTCTTCAGGAACCTGCGTCGTCGGCGTGGTCGCCATTCTGAGTCGCGACGAACCCCAACGGTGAGCAAGTCTCCACAGCGCCGATGGCTACTCGTCACTTGGGTCTGTCAGTAGGACCCTTAACAATTTGCCGATTATGTAATGCTGTGCTACACAGGACTCCGTCAAGTACTCCGGGCCAACAAGTTTTTTTCATTTGCCTATTGAAAGAAGCCTCCGAAGTACCTTAGGTTGAACCGGGTGCAGAAAATACCTCTCCAATAGTGCGGACTAGTGCTTCAAACCGATCTGCAGGAACCAGCATTGCCCGTCCACCAACATCCAGGCCAATACTCTCCGCATCGCGTGCCGGCGCATTGGTATATGAGTATGTCAACACGTGTTCGGAGAACTGCACTTCGCATGAGATCATTGTAACGTGTCGAACGAATGAAAGTACAAACCTTCATTATTTCCTCATCCTCTGGATGGAATCCATACACACCATCTCTGCTCCTTCCCAATTCAGAACTTCCCGCCGACTTGTACCGCTTCGAATTCCTCTGTGCAGAAGCCATCGCCTCCTCTTCCTCGGGTGTCAGGCGATACACACGGGATATAAACAAGTAGTGTGTAAAATTATAAGGATCACCCTACACAGCATTTAGAATTAATATGACCTGATCGAATGAAAGTGTGAAAAGACTTACATCTGCAACTGCGTCCTGTAATTCGTCGACGAGCATACGATACATGGGTGGAACGACCTGCACCGGCATGTTGATCAAGCGTTCACTCAAGACAAGTCCTAGGTGCGCTTGGGCCTGATTTTGAACCTGTGTTTTTGGTGCCAGCAGCGATGACAGCGTGCTGTGGAAGGAAAGATCCGCTGATATCTTTGACAGCATGTACTCTATGAGAGCCTTCACAGCAGGATTATCCTGTGTTCGTATTGTCCATCAGCGAGCGCCGAGAAAGTAAACACAGGAAGTAGTCGTACTCGGTGTGCATCGCAGCTCAAGACGGTAAGAAGAGCACACGGATCGCTCTCTTCGCCGTCTGTTTTGATGGTGCTCCCGACGCCCGAGTCCGCTGCAGACAAGATCAAGTCTGCCAGCCTTCCTGTCTGCAAGCCTTCGGCGTCGGCGCCAAATAGTTGAATCAATAACCGGTTGATAGCATGGTAATCGACCTCAGCGTTCAAATTGAAGAAATCAAAGTCAACGTCGACAAAAGCGGGTGTCTACTGAAGTAGTGGTATCAGCGAAGATGGTCGGTATTGCAAGCGAATAAAAAACATACCTCTTCATCAGAACTATCGTAATCTGCGTCTGCATCGGGATTTTGTTTGCGCTTTGACATGATACACCAATGGAAAAATACAGCACTGTGTTGCACGTTGACACAGCAGACTCACAGCAGCTCTTTTCGGATGTGTGGCCCATCATTTGGCCAACCTGATCAATGATATGACCTCACGTGATGGTGATACTGCCGTGAACATGTCTCACGTCGCCCTTACTATGTGCCAGCGAGGCGCCGTTGTATAAGTACACCGTTACAGCGTTGTCCGGTGAGACGCTTTCCCGGTCACTTATACTGACATGGCATCCAGTTGTCACTTCTTCGTTAGTATTCCATGGTTCAATATTCCCCGACCTTGTACTGACATGGCACTCAGCGTAACTTCTTCGTTAGCATGCCATAGATTCATTCTGGCTCTCGGATTTTGTGTCAGAAAACAGCCACTTCCAGGTCATTCTTTGGTATGACGGCGCACGACTCCACCAAGCAGTGTCCTTCCTTGCTGCTGTCGCTGGCACGGCCTGTATTGCCTGCCGCTGCACAAGATCGAACAAAATCGAAGCAAGTCGGGTTGCTCGCTTCCCCCCGAGCGTCTGTTGGCAGGCTCTCAGCCGATAGACGCCATGCCTAACATATATCTGGCGAATGGCAACCGATAAGCAGCCCACTCCCCCCACGTCAAAACCCTTGCCGCTACCTCGCACTCTGCGCCTATCTGCGCAATAACAAGCAGTCGCTTGCTAATACTTGGGATTTAGCATTATCCCGTGTGCTGTTATTTGTAGGTTGCAGGGTTGGAGGGCTGTAGGCAGTCACGTGAGCATAATAAGTACGGTCCCCTGCGGTGGATCTCCGCCTTGATTGACCCATTGCGACGATAGGCTAACTGAAAAGGCGAAAACTACCCAAAGTTCCAGATCGGTATACTCTATCGGACGTTTTGAGCTCATCACTGCCACAGACCACCAGTGCAGTGTTGGAGGGCTACCATTACCAATGGACATACCCCCCCGGGGGGTCTCCTCAGCAAGTCCCTGTGTATTTGCTGTAAGGATAATATCCTTGCAAACGATCGCTCCTTGCCTGCCTCGCTTCCCAATAGTTGTCTGCTACCAGACTACCCTCAGACGAGGTTGTGGCCAAGAGTAGAAACCTGTTCGTTGAATCGGAGGAGGTTCGGTGATCAATTGGGATTTAAGGCCTCCCCTGATTACAATCACGGGGTGTACAAGTGGCGCACTGACGGATTTCTGGAAGTAAGTCAATGCCACCGGAGGTTCATAAGACTTGGCGTTAAACTTTTTTTTAACACTTTCAACTCAGGATTCCACTACTTTTCTCGCCAGCTCGTATCCTTGGCTGCCCTCCATTCAATCAGAACGACGCCATCACATAGCCGTTATAGATACCCGAGCTGCCCTCCAAGTCGATATGCCGAAGGATGCATGCCCTCCATATGTATGGCAGCCCTCCCAACAGCCTCACATCAAGCCCTTTCTAGCCAATTCATGTCCCTGTCTGACCTCCAAGCCAGGAGGTATTCGACTGTGAACGATGTCACCGTACTTCCACTTAGGATACTTGGAGGGCCTTCCACGGTCCATATTCTAGAGAATTTGAAGCCTCCATATATATTGGAGCCCTCCCAAGGTCTCCCTACCACCACCTCGTTGTTTTCAATCCACCGTCACCTTCAAAACCATGCTCCCGTTTCCTCAGCCCGAGTTTTCGACCCTCGTCCCCGTCCAGGAGGCGGCGTCCGATGCGTCTGCATATTATCTTTACGATCCGGACAACAATTGCTGTTTCTTCCCAGACGAACCTTTTCTGGGAGAACAAGCAATCTCTTTGCTATCAGAGTAGGCTTCACGTCGACTCTGCAATGTCCTGCCTCTCACTGTCATGTTCTGTACCAGTGATACTAGCTGGTATGATGATCATGCCGAGGTACGGAGACTACTTTTATTTATCTTCCATGCAGCCAGCTTACGCTTATTACCATGTTCCAGCAATCGTGTGCATCGGCCATGCCAGCTTTGTCTCGTCTGCCAACGTTTCATATGGATTACCCGAACACCGCTGGCATTTTCGGCTACTCGGATTGTGTGCAAAGTGCAGCAAACGACTACGACACATCCCAATACTACTACCCAAACTCCGGATCTCACATCGTAAGTTCGACTTGATACCATAAGAGTGACCTCTCGTAATTTTCATGTTGTCTGATAGCCTGCGCAATCCATCCCCGCTGTAATGTCCGTTCAAGCCACTGAAGTCGGCGTTCCTGCCGGACACCTCGCTGGTGCCGAAGGAGACTTGGGACCCTTCAGCCGGGATGCTTGCGCCGTCGCCACTTCAATTGGTTTCCCCGTCACACCCGATACAGCAGGCTCTGCTTTGGAAGTTTCACAGACGCACCCCGTCCCAATCCAGTTGACAAACACCGCAACCCTGGGGTCTCCACAAGTAACATCACAGCCCGACCGGAAGCCTTGTGAGTGGAAATCCAATCAGGGGGGTATGTGCGGCGAACTCGTGGGTTGGCACTGCGAGCGCCATCTGGCCGATGTCCACGGAATCGCTGACATGGCAAGTAACAAACTCGTCACCTGCGGTGCTTGTGGCAAGGGCATGAAGCGGAAGTCCATCTTAAGGCATTTCCGAGAGAAACATCTTGGATTCCGTCGCTCAAAGCGAGATTCCTCGTAGAACCCAACAATTGCTGTATTCTGGTAAGGTCTATCTATACTTATTGCGTGCTTGACAAATTTAATAGACATTTTGTTCTGGCCGCAGACAGGTCTTACGTACAGTGCGAATACAGGTCCTATTAGCTGCGCTACTTCAATCATTTCTTCGTGATCGTGATCGTTGCTCATCCTTCTATACGAGCTGCTTCTATTCCATTCTATAACTATGGTCATGCATTCCTCTGATTCGCCACTACTGGTCATCATACACCCACAAATAAATAGAAAATCCAATCGTTCGGTTTCGGCTAAAATATTGGGTCCCAATCAGACACTTCAACTCGTGACCGCGCCACTTTGCGGCTCTCACTATACTGTTGCATGGATGGCTTTACATAAGATGGTTAGTGTCACTCATATCACGTAGTTTTTACTTCCAGTGTCACGTTCGGATATTCTCATCAGTTTTCAGAGCCACGGGGTACTTGCCTACAGCAAACGTCAACGATTTGTGCCCCGCCGAGAATGACTACTTGCATTCGATACCACAGAGTTAATGTTGCCTTAGTACCAGTTCCTATTATGGGGATACCGGGAACAGCAGGCTTACAGCTCTATTGGCTTCGGGGCCTCACAGCATTCCGTTGCTCCGGAATTATTTACGCACCTATTTGGTGCCGCATGGGGAACCTGTCGAGGTGCAAGCAATTCGCTTACCACTGGGAGACCTCAGCCAGCGTTTACTTCTGCAAATACCATGTTAATATATTTGAACACGGACGCTGCCACGCGGTCCTATCACCATACGGCCAGATCGCCTGGGTCGGTGTGTTTGGGGTCTGATCTTACCAATTCCAGAAGATCAGCTTTCAGGGCGTTCTTTCGAGAATACTTCTGGTCTAGCATCGCGCACCGCACTGCCACACACTCGAACGCATTAAATACGGGGTACGCTGTACCTTCGTGAGTCCGCAGGTTTCATGTATCTTATTACTCCTTACACACCACACCACTCTCCTTTTATCCGTTACTTGTCTTTCCGTTCAATTGCAACCCTCGCGATCCACTCTACCAGATATGCACAGTCGTCCATCCTGCCCGACACAGCTACCCGACATGCATCTCGCGTCTGACTGCGCACCGGCGTCACTCTCTTGGGATGTGACTTCCTTACAACAGGAGTACGATCCCAACAACATGCTGTATGGTGCAGAACCCGGGGACTACTCGAATGGCGAAGATGTACTGCACCAGGACCGGACCATCCCCCCGTCGACGTAAGTGTCATTTCATGTTTGGGTGCCAATTTTTTGACATGTCCTGTCATCAGGCATAATCTTCCTATTATCTTATCCGAGGTTTTCAGACCCTCCATCTTGTCCATTTTAAAGGAAGTTCTGAAGATATTGCTAGTATCATCAGGATTTTCCGAGCCATTTGACACGGACTTCAGCCCTCGCGCCCGCCTTTGGAACATTCGGAACTTGTGATGTAAATCGTTATTTCGGTTCTCAGCTATGATGCTTATCGCAAATCCCAGTATGCTCTGCGCACATTATATGTCGCTGACAATGCTAAATACGCTGAGGCGACCATGGTGCGTTCAACTTTGACCAACGGCACCGAAGAGTACTTACGCAGGGTTTCCCTCCGTACAACAGCCTCCTTATGCTCGTTCCGTCCCACCCAACCAGGCTCATACCCTCAACCAGATGGATCCGGTTTGGAATGTTCAAAACGTAGGACTTGGTAATCCCGCTGCTTCATACTCGACCCGTCCCGTTGATGAAAACGAGGGGTCTTTGATGGTAGGCTTGGCTTTAGCAGGTATCCAACTGTGATGCTTATCGTAATCCCAGTATACTCCGTACACATTATATGTCTCTGACGATACTAAATGCGCTGAGGCGACCATGGTGTGTTCAATTTTGGCCAGCGGCACCCGAAAAGTACTTACGTAGGGTTTCCTCCCGTACAACAGCCTCCTGATGCGCGTCCACCCCCACACAACCAAGCTCACACCCTCAATCAGATGAATCCGGTTTGGAATATTCAATATGTAGAACATGGCAATCCCGTTACTTCACACTCGACCCATCTCGTTGATGAAAACGGGGGGTCTTTGATGGTATGCTTGACTTTGGCAACCATCGTGTTGGGCTACTTAGTAAATTGAGTTAAGGTTCCGCCCTTTAAACCGCCGCCACACGCCACCCATTCCCTCGCTGCTGCTGATGCCGTCCAGTTCATTGGCACGCCTAGGTGGGCTGCGGAAGATGGTCATGCGAACTCTAGTAACCTCGGAATTGTCGGAGGACCCCGCGGCTGCTGGAACACGCGAACCTTTTTCGACTCGAGCGTATGTCCGCCGTCAAACATGGCTCCGCCACCTTCCCTGCAACCATGTGGACACGCGCTTGCTGGGGGCATTCCAACATCCACATGTCCCCCAATCGCATCAAACGTCGCTGATGGAACCATGGTGAACGCGGGGACAATACCCATCTCACTTGATCGTCCCATGCTCCGGCCTGGCGGAGGGGATAATCGTGAAAGGATGGATGGAATTGATCACAATTCCAACAACGCCGCCTACTCGGTGGCACCATCATGGTCGCTTTCGGATGCCTCTCGGTCACTGCCTCATAAGCTGCAACCAACACACAGCATCGGGAACCTTTCTGTGCCTAAGGAGTCACCAAGAACTGACCGTTCCACTGGGTCCTCGACGAGCCTTCCGACAGCACCCAAACGCTGCGGCTGGCGGGACAACGGCGGAAAGATATGTGACATGCCTGTTACGTACAACAATCTAGTACGCCATATCGCTGCCGTCCACGACATCAAGGACATGGCATTCGATGCCATAATCGAGTGTCGTTGGTGTCGTCCGGGAAACAGAATGAAGAGGGAGAGCATACTGAGACACCTCAGAGAGAAGCACTTGGGGTATCCGCGCCGGAAGAACGGGGTTACGCGACTTTCCCTTCAGTTTCCTTCGATGACCTCTTCACATAGTGCCCTGAATACGGGCACGCCGGTGGAATCGCCAACGTTCGCTTTACCCTATCTTCCTTATCCTGCGACCCCTAGTAGTGCTCTCTCCTCGCGTTCCTGCGACTTTTCAATTTCTGCCTCCTCGGTGGCCATCCCGCCAATTTCGCCATCCTTGTGGAAACAGAACGAGTAAAGTGTGCTAGATTTCACGTCAAGCTGCGACTTTTATCGCACAGAAGACTATAGTAGCGTTCTAAGCTGCGTTAGATACCTGCAGGACACCAGTCGGTGTCCGACGTTTTTTCCGACCCTCCCAAACCATACATTAGAATATGTACAACACGCAATTTTATGATTCACTTCTCACGTACTATGCACAGCCCAATTGGATCGAGTAGGCGATTCACCTGAGATATCCCAGTATCCCGGCGGTCGCCTTTACGAGTCGACATGTAATAGTTTCTACGTACTGGATCTTACGGTCGCCCATTCACCTTTCCTCCTGACCGAGAGTTCCGAAGCGTGACAGGCAACCTCTGTCTGATGGATGTCCTACAGCAGACCATATGACTACATACTCAGATGTTCAGGTTTCCAGGAAGAAGTGCACAGCACAACGCCACCGAATTGGAGTCTCTTCGAGATAGGTGGAGACGTAATAACGTACGGATCGTGGGCACCATAGGGCGAGAAGATCAGAACGCCACGGAAGCCTTCTATGGGGCATTGAGTGAACTTCCTCCAGCGAGAGAGCTGGGGTATGGTACAGTACCGTACAACTGGCGGTAAGTATTTACTTTATACTTGGTGTAGTAGGGAGACCTAGGGACAGGAGGTAGCGAACAGCCACGCTACGTAGTGCTTAGTCAGAAAGGCGAAGACATGGTCGTGCGTCGTGCACATCAACAACTACATACTTCAGCCTATAGCTTCCCCAGAGCTCAGTTCATTGCTCGGAGGCTCTCTCCCACTGCTTCACGGGAACAAATTCACAGGGACTCGCAGGGGCTGGGCCAAGCTTCTGGAGCAGAGTGTACTTCAATGATACACACAAACATGGAAACAAACCCCCGCCTTGGAGGAGGATACAAAACAATTAGGACAAAGGGGTCAGAGTCGTAAAGGCCGCCATCATATGTAACGAGCCAACACGTAACACTATCTCATGTGAGTAGGACCGCCAGGCTGGCGGTATCGTCAAGTCTTATCTTTGTCGCCGAAGCGAATGCAGTGTATCAGGTGAGTACTTGTCCTGCTGGCACCGGTACGTATCCCGTTTTTCGCGCGGGTGTGATTATGGCTACTCGATGTTTTTTTGACGGCAAGAATTTAAACTTACTGCTGCATACCTAGCTACTAATTCTGTAGATATGCCTGGCACGTTGCAGACACACTATACTGAGTCGCGGGCCTAGCAGGACTCGAGTTAAAGAACTACCAACTTCCTTCCTCCCCTGGGATCTTATTGAACTGTTCCTACGCGACCAGATTCATCTCTCACCGGTTGATACCGTCTGGATATACATACATTGATCCCATCTCCGAACCTCTAGGAAAGTTGTCTTCCTGTCGATCCTAACCTTGATCCTTTACCCCACGGAAATCCATCCCAAGATTAACCTGTGACTCTATCAGGTTTCTAGTGTCTTCTTCCATCAAGGGAGACTCCGTTGCCCATCTTGGACGAACGGTTGAATAGATTTGGCGTTCCAGTGACTTTCTTGCTGCATGTGTGCGTCAGAGGCTCACAGAGAAGTTCCGAAGCAACTCTGCAAGGGGCAAGAACGAGGAACGAGGAAATGAATGGTGTATGATGACCAAAGAGAAGTGAGTCAGTTATGTTTCGCGTTGCTTTACCCCTACAAAGTTACCTACAAAGTTCGAGGCAATCCATCTCTGCGGACCCTCGCACCGTATTCCCTGATCTGCGGGCAGTATGAACACCAAAGTCACTCGTAACATCGATGCTGTGAATAATTTTTTTCGTCATGCTTTCGTAAACTGATTGTGATTTTGACACAACTCCGTACGACCACGCGTCATTTCCAGCACTGTCGTCACCATTGCCACATTGTGCTTCTCGATCTCCGCACTACATACCTTCGTTTTCGTATCGTAAACGTTGAATCAGGAGCATTCCGTCTATCCCCTACTATGGAAACAAGTGATGAAGATATTTCGGAGTCGGGGGAATAGCTCGCAAGGTGTGTATTGAAAATCGTCATAGAAGATAAAAGAAGATCCGTGGACTGAGATTCTCCCATCGGCCAACCGAGCTGCTTCTCTTCTCACGATGAAGCAAGGAGAGAGTCAGAACACGGCTGTGGTTCCGTCCACACGTTGACTACAAGTCGGGTATCACGCCGGTCAGAAGCAGTCTTACTGTGTACAAACAGCTTTCGCCACCTTCGCATTTACCCTAATCTACAAGAAAAAGGAATGATCAACAACGCTATCGAGTGGGGTGCTGACAGCTTGGCCGGGCATAGGTAGTGCCACAAGATAATCTATTACAGGAACTGGCACAACTCATCTACAAACCTAACATCTGTATGAGATGAGTCGAAACGGGTGGGAACGTAAATAAAGCTGACTACCTTCTCGTTCTGGGGTATCAAATTCCTGCTCCGTGCTGCTCCAGAACTTCCTGGCAACTCGTATCGCTTCGAAGGTCGTTGTGCAGCAACTATCGCCTCCCCTCCCTCGGGCATCGGGTACTATACCATGAGTATAACCAGGCATGTATACCTATGTAGCGGGAACTGTAAGGATCACTTTGCACAGTGCTATGTTTTCTTCGATCAGTTAAATGAAAGAGCGACTGGCACTGGTATGTTGATCAAACGGGGCTCTATGAAGGGCAAGATCCATTGAGGTGCTTAACAGCATGTACTCTACAAGAACCCTCACAAACTTCACAGCCAGATCATCTGGCGTGCTGTGGATCGTCAACGGCAACACAGGAGCCGAAAAGGAAGCGAACTGCTCTCTCCACCGTTGTTAAAAGATCAAGTCTTCTAATCTTCCTGTGAGTACACACTCTCCGCGCCCGTGTTTAACCAACAATAAATTAATCGCGGCGATCGATCTCGATATTCAATTTGAAGAAATCAAAGTCAGCGGTACAAGCAACGGTGACCCGGGCCCAGTGCAAGGGAAGGGGCTAAAATCAAATCCCTTCATCTGAGCAGCCCATAATCTACATTTTCACCGGATCCCGTTTGCACTTTGAGATGAACGAGGGGAATTATGTACCGCGCTGATCAGTACATGGGGCCCGGTTCCAGGTTAATGATCTCACGTGACGCATGAGCTGTGGTTGACGCAATTATATGGAAAGCCGGACAATCACGCTCGAATAAGGAAAGTCCAACGGCAAAATGCCCAACTCAAAATGGAAATGGCCGACGGCGGACCTCGATCACTCCAAGTACTTTTTTTTTTTTGCCATCGTCGTAATGAAAAATGAAAAAACGCGTTTGTCGAAGTACTTTTTTTTTTTGGCCATCGTCATAATGAAAAATGAAAAAACGCGTTTGTCAAAGTACTTTTTTTTTTTTGCCATCGTCGTATTGAAAAAAGAAAAACACCTTTGTCAAACTTGTGACCGCATTTCCTACGTATCTATAATTGCAGTGTCAACGCCGTCTCCTTATCATAGCCAACAAGAAGTTCCCCTCAGCCACAGGCAAGCCCTCCCGTGCAAGATGCATCACAAACTGGTCGCCCACAGGTGGTTCCACGGATTGAGATTGCCTGTAGCAATCGAGGATAATGTCAACGTCAGATAAGCCATAGCCGTGGGAAGCAAGATATTGAGCTACTATTCCGCCCAATGGTCGAGCTCGGGCCTCGACCTGGGAGCTTAAATCCGAGTTCGCATGAGGAACATATTGGCTGGAAAGAAGACCACGAAGGCTACGGATGTGTGTGTAGATGATCGGGCCGGCAGGGGGACCTGAAGAGGGAGGGGGGGAGAACAGATGATGGGTAGAGTGCACACGTGTGCGGGTATGAGATGTGGATGGCGACGATATCATCGAGTAGGTGGGGGACGTGGGAGTGGACACGGAAGGAATCCTACGTCTTGAGGGAGGGGATCTTGGGGTGTTTGAGGAGCTTACTAGGTCTGCGTCAACTTGGAGAGTGCGGAGACTGTTGGTGATTGCATCTACTATACCACAGTTAAACCCGTCAGTTTGCAAAATGTGAAGTCAAAAATCACCATCGTTAAGCACTTCAGTAGATGTTAGCAAGGGAGGCATGAGTCCTTCAATGCCTTTCACCACAACGAATGCTAAAGCCTCCCAGAATGAGGCAGTGTGACGCTTTTTGAGATACTTGAATGTACCCTCGGCGCGTGTTACACTTTCCCTAATTTGTTGATGGATTAAGTGTTGCAAGTTGAAAAGGCGTGAAAGTGCTTCACCTAGTACGGTGAACCCCAGGTGGTGCACCTATTACCACAGCGTGAAAGCCTTCGTCGTCGTGGAGCAGGTTTCGCACGTTTCGAGAGTCGCCCAATGCAGCAAGTAATTGTGTAGGGCTCGGGTTGGCTGGCAGTGCGTTCACGATGGGCTGCAGTGTTCTGCATACAAGTTGGGCCTCCCGTTCGGAAATACATTGAATGGCGATTGGTAATGGCGGCGATGCTCTCCCACACTCCATGCGAGGACTACATTGCTTCATGTCAGTACCGCACACAATAATCGAGTGACATGTAAAGTACCAGTCCGAGTCTCGATAGATGCCTGTCACTGGGCCACCAATGACTGCCCACATGTACTCTACGTTAGTTGAGGGGACGGCCATGTCGAATTGGAGCGAGGATCGCTTCAGCAAGAGCAAGCACCAATTTATAGCAAGCATCAATGAGTGTACTACACAAGATTCACGGAAGCCATACAGCCAAAGAACCTTTACTTTCAACGGTAATCAGAACACCCCTCCTGTGTTGTGAGTCTTTCCTTTGCACGACGCCGTCCCTGAGCTTCGGGCCTTCCCCTTGCCAAACACCTCTAGCTGGAATCCCGGCCATTTGCAATACTTGTTACAGACGTGCTGGTGCTCAAACGCCGCAACTTCATCCTCCAGATTACCTTCCCCAAACAAGATCCGGCCTTGGTTAACGTCGCTGGAAAGCAAGGTGATTCATCAGTCTATTACACACAATCAGAGCGTCAGGTGGTTATTGCGCACGGGTGGGTGAGAATTTGGGGATCTGATAACAGCGTCGTACTGCCTGCATAAGAAGTCACAGAAGTCAGTATATCAACGTACTATGATCGGATCCGAGGCGACTTACCTTGGTAATCAGAAATGTATACTTGACCATTCGTGTTGCTGTATTGGACGTGTTGTGTGAATGCGAGAAATTCTGCCGTTTCATACCCGTACTCGCCGGGTTCGGGGAAGGGATTGGGGTTGCTGTTGTGAATAAACTTCGTGAACTTCTTCGAACCGCCGCCACTGATTCCGTCTGGGCCATCGTCAAATCTAATCAACTCCTCGGCAAGGTACATAGCACTGGCGGAGCCAGGTTTTGGGGCATGAGGCCCTGTGGGACCACCCGGACGGTGTGAATACGCGACCACTAGGCCAGCAACTACAAAACGCAAGATGGGGATTTCGAAAGGAGGGGGATCTGTAGATTCGGAGACGCAATGATGGATGTAGTTGTAGGTCATGTTGAGGAGCGCCTTCGACCAGTACAAAATGTTGGCCTCCCGAACTAGCTTTATCGACTCTTCATGCAGCGTCAGTCGCGTATAGGGTGGACCGCCCTGCGCGACATCATACGGACGCTTGAGGACGATTTCTTCGTTTGGGGTAGACCCAAGGGAGTTGGCCGCGCTCCCGAAAATGTTGATTCGGGCGCGTTGTGCTGTCTTAAATGCACCTACACCGATGATGTCGTGACTGGAGTGAGTTACCAGGATCGTACCAGAGAGAGAATTGATCTTGTTGATGTCGAAGGTGTCGTTTCCCCCGACGAGCTCTGTTATGTCACGAGTGGGTATCGGATAGAAGTTGATCGGTTCGAATTTCTGCTTAAGTACTGATGTCACGATGCATTAGCGTAGGTCAATGAAGATTGTAGTGTGACGTACTGGTCTGTAGCTCGAACTTCCCTCTGCCTCCGGACTGGAGTGCGGTTTTGAGACGGTCAGGGTCTGGAAGCGACGCAGTGGCGGGCTTATTACGAGGCAGAGTGAAACCTGTTGCGCTTGAGATACTGTTCGATTCAGGGTCTGGAAGCGACATGGCAAGAGGCTTCTTATGCCAAGGTACGGTGAGACCTGCTGTGCTCGAGATATCGCTGCTTGATTCGAGGTTGTCAAGGTCTAGAATCGAGGTGACAGACTTCTTATGAGGTGGAGAAAGACCCGTTGTACTTGAGATACTGCTTGATTGGCGATGGCGGCGTTTGGCGAGCATACTTGTACCTGCCTCCATCATCAAAGAGGCGGACGGCTCTGTCTGGTCGAAGAGACGCCGGATATCATGAGAAATAGGGCGATCGAAGAGGGTCGTAGTCGATGTCCGTGAGGCAGATACAGCTGGAGCCTCGGAACCCTTGGGAGTGGTGGCGGCATTAGTGACGGACGTCACAGGAAACATGGATGTGCCTGCCGCTGCGGTGTCATCGAGTTTCTCCTGGAAAGCCTCAAGCTCCTGCCACTGGCTTGCAGGGACGACAACGTAGAGACTGAACTGCTTGGCCTTGAAGACCATGGCTCGGGAATTTTTGTGGGTGGCCGGATGGAGGCACTGGGCATAGAAGTATGGCTCGTTCGACGTCAGTGAGTGTCGGAAGAGATCCACCCACATCGCGTCGCGCACTACAAACTCAGAGTCCCGCCACAGGAATTCAGGACGGAAAGCTTGGATACGTGGGGTGATTGTGCGGAGGGCGATGTCCACGAGCTCGGCTGCTGAGGCCAAGGCATTAATGTCCTTCAGGCCCTCGCATATGTTCTGTTATAACACGTTAGCTATGTTGACAGGGAAATGCCCACATAATACACATACTCCGATGGGATTGCCCCGAAGACCTTTCTTCCTAACCCCAGATTCATATAACGCCGAAACCTCCAATGATATTGTTTCCGCAGGTGGGGGGCGGTGGGCCACACGTTGCCAGTGTTCACGCTGAACAGCATACTGCAGGTGCCGCGGAGTATAGCCAACAGAGCCGGCGGGCAATGAAGCGCCTGCACCCGCTGGTGCCATGGCTGAAGGCACGTGAATGTTGGGTCCTCGGATTGGAAGTTGTGGATGCGGCGTGCGGCTGATGCTCGGCGGTTGGATCGGAACGGGCGGAGGTGGCATGCGAAGGTTCGCCATAGCCATGACTGGAGGGGGATTAATTGACGCTGTATAAAAACTAAGTAAAAAAACGGACAGGGAATGGTCATTCATAACTCACCGCGTGACTGAGCAGCACCCACAGATTGGCGAATGGCTTGTGGACTTGGTAGTGACGCTGTCAAAGGGTAAGTGGATATTTGCCAGACGTAGAACTGGAAAGTTTACTAACCTTGGGCTCGGCTAACAGTTGTCGAAGGCTTCCTCTGATAATGTGCATAGCAACTACCACATACATACCTGCCAGGCTTGGTCTGGTCAATGGGTGCGACGTAGTGGCAAGGTTCACCCGGGTTGATGACGACTGCGCAGGAAGGTCGCTGGCAAAGCCTTGCTACTTGTGCATATGCGTCTTCACTGAACTGTGTGACAAGGTGTGAGCTTGGATCGGTAGTGGACATGTCAGTGATTTTTACCGCACCTGTATATGCAACACACAATGATTTATACTGCACATGTATATGCAACGCAACAAGATTTGCAATGCAACAAATGTCCGCCGGACATGTGAGGACAGGGGAATCGAGACTTGAGACTCACCGACGATTGATGCCTTCATGCTGGAAGGACAGGCAGGTGCGAAGCGCACTCGAGGAACGCACCCGAGTTGGAAACACTCGGGAGGGACAGGAAGGGAATGGTCAGTTCTTAAGTGCATCCGCATTGAAATGAAAGACACTTCGCTTCAGCCTTGACGCAGCTGTGTTGTAGCGTGGAGGGATCTGAGTGGTTAGAGATAATCAAGAACGCAGCCATGAGGCCTTGCACGGAGATTCGGGCCTCAGGTAGCGGTTGCGCATTTTACATATACATAGTACACTCGGCTATGATAGGTGACTTGTCACTCCGCCTCAACCTCTCTGCTTCACAAATCGCCACTCATTTGTATAAAGCAGGTTGGGACGGGCCGACTGCTCGCTCCCTCAATATTGTCTCAATGCCCAATCAGTGGAAACCGAACCGTAAGCTCAGCCTCATTCTTTGAAATCATTGCATCTGATCAATGTCGCTAACACAGCACCGGTGGAACTCATTGAACTGCACGTTCGAAGACTCTGGAAGGCACGCTTCAACGACCGTCAAATTCTGGCAGAGTTAAGGAAGCACATAGATTTGAGCCAATATGGCATTGGGTGCGCGATCATTTATTTCCTTGTGCCGAATGCTGATACACGTGTTGGCTAGTCTGACAAGATTTGTTGCGATCCGTAAGAGCCTCGGTCTCGTGCGCACTCGGCAGCAGGCGCATACACCAGAAACCATTCGGGATGCCATGATCAAACTGCGAGAAATGTACCCCAATGCTGGGACTCGGGAAATGATCAGCCTTATTTTCTTCGAGCATGACATGTCCGTCTCTCGGTGAGTACTCAAAATATAGCATGCGCAAGGCATGCTGATTAACATCTTTAATAGGAGCACCATGCAGTCGTACTTCGCTATGTATGAGCCTCATTTAGTTAGGCACCACAAGGCGAGGCGCCTCCAACGTCGCCGGTTCTGGGCCGCAGGTGTCAACGACATCTGGGCAGTGGATCAACACGACAAATGGCTTCGATTTGGCCTCGGTTTACACACAGGGATTGAGCCGTTCTCGGGGCGGATCCTTTGGATGAAGGTTTGGCACTCTAACCGCAACCCACAGCTCATTCTTTCTTATTATTTGGAAACTGTTACGGAGTTTGGATGTAAGTGAAACACAAGTCGGTAGTGCTATTATACTGACAAGAATTTGATTCTAGTTATACCGATGGTGACTCAAAGTGATCCCGGAACGGAAAACTTTGGGATCGCTAACGCTCAAACCATGCTACGACAGCTGCATGATCCCGCATTGAGGGGCTTTGTGCAACACCGCTGGATGCGCACAAAGAAGAACATCATGCCGGAAATCACATGGTCCCAGCTTCGACGACGATTTACCCCTGGCTTTGAGACTCTGCTCGATGAAGGCCTTGATGAAGGCTGGTATGATCCCGACAATACGCTGCAGCTGTAAGATATCCCTTTCAGTTTACGGTTCACCACTGAGCCATATATCTGAACAGGATGGTCTTTCGTTGGTTGTTTATTCCCTGGCTCCAGAGGGAGCTGGACCAGTATCAAGACCGAGTCAATAATAGTCGCAAGCGCCAGGACAAAAACAAGGTATGCAGTGATTGGACCTCCGTGATCGACGTAACGAGTGTTTTTCAGGTCCTACCTCATGGAATTCCCGAGTTAATCCACACCTGTGCGGAGGACTATGGCGCGCTAGATTTCAAGGTACTATATATTTGTTTATTGTATACATTTAACACGCTATGGTTTCTGACAGGTGATGGTCGATCCGAAAACAATCGAGGACGTCCGACAACTCTACATTAAGGCTGACCATCCAGTATTCGATCTTGTCCCGCACGCACTCAACGCCTTCATCGACGAGTGTTATATACGACTGGGCTCCCCGTCCGTTCAGCGCAACACAATATGGGCGATCTACCTTGACCTCCTCTCCCTCCTACGGCAGCAGCCAGATATCGTTCCCATCGTCGAGGGGGCCACGTCTGACAATGAAGAGCAGAATGATGACGTACCTCTGATAGATGGACTTCAAGACCTTATCGAGAATGATCAATATATGGGCGGCCTTGGAAATGGGATGGGATTGCGTAAGTCAAAATATACTAATGGTTAGAGTGAAGAAACGAGGCTGACCTGTATCATCTCCTTAGAAGAAGAACATGTCCGTGCCCTGCAAAAACTTGAGCGTGACGAGGAAGAGGTTGATGGCGCAGACGACATGGAGGTGCTGGGTGCGTTCCTCTGGGTGGATCGCTTCTCCGATGTTGGTTCAGACGATGAAGCAAGTGACGTCGAGGCGAGTCTGTGAATTCTTTACCTACGTCTACGAAATCTACTACATACATTTCATGTTTTTTTCTTTTTTCAATACGACGATGGCAAAAAAAAAAGTACTTTGACAAACGCGTTTTTTCTTTTTTCATTATGACGATGGCAAAAAAAAAAAGTACTTTGACAAACGCATTTTTTCATTTTTCATTATGACGATGGCCAAAAAAAAAAAGTACTTCGACAAACGCGTTTTTTTCATTTTTCATTACGACGATGGCAAAAAAAAAAAAGTACTTGGAGTGATCGAGGTCCGCCGTCGGCCATTTCCATTTTGAGTTGGGCATTTTGCCGTTGGACTTTCCTTATTCGAGCGTGATTGTCCGGCTTTCCATACAATTATGTAATGGCGGCAAGTAAGTGAAACGATCATATAGCCGAAGTCGTGGTCCCTTGAAGCACATGGACGACTTGATGCTCTCACATTATCCTTGACATCAAGCGCTGCTCTATAAGTGGACAAGGTTCAAATTCCTCAATTTAGTCTCATATTAACTTGGCGTCCGGGTGTAGCATCTGGTAGAGTACTCTGCAATGAAACCGCAACCACTGACTCAACTCGACATCGATCAGACAGGATGATACGAGATATCGTAAAGCCACCGCGGAATCAAATTCAAGTAGAGTGGAAAATCGAGTAATACCAAGTTACATACCGTGATGTGGCCGTTCTGTCGTTCTTGGGCTTTTCATTGGCAGCATTGAAGCATGGAGTTTCAAGTGCGTCTTCGTCACAATGACGCGATGTTTTTACAAAGCTTAGAAAAGGTGTTAGATTTTCTGTCGAGATGGTTAGTATAACTTTGCCTACGTATGTACCGTCGAAGCGCAGTCGATCGCTTCCTGAGCGTTTGTCGACCATGCCGCATGTCATAGGTCCAATGAGTGGAAGGTGGTAAGCGGTTCGATTCCTATGTGAAAAGCTGGACTGCGTTACTTCCCTATCTGCGTGATGCCGTAGTTAATGTCTAATATTTAGCATTACCTGGTGGATGATTGTCTGTCGGTCTTGAGCTGGAAGGATCCTGGCGATTACGGCGACGACGCGAACAGGTAGTATTGGTCTTCACCTGCATATTTTCTTCTCTGAGTGCCCAACTCTAGACATGAGATCGACTGAGAGGGACCGGAGGATGCCAAATCGCGGGATCCCTGCCGACCGAACAGTGTCCAACACAAGACGCCAATTGGCGATACCACGATGGAGGCCAACCCTCGAACGGACTTGCTCGCGATAGTTTCACTGTAACTTCAACTTACATCTAGGGGTTCCCTAGTCAACGGGCAATGGCCCACCAGCGTGCGAAAGTCTGCAAAAATTTGCTGCAAGACAGGAGTACCTAGCACGGTACCCTGAACGGGTCCCGTTGTATTTGGTATTCGGTTTATGCAAAATTGCATGAAGTTTGGTGTCATAGTTATCCCTTTCATGGCCGGTATTTCCTTTGACCACTCGGATTTCCAGTGACAACGGTAGCGGAATGGCACGTGTTGCGCAATACAGGTTATTCTCCCATCTTGTGGATGGAATGCACATAGACTATTTCTGCCCCTACTTAACTCAGAACCTTCTACTAACTTATATAGTGTCGAATCTTTCTGCACAGCAGCCATCGCCTCCTCTTCGGGTGTCAGGCGATACGCTCGGGAGTGGGTGAAATTATAAGGATCACCCTACACAGCATTTGGAACTGATATGACCTGATCAAATGAAAGTGTGAAAAGCTATACGTCTGCGACTGCGTCCTGTAATTCGTCGACGAGCATATGATACATGGCTGAAACGACCTGGACTGGCATACTGATCATGTGTTCCCACAAAACAAGTCCTAGGTGCGCTTGGGCCCGATTTTGAACCTGTGTTTTCGGTGCAAACAGCAAAGACGGCGTGCTGAAGAAGGTAGGATCCGCTGATATCTTTGACAGCATGTACTACCCTATGAGAGCCTTCACAGCAGGATTATCCTGTACTCGTTTTGTCCATCAGTGAACGCTGAGAAATTAAAATCAGGAAGTAATCGTACTCGGTATGCATCGCAGCTCAAGACGGTAAGAAGAGCACACGGATCACTGTCTTCGCCATATGTTTTGGTGATGAGGCTCCCGACGACCGAGTCCGCTGCCGATAAGATCAAATTTGCTAGCCTTCCCGTCTGCAAACCTTCGGCGTCCGCGCCAAACAGTTGGACCAATGACCGATTGATAGCATGGTAATCGACCTCAGCGTTCAAATTGAAGAAAACATCGGCCAAAGCGGGTGTCTACTGAAGTAGTGGTATCATCGGAACTTTGTTTGAGCTTTGACATGGTACACCAATGGGAAAATACAGCATGTTACACGTTGACACAGCAAGCTCACAGCAGCAGCTCTTTTCGGATTTGTGGCCCATCATTTGGCCAACCAGATCAATGATATGGCCTCACGTGATGGTGATACTGCCGTCAACCTGTCTCACGTCGCCCTTATGATGTGTCGACGAGGCGCCGTTGTATAAGTACCCTGTGTTACATCCTTGTCCTGCGAGATCCTTTCCGGGTTACTTATACTTCCATGGCACCCAGTCGTCACTTCCTGGTTAGCATTCCATGGTTCAGTATTTGTACTGACATGGCACTCAGCGTAACTTTTTCGTTAGCATTCCATGGTTCAACAATTACCATGGATTCATTCTGGCCTCTCGGGTTCTGTGTCAGAAAACAGCCACTTCCAGGTCATTCTTTGGTATGATGGGGCACGGCTGCCACCAAGCAGTGTCCTTCCTTGCTGCTCTCGTTGACACGGCCTGTATTGCCCACCGCACAAAATTGAGCAAAATCGAAGCCAGGTTACTCGCTTGCCCCAAGCGTCTGTTGGCGGGACCTTAGCCGATAGACGCTGTGCCTGACATATATCTGGCGATTGGGAGTTGATAAGCACCGAATTCCCCGTGTTAAAAACCTTCCTCCCCTACTTCCCCCCGGTTCTCTGCGATTCTAGGCTGATATCGGGCCTTCCGCGTTGTGATATGTAGGTTTCAAGGTTGGAGAGCTGTACGGGACCATATGAACATGTAAGCATAACCTCCAGCAATGAATCTCGGTCCTGATTGACCAATTGAGACAAACGGCCGACAGAAAAGCAAACGTACCCAGAACCGTCGCCACACATTTCTGGGCTCATCACCGTGACAGGAGGTAGTCTGGTGATGCAGTTTTGGAGTGCAGAGCACCCCAATGCCGCGAACGGACACGCCGAGGTTCTAGCTGGACTTTCATTCTCCCCGGCCAGCACCGCCAACCAGACGAATCAGCTGGGAGCGAACATCCACAGCAGCCAGCTGCGTTACCTGGGGGGTCTCCTGGTTGGTTCCTGTGTACTCGCTATACGTGTAGTTTTGAACTACATTCATTGTCTCCGCGGTCGGTCACACCTCGGCTGCTCGGCTTCCCAACGGTTTCTTTGCTAGGCTTATCTCCAAGGCGAGGTTGCGGTCGAGATAGCGGCCTGCCTCTGGAGTCAGACGAAGTTCATCGATCGAGTGAAATTTAAACCCCCACCCGCTCATAATACCGCGGTGTGTAAGTGGCGCTTGCAGTTTTCTGGAAGTAAGTTAACGCCGTCGGACTTTCATAGGACTTTCAGTTAATTCTTTCTTGCAGTCTCCTGTCAATTGCCAGCTTGAGATCTGCGGCCTTGGCGTCCTTTACTGTTTTCAGCCCAGCTAGGGCTGCCCTCCAACATCAGAATTCACCGCCTCCATATGTTTTGCAGGCCCCCAAATGTCTCTCATGTCTGGCTTCTTCCAATCGATTCAATTGCGAACGAGGCCATCACATTCCCACCCCAGATACTTGGCTGCCTTCCTTGGTTCATGTTTTAAAGGATCCATGGTCTTCATATATAAATACAGCCCTCTGAGCAGAATCCCTTCATCAAGCTCGTTTTCTGTCCACCAACCCCTTCAACATTATGTCCCCTCAGCCTCGGTTTTCGTCCTCAGTCCCCCCTACCCCTGTGGAGAAATACGACGCGTCTGCTTGTTATCTTCACTACGATCTGAAAGACAGCGACTGTTTCTCCCCAGATGCAGGCTTGCTGGGAAAGCGAACAAATTCTTCGCCACCAGGGTAGGCCGTACGCTGTCTCTTTGCGTTGTGCCAGCCCCTCATTGTCATCTTCTGCATCACTGACAGTATTCATTATAATTTTCCTGAGGTAAAGAGACCATCTACGTTTATCTTCGGTACAGCCTGTGTACGCTTTTTACCATATTCCAGCAGTCGCCCGCATCGGATGCACCAGCTATATCTGGGTAGTCCACGTTCCGTGTGGATTACCTGCAAACCGCTACTGTTTTCGGCCACCAGGACAGTGCAGGGAACATTGAACTGCTACGGTATGTCCCACTTGGTACCTACCTATTTTCCCGCCGTGGGATCTGTTACCGTGAGCTCGACTTCGATGTCTGCACTGGCAAGGACTGATTGATGATTTCTATCTTTTCACAGTTCGATTCCTTAGTGGGCTCGGTTCAAGCCACCGAAGTCAACGTTCCCACCGGACATCTTGCTCTTCCCCGAGGGTATCTGGGACCCTTTAGCAATGATGCCGGCGCCGTCGTCACCTCTGCCAGTTCACTTGGCTCCCTCGCCACAGCCGATACGCTAGCCTTTCCTTCGGGGATTTCCCAGGTGCTCCCTAACCCAATTCAGTTTACAAACACCACAGCCTTAGGGGCTCCACAAGTAACGTCACAGCCCTATCGAAGGCCTTGTGAGTGGAAAGACAACACGAGGCGTATATGCGGTAAGGATTGCTGTCTTGTGGTGAGGCCTATGGATACCTCGTGTTCGCCGAATTTGATCGACCTTTTTTTTTCCCATCTGCATACAGGTCTTACTTACACTGCATGAAGGTATCTCATTAACTGTGCCATTTGATTACTTCCTGTTGCTCATCCTTTCAAACGAGCTGTTTTTGCTTCACTGTATATGTTTGCTCATGAACTCCACTGATCCACTAACGTTGACCATCACACACCCACGAACAAATAGAAGTCATGTCGGTCGGTTTCGGCTAAAATATTGGGTATTGGTTAGACAAACTTCAAGTGGTACACTGCGTTCGTTCTTCTGCTTTCACTTTACTATTGCACTCGTTCCAGTGGACAGGTTTATATAAGATGGTAAGTGTTTCACATAGTTTTGGCTTCCAGTACCTTCTCGGAATGTTCTGATCGAAGATTCGTAAGGCCACGAGGTAGCCTGCCGCAAACTTCAATGATCCAGACCCCGCCGAAACACTACGGAATTGAGTTACCTCGCCACGAAGTTCCAGTGACGCGGATACCGGGGAGCAATAAGCTTCTCCGCCTTAATGGTCTCTGGGGTCCCAAAGATATACCATCCCGTTCTTTCGGGACTATTTGTTGGGTTGAGGTGACTGGTCGACATGCGGCGCGAGCCACTAAAACATCTCGCTCACGAAGCTGTTCCTATTTTAAAGTTTGCGTTGCATGGAAGCTTCCGCCATTGCATAGGAACCTATTGAGGTGCAGATATTCGCTTATCTTCAGGAGATTCCAGCAAACGCTTACTCTCGCGGGCACTGGTGGTACATTTGAGGATAAATGGGCGCATTCACTTGATCGTCCAACCATACAGCCTCGTGGCTGGATTAGTGAGTTTGAAGGTTCGATCTGACCCATCCGGAAGACTACCTTTCACGGAGCTTTCGTTTCTAGGGCGCATCCTTTACTCTGCGCCGAGTACTTTGGGGGCAGCATGCCTGCATTGCCCCACTCAGTATAATAGTCCGGGTCACACAATAACCCTCATACAGCTGAAGGCTTCGCCTCCCCCATTCCTTTCTAACTTCCCCCCCGTGCTCTCCCTACGCACGTCCCCTCCCAGACGTCCGAGCGAATACCCCCGACTTGATGAACGGAGTCTGGCACTGGGGTACTCACAATGTAGGGGTACATAATCCCTCTCCCGTTACTTCGTCGACCAGTCGCGCCGAAGAATGTGGAGGCTCGTTGATGGTAGGCTTGACTTCAGCGGGTGCCGTCTTGGGTTACTACTTAGTTAATTATTAAGGTTCAGTACACCCAGCTACCGCGACAGGATGCCCTCTCCCTTTGCGCCGACGATGCCGTACAAATGGGTGAATCGGCGTGGAATACGGTTGATCGAGGGGAGTTTTTTAATCTCGGAGCCCTCGGAGGACCCCACGGATTTCAGGATGTGCACGCCTTCCTCGATTCGAATGAATCGTTATTCCCACTCTCCAATTGGGCTCCGCCCTCCTCTCAGGGACTGCTCACAGGGGCCGTTCCGGGGCCCACATGTACCTCAATCATACCAAACATTGCTAGTGAAACCACGACGAACGTGGGGGCGATACCCCTCCCACTCCATCGCACTACGCTCCAGCCTGGAGGAGGGGACAGCTGTGAAAGGAAGGACGGAGATTGTCACGCTTTTAGCAAGATGGCACTATCGTCATATTCAGACGAGTCGTGGCATCAGGAAGTAAGAACGCTATCCACGTTTATCTTCCATGCAGCCAGCTTAACGCTTGTTGCCGTATTCCAGCAACTGTGCGGATGGGGCACACCAACTATGTCTGCGCTGTCAACGTACCACGCAGACCCCTCAAATTCCGCCACCTTCTTCGGCCACCAGGACGGTGTACAAAGAGCAACAAACTACTATGATATATCCCAGTCCTGTTATCCAAATGCGGAAGCTGTCATTGTAAGTTTGATATTACAAGGGCGGCCACTTCCTCATGACTTCCATGTTACCTGACAGCCTGCACAATTCATTCCCCCCGCGATTCCGGTTCAAGCTACTGTGGCCAGCGTTCCCGCCGGACATCTTGCACAAGGAGATTCGGGACCCTTTGGCGGCGGCGCTAGCGCCGTCTTCACGTCTGCCAGCTTGGTTGGCTCCCTCGTCACAGCCAACATAGCAAGCTCTCCATCGGAGGCTTCTCCGACACACCCCCTCTCAACTCAGTTTATAAACTCCGCAACCTCGTCGTCTTTACAACAGACCTTCAGTGATCTGAGGCCCTGTCCTTGGAAAGACGATCAGGGAGGTATATGCGGTGAATTCGTGGGTCGGGTTTGTCAGGACCATCTGGCCAATGCCCACGGCATCGTCAACATCTCGCGCACCACGCTTGTCACATGCGGTGCTTGCGGTCTCCAAGTGAAGCGCGAATCTCTTTTGAGACATTTTCGAGAGGTGGATCTCGGATTCCGTCGCCCAAGGTGAGATACCACCAGTGACCGCTGACATCTAACAAGGTATGGATACCTAATTGCGTGTTCGAGAATATTAAGAGACCATTGTTTCGGCCTGCACACAGGATTGACGTACACTGCGAGAAGGGGTCCCCTAAATTATGTTGTTTTTATGATCTTTTGTGATCGTTCGCTCTTTCTATATACCCATTTCTATTCCATTGTATGAATGTGGTCATGAACGACGCTGAGCGCTTGACCTGACACCTTGTATGTACTGGTTATCATACATTCACAAATAAGTAAATTGCAAACCTCAGGCCGCTTGTTCTCATCCCGTCATGATAGCTCTCGTTCTCCTGTCGCACCCATTGCAGTGCACGGTTTTACTTATGTAGGGTAGTGAAGGTCGCAATGGAAATACCGCCTGGAAGTGCCAAGTCTCGCGCAGGAAGTTTACAGTAAATGCTAATGTTGTGGGGTCCCGGGTGAGAAAATTGCAACGCCACAGAAGCCTTCTAATGATCATGGGTGATGTCCCTGCAGCATATAATTGGCCAGCAAATCTGCCGCAACCGTTCGCGGAAGGCAGTGGCTTCTAAAGCAGCGCCCGCTCGCCCGCAAAGCTACTATCTCTCCACATGAACCCCTCGTCTGCAGCTCGTTCGATCACCCCGATTCGGAGCCTAAACAGGACTTAAGCCCTACCGCTAGTTGATACTAGCTGCATATGCATACATTGATTCCGCCGCCGAACCTGTAGAAAAGGTGACTCCATGTCGATCATAACCTTAATCCTTTCCTCCTTCGTGCGCACAGAAATCCATCTCTGATTAACGTACAACTCCACAGGCTTCTAATGAGACTTTCGTCATCAAGGGGGGGTCCGCGTGGCTGCAGCGTTGCCTATCTTGGATGGAAGGTCGAATGAATGTAGAATTGCAAGAGATGGCGTAGCTTTCGGACCGCATGTGCATTAGAGGCGCCCTCAGAAGTTGCGAAGCAACTCTGCACGAGGTCAGAGCGAGGCAAACAAGTGGTCCGTAGTGACCAAAGACAAGTGTGTCAGTTCTATTCGCGCTGCCTACCCTAGAAAGCCACTCGCAAGGTTCGTGGCAATCCATGTCCCGCGCACTTTAATATCTGACCTTCAAAGTCACTCTCAACATCGACTCTGAACAGCCTCATTTACCACACGTTTGCTAAAGGTGATGTAAGCAGAGATCTCCATGTGACGGAAGGTCATTGCCCGTTACTATCGTCACTGCCTCCCATTGCCACATAGCACTCTGCTCCGCTTTCGCACTATAATCTCGCGTATGCCTCTGCCTTCGTAGCGTAAACGTTTCTTGTATGCGTATACCACCTCGAATTCTGCTGTGCAGCAACCATCACTTCCTCCCTCGGATATCAGGCGTGCACTACCCTTTAGTTGATGGAACTACCTTGCACAGCAAACTGACTTGGTACGATCGGACAAATGAAAGTGTGAAGAAACAGTGACCGTATCAATATCGAATTTCGTCTCGGGCATGCAATACGTCGACCAAGATTCGCACCGAACAAGTTCTACGTGTGCTTGTGCGCGATTTTGAACCGGTAAATTGGGCGCAAGCAGTGAAGACAGGGTGCTGTAGAGAGCAAGACGCCCTGTCACATTTGACAGCATGCCATCAGCACGAATATGGCAGCCGGAAAAATAAACAATCGTACCCAGTGTTGCAAGGATTGCTCTCCACAGTTGTTAGCTGATCAACATCTGCTGTGAGTGTATACACCCCACGGCTGCTGTCGAATCAAAAACAGAATATTGATCGAATAGTGATCGATCTCGATTCCCGATGCTCAAATTGAAGAAACAACAATGTCAGCGCCATTGACATGGTGTCAGCGACGATGATCGGCGAGGGAAGTGGGAAAAAGGATGACTCTTCTGTAATCTACATCTTGTTCGCACTTTGACATAAAACAAGGGTGCTGTTAGATTTGGCAAGTCGTACGTAGCCCATTTCGGCCGCGTCCATCCCGAGCTGCGAGAATTTGAGCAGCAGACCATATAACGACATACGCAGGTAAGTTCAGGTTTCCAGGAAGAAGTGCACAACAAAACGCCACCGAATTGGAGTCTCTTTGACATAGGTATAGCTCTTGTGCAGAGACGTAACGTATGGGTCATAGGCATCAAAAGGCGAGAAGATCAGAATGCCACGGAAGCCTTCCATGGGGCATCGAGTGAACTGACCACAGCGAGAGAGCTGGCGTATGATGTGGTACCGTACAACTGGCGGTAAGTGTTTACTTCTTGGTGAAGTAGGAGGCCTAGGAACAGGAGGTAGCGAACAGTCACGTAGTGCTTAGTCAGACAGACGAAGACTTGGACGCGCACATGTGCAGCTACAAGCTACAAAGTTTAGCCTATGGCTTCCCCAGAGCTCAGTTCATTGCTCGGAGGCTCTCTCTCACTTCTTCATCGGAACAAAATTCACAGAGACTCGCGGGGGGCCAAGCTTCTGGAGCAGATGTACATCAATGATACACACAAACATGGAAACAAACCCCCACCTCGGAGGAGGACAAAAAACAATTAGGACAAAGGGGTCAGAGTCGTAAAGGCCGCCATCGTGTATAACAAGCCAACACATAACACTATCTCATGTGAGTAGGGCCGCCAGCCTGGCGATATCGTCAAGTCTTACCTATGTCGCCGAAGCAAATACAGTGTATCAGGTGAGTACTTGTCCTGCTGGCACCAGTATGTGTCCTGTTTTTCGCGGGGGTGTGATTATGGTTGCTCAATGTTTTGTTGGTGGCAAGAATTTAAACTTACTGCTGCATACCTAGTTACTAATTTCTGTAGATAAGCCTGGCATGTTGCAGTCTCACTATACTGGGTCGTGGGCCTAGCAGGACTAGAGTTAAAGAACCACCAGCCTCCTTCCTCCCTTGGGATCTTATTGAACTGTTCCTACACGACCAAATACACCTCTCACCGATTGACACTGTCTGGATATACAGTGGCTCAAAAAAGTGTCCCAATGTTGGGTGATTTTGGAAAGAGTTGAGATTTATGAGGGAGCCAATAGGAATTAGTTCAAACTCCTGCAGGAGGAAAAGTAGTACTAACTGTTGCCTTGACAACAAGGGCTTGCTTACATAATTCGGTTGACATGGCACCAAGATATAACCATTTTAAAATGACATGTCATTGGGACACTTTTTTGAGCATGATGTTGCCAGTCATTATTTAGTAAATAACATAAAGATTTGACAACTCATGAGAGATTTTGTGCTTCAACCCTGACTGAGTATGTAATGTACGTAATCCTGAGCCATAAAAATGGCTTGGGTCCCACTCAGCTAACCCTACTTCACCATGAAATGCATTTTTGCCTCTGCTAGAGAAAATATCCATCTTCTTTCTGAATCTGGCCTTTCTGCTCTTCAAATCTCCTCCACAACTGATCAGGGGATCTCTACTGTGGCCAAGGTCATCAAAGAGTTCTAGCTAGATTAAGGAAAACTTCAAACTAGGACATCCTTACCAGCCTTCTTCTCCTGGCAGAGGAGAATAGTTTCTAGTATGACCTCTGGAAGAGCTGAAAATGCTGTCCAGGCTACCCATATAATGTGTGTGACCCTATCCTCTCCTGTCACTTCCCAAACTGTTTGCAGTGTGCTCAATTCTGCATCCCTGAAGGTGATTGTCAAGCAGGAGACACCACTCTTGTCTGGCAAGCATACACAACAGTGACTTGCCTTTGCTCTTAAGCACTAAAACTGGACTGTGGATGACTGAACTGCAGTCATCTGTTCAGTTGAGCCCAAGATCAATAGTATTGGACCAGATGGAAGGAAATTTGCATGCAAAGTGGTAGGGAAGTGTTTGCAGGATAATTCTCCTGCTTGACTACAGCCTTCAGGGATGCAGAATTGAGCACACTGCAAACAATTTGGGAAGTGACTGGAGAGGAAAGGGCCACACACATTATATGGGTAGCCTGGACAGCATTTTCAGCTCTTCCAGAGGTCATACTAGAAACTATTCCCCTCTGCCAGGAGAAGAAGGCTGGTAAGGATGTCCTAGTTTGAGATTTTCCTTAATCTCACTGGAACTCTTTGATGACCTTGGCCACAGTAGAGCTCCCCTGACCAGTTGTAGAGGAGATTTAATGAGCAGAAAGGCCAGATTCAGAAAGAAGATGGATATTTTCTCTAGCAGAGGCAAAAATGCATTTCATGGTGAAGTAGGGTTAGCTGAGTGGAACCCAAGCCATTTTTATGGCTCAGGATTATGTACATTACATAATCAGTCAGGATTGAAGCAAAAAATCCCTCAGAAGTTGTCAAATCTTTTTGTTATTTACTAAATAATGACTGACAACATCATGCTCAAAAAAGTGTCCCAATGACATGTCATTTTAAAATGGTCATATCTTGGTGCCATGTCAACCAAATTACATAAGCAATCCCTTGTTGTCAAGGCAACAGTTAGTACTATGTTTGGTTCTGCAGGAGGTTGAACTAATTCCTATTGGCCCTTTCATAAATCTCAACTCTTTCCAAAATCACCCAACATTGGGACACTTTTTTGAGCCACTGTACATACATGGATCCCATCCCCGAAACTCTAGAAGGGTTGTCTTCGTGTCGACCTCAACCTTATCCCTTTGCTCCTTCCCATGCACAGAAATCCATCCCAAGATTAACCTGTGACTCTATCAGGCTTCTAGTGTTTTCTTCCATCAAGGGAGACTACGTTGCCCACCTTGGACGAAGGGTCGAGTAAATTTAGAGTTCCAGAAGATAGCATAACTTTCTTGCTGTGTATGTGCATCAGAGGCTCACAGAGAAGTTCCGAAGCAGCTCTGCAAGGGGAAAGAACTAGGAAATGAATGGTGTATGATGACCAAAGAGAAGTGAGTCAATTGTGTTTCAGGTTGCTCCACCACTAGAAAGTTACCTACAAGGTTGAAGGCAGTCCATCCCTGCGGACCTTCGCACTATATTTCCTGATCTGCTGGCACTATGAACACCAACGTCACTCGTAACATCAATGTTGTGAATAAATTTTTCTGTCATACTTTTGTAAACCGATTTTGAATTTG